>SJYT01001636.1:62336-78167 GCA_006410635.1 Cephalophus harveyi | reverse complement strand
TTGAGCACTTTACATCTGATATGCTTTTCAGACATCCAAGCGGAGCTGTCAAGTAGGTAGACGGCTCCTGGAGTTTGGGATCAAGGTCTGCGCTGGAGAGAGACTTGGGAAGACATCCTGGTGTGTGCGATCTGTAAAGCCACAGGATTCCCTAGGGAGTGAGCATAGGCTGGAAAGATAACAGAGCCACAAACGCACGGAGTCTGGAAAGGCCATCAGGAACCAGCGAGGGGAAGCGAGAAGGACAGGCCGTGAGTAAGAAGAACCAGCACGAGGAATCTGCCCCTGGAGCAATGTAGACAGGGCTCAAGAAGCAGGAAACCACCACTGGGTCAGAAGCTGAAGAGCCCAGTCAGGCGGAAGGTTGAGAATTATAGACAGTGCTTTGGAGAAAATTTGCTCTAGAGGAGAGGATAAACGTGGAGAAAAGTACAGAGGGGAAAGTATGAAAGAGGGAAGTTTTCTTTATTTTTTTCCCTCCTTTCTCCTCTCTCTCTCCTCCTCCTCGTCTTCCTCTCCTTCTTGTAGGAAGTCCTCCTACAGGACCTGCATGCAGGCTTTGACAGCTTGCTCAGGTGAATGATCCAACAGGGAGGGGAAAAGCGGTGATGCAGCTAGTATGAAAGAGGGAAGTTTTCTTTATTTTTTTCCCTCCTTTCTCCTCTCTCTCTCCTCCTCCTCGTCTTCCTCTCCTTCTTGTAGGAAGTCCTCCTACAGGACCTGCATGCAGGCTTTGACAGCTTGCTCAGGTGAATGATCCAACAGGGAGGGGAAAAGCGGTGATGCAGCAGAAAAAGGGGACCATCCAGGCTCTGGAGGAGGCGAAAGAGGTGGGCAGAGTCGGGATCAGAAGGAAGGAAGACAGGATCGGGTGATAGATTAGGTGATAGGAATGCACGGAAATATTTCCTGTTTACTTCTGTTTTCTCAGTTCGGTAAGAAGCGAGGTCATCAGCGGAATGTGAGGAAGGAAAAAAGGGTATTGGAGAAGAGAAATTAAAAAGGAGAGAAATGGAGTTAGGGAATGTCGCAGGATCAGCTGGAGCCCTGCAGACTGATCCGTAGAGCAAGTGGGATGGTGTGTGAGAGCCTCCGTGGGGGCCGTGCAGAGGAGAGCCCCTGCGAGGCTCAGCGTGCACAGATGCACAAGCCTCCGGGACACCGCGAATCACTCTCCAGGATGCCTGCATCCCCGCTCATTCATGCTTCACGGTTGCAGACTGATCCGTAGAGCAAGTGGGATGGTGTGTGAGAGCCTCCGTGGGGGCCGTGCAGAGGAGAGCCCCTGCGAGGCTCAGCGTGCACAGATGCACAAGCCTCCGGGACACCGCGAATCACTCTCCAGGATGCCTGCATCCCTGCTCATTCATGCTTCACGGTCTCAGAGGCACTTTATAAAATCCAGAGTTGGTCAGTTCAGTCGCTCAGCTGTGCCCAACTCTTTGCGACCCCATGGACCGCAGCACGCCAGTCCTCCCTGTCCATCGCCAACTCCCGGAGCTTGGTCAAACTCATGTCCATTGAGTCGGTGATGCCATCCAACCATCTCCTCTGCCGTCCCCTTCTCCTCCTGCCCTCAATCTTTCCCAGTATCAGGGTCTTTTCCAATGAGTCAGTTATTCACATCAGGTGGCCAAAGTATTGGAGTTTCAGCTTCAGCATCAGTCCTTCNAACTCCCGGAGCTTGGTCAAACTCATGTCCATTGAGTCGGTGATGCCATCCAACCATCTCCTCTGCCGTCCCCTTCTCCTCCTGCCCTCAATCTTTCCCAGTATCAGGGTCTTTTCCAATGAGTCAGTTATTCACATCAGGTGGCCAAAGTATTGGAGTTTCAGCTTCAGCATCAGTCCTTCCAATGAATATTTAGCATTGATTTCCTTTAGGATTGACTGGTTTGATCTTGCTAATAGGGACTCTCAAGAGTATTCTCCAACACCACAGCTCAAAAGCATCAATTCTTTGGCACTCGACCTTCTTTATGATCCAACTCTCACATCCATACATGACCACCGGAAAAACCACAGCTTTGACTATATAGACCTTTGTTGGCAAAGTGATGTCTCTGCTTTTCTAATACGCTGTCTGGGTTTGTTCTTGCTTTTCTCCCAAAGAGCAAGTGTCTTTTAATTTCATGACTGCAGTCACTGTCTTCAGTGATTTTGGAGCCCCCCAAAATAGTCTGTCACTGCTTCCACTGTTTCCGCATCTATTTGCAAAGAAGTGATGGGACCAGATGTCATGATCTTCATTTTCTGAATGTTGAGTTTTAAGCCAGGTTTTCCACTCTCCTCTTTCACCTTCATCAAGAGGCTCTTTAGGTCCTCTTCGCTTCCTGCCGTAATTGTGGTGTCATCTGCATATCTGAAGTTACTGATATTTCTCCTGGCAATCTTGACTCCAGCCAGGGGTCATTAAACCTTGTTTCCAGTCTAACGTTTGCCAAAGGTTTGAGGGTAGGCTGGTAGTGCCCTGTACAGTCTTCCTTTCTCTGACTCCTGCAGCTGAGCATCTCATCCCATGCTTTNATTGTGGTGTCATCTGCATATCTGAAGTTACTGATATTTCTCCTGGCAATCTTGACTGCAGCCAGGGGTCATTAAACCTTGTTTCCAGTCTAACGTTTGCCAAAAGTTTGAGGGTAGGCTGGTAGTGCCCTGTACAGTCTTCCTTTCTCTGACTCCTGCAGTTGAGCATCTCATCCCATGCTTTCCTCTTTCCCCTTCTATGAAATGTTTGTTACATTTGTCCTGATTTGGGTTCCCCTGAAAGAAGATCCTCAAAGACTTGAGTGCAAGTCTTTTATTCAAGTGAGGGAGTAAAGATGGTGAGGCAAGGAAAAAGAAAATCAAAACAAATAAACAGTGGGTATGAGCAGGTTGCTGCTGTGGGCACTCAAGGCTCCGTCCTGCTGGGGACCCTCTGAGGAACCATGCTGGATACTCGCCAACACTGTCCAACAAGCAAATGCAGAAGCTGGGCTATTTGTATGCTACCCCTCATCCTCATTGACTGAGGGCCACCTGTAGGCAGAGTCAGCCATCAGCCCTTCCAGTTTGCACTGCATCTAGGCTGAACATCTCCCACGGTGCCTGAAAGAACACTCAGACCCAGAGAGAGCGGTCCCCACATGGAGATGGGAACCAACTGTCTGTCACAGCTGCTGGTAAAGCCCGAGGAGGCCACAGGGAGGTGGGCAAGATACAGCTACAGCATCCTTTTCTTTATCTGATTTGCAGGAGTTCAATGTATTTTCTAAATATTTCTGTGTCGGTTATTACCACTTTGTCATCTCCAATCCATTGCCTGTCTGTTCACTTCGTTTATTGTATCAGAAATCTTTAATTCAATTGCCATTAACTCCATCAGCTAGTCTACTTCATGGTTTTCACTTTTTGGCATCTTAAGAAATCTTTCTCCATTCTGATGTCGCAAGAAATATTCCACCCTTTCTTCTAATAGATATATAGCTTTCCTTTTCATATTTGACTTTTCACTGCCAAAAAGTTTTTTGTTGTTGTTGATTATAGAACAAGGTATAGATCTCATCTTAGTTTTCCCCGTGTAGTGAGCCAGTTTTCCAGAGACAACTGAGGAATAACCCATCTTGCCCTCCAGGCTCTGATGTCCACACATACAGTGGTCTCTCTCGCACAGAACGATTAGCTAGAGTCTATCCACTTGGCACTGTTCAGTTCATCAGGGCTTCCCCGGTGGCTCAGAGGGCAAAGAATCCGTGTGCAATGCAGGGAGCTGGGCTCAATCCCTGGGACAGGAAGATCCCCGGAATGGCTACCCACTCCAGTATTCTTGCCTGGAGAATTCCACGGACAGAGGAGCCTTGAGGGTTATAGTCCACGGGGTCACAAAGAGTCAGATGTGACTGAGCAACTAACACTTTCACTTTTTAATTTCTTCAACCCAGTCTTTATTCTGGCAATTATATTTTGTATATCCAGTATCTTTGGTTGACTCTCCTTCAAAACCCCCAATTCTTGTTTTATACTTTCAGTGTCTTACTTAGGAAGAACTGACTCATTTGAAAAGACCCTGATGCTGGGAAAGATTGAGGGTGGGAGGAGAAGGGGACGACAGAGGAGATGGTTGGATGGCATGACCGACTCAATGGACATGGGTTCGGGTGGACTCCGGGAGTTGGTGATGGACAGGGAGGCCTGGCGTGCTGCGGTCCATGGGGTCGCAGAGAGTCGGACACGACCGAGCGACTGAACGGAACTGAACTGAGCTGAACTTAGGGTTAAGATTCCCATTCCCGTCTGTCAGCAGGTCTCCTCAGGCTGCTCCAGATTGTTCGGTTTGTGCTTATTCTCGCTCAGTACTTGTTTTCTTAAATTGCCCCGGGAGTTTTGCAGGGCTTATCTTCAATCCTTTGAAACCACTGACCACCTCCACTTCTGGGCTCTAACTGGGAGAAGTAGCAAAAGCCAAGGCCTGGTGGGTGTGGGGAATGGGTGAGATGCATCTTTCTGTGGATGGCCAAGCTTAATGACACCCAGAGTTCCTTTGAGTGCCTCCCCACGGACCGCCCCTTCCCTCATTCCAACACCCTCCTGGGACAGCCTCCCGGTTTGGCCCATAGTGGCCAACCGCATCCCAGCTGAGCTGTCCCTTAACCTGCCACCTCTGTCTGCCCACGCCCCATCCCCACCCAGGACTTTTTTCTAAACAAAACATCCCAAGATCCTTCAATAATTCCTCATGTCATGGCTTTCAAACTCCTGATTAACACCAATGGGCATATTTTAATTCATCCCTGTCCTTCTCAACATGTGGCATCCAGACAAGAATACAATGGCCCAGGGATTCGTAAGATTTAATATTTGGCCAGGTAAATATCAAGATAAGGTTGTAAAAATTCTTTCTGTGTCCTTTCTTTAAACCAGCAAGTTTTCAATGTATACTTTAAGCCTCAAGGCTCTGAGAGGAAATTGTAAGATGTGAGAAAATTATCCTAACAAACAAGAATGAGATTGTTCTAATTACAGATTGAAAAGCAAGGAAAGAACAAACGGAGACAGGATGGTTAAGAGCAGAATCCGTAGCAGGCCTCACGGGCGTGTGTATCATCACTACTGCCAGCCACCCTGGGGCAGAGAAACCACGAGGATGGCAAGGAGGAGACACGGTGAAATGCAAAGAAAGAACAAAGGGCGTGGGCTTACGAATGGGGAAAGGGAAGATTCTGGGGTTTGGAACATTCCAAGAAGAATTAAATTCAGAAATGTGAAACCTTGAAAACAAAGTGGAAACATTCATGAAATTTTCCCCTTCATTCCTGAGGGCAGTTTTGCCTTTTCTTATTGTGTTTGTTAAGTTTTTGGTTAGTCCTGTCTTTCTTTCTTTCCTTATTAGGTCATGTGGCGCAGCTTGTGGGATCTTGGTTCCCAGACCAGGGATTGAACCCACATCCCCTGCAGTGAGAGTGCAGAATCCTAACCACTAGACCGTGGGGGAATTCCCTGAGGGCAGCTTTAACAATGAAAAGAGAATGGATTATCTTTTTAGGTGAATGAAATTCATCATGTAAATTGTTTACCTAGTCCCTTCCCAGCTTCTGTTCTCTAAAAATGCCTTTTAAAAACTATATAATAAAGACATTTCCATGTAAAACTGTTAGAGCAAAGCCTGTGATTAAATCAGGGACTGTGCTTTTGGCAGATAAAACCGACCTGTTTTGAAATTTATGAATGTTTCCATTTTCACGTACAGGAGGAGACAAGATGGAAAATTTTATTTAAAAAGGGAAAGAATGTTATTGTTGGCTAATTCACGCCACCCTCTTGTAGATCCAGGTTTCAAAGGTGTGGGGGCTTACGTGTTTGTGGAATGAAAGAGGAAAAAATGAGTAAATACGTGAAAAATGAGATGAAAGAAGACAGGAAGAGGAAGAGGAAGGAAGAAAGGAAGCGCGTGAGCAGCATGGCCGGGACTCGGGCGCTCAGGAGGCGCCGTCAGGGCTGCCCTGCTGTGCCGAGGCCGGAGGGGCGACCAACAAGCAGGGCGGACGCTTCCGTGACCCTTCTATGCCTCCACCTGCCGGAGCGCGGCAAAGGAGATGGTCAACGTTTGCAAAGTAATCAAAATGATGCTGAGGTGTTTTTCTCTGCTCTTTTACCAGGATTCCTTCTTAAAAAGGTATCTGATGTGCTCTCCTCTCCTCCGTGAGCTTCCCTGGTGGCTCAGGCAGTAAGCAATCTGCCTGCAGTGCAGGAGACCCGGGTTCAGTCCCCGGGTCAGGAGGATCCCCTGGAGGAGGAAATGGCACCCCACTGGAGTGTTCTTGCCCGGGAAATCCCATGGACGGAGGAGCCTGGCGGGCTACAGTCTGTGAGGTCCCGAGAGTCGGACACGACTGAGCGACCTCACTTTCGCTTTTCCTCTCCTCTGTACCCACTTCTGTACCACTCCAGGTCCTCTCTCCTGAAGCCACACCAGCCAGACACCCCTTTCTTTTTAAGGGGAGTGTCCTTAAAAGGGGGTAGAGGGCCTCCACTACCATGCCACCTGATGGGATACCCAGTGATCTCCACTTCGCTAAGCCCAGCCTGTGGCCCAGTCTCACCCTGATCTCTCTGCCCCTCTGGCAGCAGTGACGTCCAGCTGACCATCTGGAATTCCACGCTTGCTGGCTGTTCCTCCTGCGGCTTCTTCACCGGCTCCTACTCATCTCCTGACCTCCAACCCTGCCCCAAGGCTCAGTCCTGTGTCTTTTCTTTTTGTATCAACATTTGCCTCTATCTACATATTGACTTCCTAATTTTCACTTGACGGTAAGTCTTTAGAGAATGCTAAAAATGATAAAAGTTATGCGTGCCTGTGGTAGAATAAAGCTCCCCTCTCTGAAAATGTCACGGCCACAATGCTCAAAACCCATAAATATATCACTGCTATGAACTGAATTGTATCCACCCCCAGGGGCTTCCCTGGTGGCTCAGAGGGTAAAGAATCTGCCTGCAATGCAGGAGACCCAGGTTCAATCCCTGGGTTGGGAAGATCCCCTGGAGGAGGGCACGGCAACCCACTCCAGTATTCTTGAGTGGAGAATCCCACGGACAGAGGAGCCTTGAGGGCTACAGCCCATGGGATCACAGAGAGTTGGACATGACTGAGCAATGAACACTTTCTATATTACAGTAGCCCAAACAGACGAACAGCCACCTTACATAACAAAAGGAACTTTGCAGGTGTGATTAAACTAAGGATCTAGACATCAGTAGATTATCCTGGAATAGTCAAATGGACCCAATGCAGTCAAACAAGGGAATGGTGATTCCCTCATAAGAGGAGAGGGCTTCCCAGGTAGCGCTAGTGGTAAAGAACCCGCCTGCCAATGCAGGACACATAAGAGACACGGGTTTGATCTCTGGGTGAGGAAGATCCCCTGGAGGAGGGCATGGCAACCCACTCCAGTATTCTTGCCTGGAGAATTCCATGGATGGAGGAGCCTGGCGGGCTACAGTCCCTGGGGTCACAAAGAGTCAAACAGGATTGAAGCAAGTTAGCACACATAAGGGAAAGGCAGGAGGGCAGGAGTTAGAGAAGAGGAGAGGACAGGAACAGAGATCAGAGAGATCTGAAGATGTGATGGTGCTGGCTTTAAAGACAGAGACGCATCAACAGTGAAAGACAGGTGTCCTGGGCAGATGGAGGGGCAGAGAGACACTGAGATGTGTGATGAAGCCAGGACCCCAAAATGTTAGTGGTAGGATTTAGGGGGTGGGTAAATGCATGCTAACTTAAAATTCTTTCAACTTTTCTCTGTGTTTGAAATTTTAAAAAATAGCGTGTTTTGGAAAACCAAACAAATAGGTAGTTATTATGATTTTTTCAAAATTTCTGTTATTTAACTTTCAGAAACAACACGTCTTCTCCTTGCCTCTTCCCTCACAAAGGCTTTGAATTTCTGTGTAGGTTTTTTGTTTGTGCCTATTTCCAATGCGTGGTCCCGCTGGTGCTCATATTTTAGAAAGGGGCTGAATGCCGAAAGGTAATCAGAAGCTGCAGAGGCTGAAGGCTTAACCTTCACATCAACAGCAACAAGCAGTAATCAGCTGGATCAGCTAGCCTGAGGATAAAGGTATGTAACCCATGGAATGCTAAATGTGGGTTTGCCATGAACCAGCTTATAACTTCTTAGGCTGGAAAATTGATCACTAGCCTGACTTCAGTGGAAAAAAAGCAGGGGGTGGAGGGAGACAGAAACTGATGTGACCTTTGAGAAGAATTAGATTCCACCCCTACCTTTATGAGAAAATGCCCATTTTCATGGGGAATACTATTGGGCAATGAAGAAAACAAGCCGTGCCTGGGGGCCTTTTCATCCAGTAGGGAGAGAGATCAGGAGAAAATCTGCTGCTGTGACTTCTTGAGTTAGAAGTCTGCCCTTTTGTGCCTCTCGATAGCTGAAGAAGCCGTCGTGGGGAGGATATGGGAAGGACCGGCTTCTCTGGAAAGTTCTCTGATACCGGCGTGGGGGTGGGGTGGTCATATGTTCACATATTAACTGTTGTTTCCCATACCTCGTAATGACGTCTCTCAGTGGAAGAATGTAGCCGGCGTATCAAACCAAGGCTGTTACAGCTGCCCCAGTGGGGAGCCCTGAGGAAACTTAGGATGCAGACAGGATGCCTGCCGTCTAGCAGTCAGCTGCTGCAACCACCCCCAAAGACACACCTGAGGAGACAGAGATTTTCGGGCCCAGGGAGCTGAGATGCGTGTCAGAGGAATGACTGCAACGAGCAGGAGCCTTGCATCTTCCCGTATACACGCTGCTGCTGTTTAGTCCCTAAGTCGTGTCTGACTCTTTGCCACCCCATGGACTGTAGCCCAGCAGGCTCCTCTGTCCATGGGATTCTCCAGGCAAGAGTACTGGAGTGGGCTGACATTCCCTTCTCCAGGGGATCTTCCCAACCCAGGGATTGACCTCGCATTGACCTCCTGCTTGGTGGGCGGATTCTCTACCTCTAAGTCAGCAGGGAAGCCTTCCCATATTCATAGAAAAGTGGTAAATTCATTAACCTGTGATTCTGCTTTTCTTTAATTAGCGGCAACCTTCTGATATTCTGACTACCTAGTCTTTGTTGCAAAAATGCCTGTGAACCCACCCTGCGCCTCCCTTACCTCTTTAGAGCAGTCCCTGTCTGAGAGGCTGTGTCCCGGGCTTAAGCTCTCATTTTGTGTCCACCAAACAAAATGTAAGTCTCAACTTTTAGGTTGTGTAATTTCTTTCCTGTAGACACTGTCTTACTCTGCGTTTTCACCATTGCTGCCTGGTGAGGGCAGGCTGAGGCCTGTGGGTTTCCTCCTGAGGAGAGAGGCTGCAGAGAATTTCCAGTCCAATTGTGGGCTGTTTGGGTTTCCAAGCAGGCCTTTGAGACGGTTGGATGGCATCACTGACCCGATGGACACGAGTCTGAGCAAGCTCCAGGAGCTAGTGATGGACAGGGAGGCCTGACGTGCTGCGGTCCATGGGTCACAAGGAGTCGGACAGGACTGAGCCACTGAACTGAACTGAAGCAGGCCTTTGAAATTCATGACAGAAGAGCAAAGGTTTTCATTTACAAAAGCTGTGCTTTTTGAGAGAGAAAAAGAATTTTGAGGTGCAAAATGTTGCTTGGGGTATGAAAAACAAAGATCTGAAGCAATCAGGGCAGGCAGTGTTTTCAACCACCACCGTTTTGCCGGGAGCCGAGACTATGCCCGCCCTCTTGGGATAAGGCTGAGCCTTCTCTACACGCTTGCCCTCCCGGCCCCTCGGCTTCCTCAGCAGGAAACGGCTGCCGGGACTAGGGATGCTTCTGCACAGGCCCAGGCTCCCTTCGTTTCCTTCCCTGCTTGCCCAGGGCCCTTCTGAAAGGAAGAAAGGCGGACTCCATCTTGGCCGTCTCATGGTCTATATGTAATGAAATGAGGAAATTGCCTTCTCCCAGTCACTGGTAACTGGAATTCATCTTGAACAGAAATTTATCTTTTTGTTTGAAAAAACTAGTCTGACTGGTCCTTGGGGTGTGTGGTGTTCACTGATGTAGCTGGTTCTCCTCCTTCTGGCAGATGGTGGGATATGCCACCTGCCCTTGAACTTGGGTGTGGATACGTGAGTAGAAGTGACACGCGGGGGCCTTATGAGCCAGGAAATCATTCTCCACGTTCTCTTTTCCCCGCCACGTTGACAGCAACTGGTGGGGTTCTCAGTGAGGTGTCCATCGGCTCATGGCCTCGAAAGATGATGACGCAGAGCAAAGCTCCCTGCTGACCTGTAGCGAACGATGTCACAGACAGGAAATGACCTCTGTTGTTTGAAAGCACTAATTTTTGAGGTGGAGGGCTGTTTGTTACCACAGCATCACTTAGCCCATCCTAACTATCCCGTCCTTAAGGTGTCAGAGGAGACTCCAGGGACTGGGTGCAGATGAGATGGGACTGCATAGGACAAGAGGGAAGAGTGCTTTCCCTGCTGATAGAGGAAGAGCAAGAATATAGAAGCGACGCCAGCAAATGTGGGAAGGCTGGCATGTTCTTTCCATTTTTGAAGCATTCTCCACTGAAATGAGACCTCAGCTGGTGCCTCACAGCAAACTGTCCTGCCTTTCTTGGGCAACACCAGATTAGGCTGAGAGGATGACATTATCCAGGAAAACCCAGGGCACTGAAGAGACTTTCAAACTCGAAAATGATTCCATTCTGATATTTAGCCCCATTGATGAACATCACCCTTCGGTAATTACGAGAGATTGCATTTTTGTCACGTAATTAAAAAGTCACGAGAGGTGACCCTGGGGTCGCCCCTCGTAGGTTGATCAGACCCAAGGTGCAGGTAAAAAGAAGCAGAAGGTCTTCCGGGGTCAGCACTCTCCAGCCCCGTCACACCGGGAAACCGCCTTCCTCGTGACCCTGCCAACTGCAGACCCGCAGGCTGTGACTTTCACGGATCACCAGAGACAAAAAGCCTGGATGCTCTGACTCCTTGCCACCATCTAACTGGGTGGTTTAGCCAGTGACTTAACCTCTGTGAGTTTCACATTCCTGTCTGTAACATATGGAAACCGCTGTCCACCTCATAGGGTTGGTATACAGAATACACGAAATATTGCATGTAAATTGCCTCCACTTGGTGTTACCTGGCTTATACTAAGCTTTCAATAAATGACAGCAGTTACCTCTTTGAAGAATTACTTTTTATGACATTTCTTTCTCCTCGTTGATTTTATCACGATATCTTTATTATGGAGTTTTATTCTTAGAAAATCAACGAATTGAAGTATTAGGTCCATTTTTAAATTGGTATAGGCAACATAAAGTGAGATTTGGAGAGAAAGAAGGAACTGATTTCCTGCAGGTAACAGACCCTCTGCACTAGTTAGAAGTATTGCAGGTCATCCAGCATCCACTTTCCCAAGCGTACGCTGAGGCGTGTATATCCTTTGTGATCCAGCACCTTCCTACCTGCCACCGCCTTATTGCACGCATACCTCCTGGTGAGCTGTGCTCAGCACACACCAGACAGGCTTCACGCAAAACTTGCTGCTTCCCAGGCCTCTATTTTGTATCTCAAATGTTCTCCCATATTCTCTATCCTTTGCTAAACCTGCACATCCTCCAGAATGCAGCTTAGCTCCCACCGAGGGTGTGTGGGTACCCAGAGGCTGACAGATCCAGAGATGAGCGGAGCTGGATGAGTGAAGACTTTCAATCACCCAGACTGGTGACCCTACAGGCCAGTTCCTTGCCCTCACTAAACCTCATTTCCTCATCTACAAGGTGTGAAAGTGTTAGTCGCTCAGTCATGTCCGACTCTTTGGGACCCCATGGACTATAGCCCACCAGGCTCCTCTGTCCATGGGATTCTCCAGGCAAGGATACTGGAGTGGGTTGCCATGCCCTTCTCCAGGGGACCTTCCCAACTCAGGGACTGAACCCAGGTCTCCTGCATTGCAGAAGGATTCTTTAGCATCTGAGCCACCAGGAAAGCCCTACAACGTGTGAGGACTGTGCATCTACCTGGAGTCGCCGCGAAGATTAAATGAGGTCCTGAGAGGGGCAAGCCCCGCAGTGCCGATCACATTGCAAGCCCCTCCCAGTTCTGTCCCCACGGATTCTCCGGCAGGGCTGACACCCTCCCCACTGAGTGCAGGACAGAGGCGGCGCTTCCAAGCAGAAGGGCTCCCAGCCTGATGCGTGGTCTGTGCTCCCGAGGGAAGTCCATTTTCCCAGCTGTTCCTCACTAAAAGGAACCAGAGCATCCTCACACTCCCTGACCCCTCTCTGGAGTCCCGTCCTCTCAGATGAGCCCCGGTTCACTTCTCACAGTAATTCTCACAGCAGCCATGAGAAGGGAGCACGGCTAGGCTTTCTGGTGGCCTCAGAGGCACTTCGTTAGTCTCTTGACAACTATCTGCTTTGGGCTGTGCCGCTCAGCTGGTGGGGGTCTTAGTTTCCTGACCGGGGACTGAACCCAGGCCCCAGGCCGGGAGAGCTTAGAGTCTGAACCACTGGTTGTTGCTCAGCCGCTCAGTCATGCCTGACTCTGTGCGACCGCATGGACTGCAACCCACGGGGCCCCCGCCGTCCACAGGATTCTCCAGGCGAGAACGCTGGCCTGGGTTGCCATTTCCTCCTCCCGAACCACGGGACCACCAGGGAATTCCCTTGATGGCGCTTTTAAAGAACTTCATCAGGGGCTCTCAGGAGAGCAGCACCAGAGTGTGGTTCTTAAACTTAAGTGAGCGTCAGAATCAGCTGGGGAGGGGGCTTGGTAAAGCACAGACTGCTGGGCCCAGCCCCGACTCAGCAGGTCTGCATGGCCCAGGGGCGCCGATGCAGCTGGTGTAGGGCGGCACCCAGAGCGTCTGCACTGGAGACTCAGCCCGCCTCTTCCTGCCCTTCCCGCCCCCCTGAGGGCCCCAGGCAGGGCCCCGCCTGCCCCCCGCGGCTCCTGCTCCGGGGACCGGCCTGGAGCTTGGCACCATCTGCGTTCTCCAGCTCCCCGACGGGAGCGCCCCTCACCCTCCTCCTGCCCTCCTTCCTCTTGGCTTTCTCGACACTCTCTGCCCCTGGGAACCATGTCTGTCTTGCTCACCATGGGAACCCCAGCACTTAACCCAGCACCTGGAGAGCAAGCATTCGTAAGTAAACCGACTCGTGCTGAGCCGTCCAGATGACCTCCTTGTGTGTGCGATTCTCGTATCAGTCAGGACAGGCCGGGTTCTGCTGCTGTAACAAACAGTACCTGAATCTCAGTGGCTCAAACATCAGTTAAAGGTTTGCTTCGTTTTGACTGTGCCCATTGCAGGCTGGCAGGGTGCTCTCCTTGTGCCCACTTCAGGACCTGGTCTAAGACATTCGGAGCGTACCATTCGGAATGCTGCAGGTGAAGCGTGGAGAAGCTCGCACCAGCTCTCACATGCTTCCACCCGGAAGTAAGGCACATATCGGACTCGGATTTCGTTGGCTGATCCAGTTACACTGCCACGCCTGACTTCAGAGGCGTGGGAAGTCAGATACCCAGCGCTGCCGTCGCCAGCAGGGAAGGATAACAGGACCCTGGGGGAGCAGCCCGAGCCTCCCACGCCCACCTGTAGCCCTCATTCCATACCCTGGCTTCCAGACTTGTGTGTCCAAATGCCTGCTCGACATTCAGAGCTGGTAGATCCTCTAGTATGTTGATTTTAAGCCTGAATATTCTCCTACCAAGTTCCCGTTTCCTCCTTTGCCTGTATTACTGGGTTTATTCCCAGGAAAAATGTATGGGTTCTATCTCTTGGCCTTGTCTTTGCCCTTGCACAATCAGTTGTCATATCTAGCCAGTTATATGCCTTATATATCAGTGCTTGAGTCCTATCTTACACCCTGTCCTAAGTTACCCACTCACATTCATTCGTCCACTAAAAGGAAAAAATACCCGCCATGTGCCAAGAGCTGCACTGCGCTCAGGAGACACAGCACCGGAACAGAGCCCCGGCGCTGGCCTCACGGAGCTTACAGGCAGGACGGTGACGACTTGACTCTGCAAGGGGCGATGTAACTATGCTTGCCACACAGGCTGTGAGGGAGAAAGCGGAGGGCGGGGGCCATGTTCCAGGGAAGCCCCCCGCTGCCTCCTGTCCTGACCCGCTGCAGGAGCCTCCTCCACGGTCCTCCTCACCTTCTCCCTCGGTCTGCCCAGCGCAGCAAAAGACTAGGAGGAGCAGAAGCGAGCCTCCTCTGCACAGGACTCACCGTGGAATCCCTCACTCGAGTGTTTTCAGTGAGTCTCCACTGCCTCTCGACAAAGGGCCCTACGCGGTCCTCCAGCTTCAGCCTAATCCGTCTCTCTGCCACCGTTTCCACTTTGCTCCCCTCACCGATGGCCAAGGCGAACCACACTGCTGACAGTTCTCTTCACACACCCTCCGCACTTTCCAGCTCCTCGTCCTGTTCTCTGGAACGGCTCCCAATTCCTTGGGTCAAGATCCCACCCATTCTTCAGACGCCACATCATCACCCATGAAGTTTTTCCTTGTAAACCCATCTGCAATGACTTCCCTCTCCGGTTAGCGCCGACAACCCTTGGTCTGACTTTCCCTAAGTTTCTTTTCTGAGTTCTGTCCTGTGCCTGCCCTGTCCTTCCAGGAGACTGTGACTTCGCTGAGCAGGAGGTCTGGCCGTGCCGACCCTGTCCTTCCAGGAGACTGTAACTTCGCTGAGCAGGAGATCTGGCCGTGCCGGCCCTGTCCTTCCAGGAGACTGTAACTTCGCTGAGCAGGAGGTCTGGCCGTGCCGGCCCTGTCCTTCCAGGAGACTGTGACTTCGCTGAGCAGGAGGTCTGGCCGTGCCGGCCCTGTCCTTCCAGGAGACTGTGACTTCGCTGAGCAGGAGGTCTGGCCGTGCCGGCCCTGTCCTTCCAGGAGACTGTGACTTCGCTGAGCAGGAGGTCTGGCCGTGCCGGCCCTGTCCTTCCAGGAGACTGTGACTTCGCTGAGCAGGAGGTCTGGCCGTGCCGGCCCTGTCCTTCCAGGAGACTGTGACTTCGCTGAGCAGGAGGTCTGGCCGTGCCGGCCCTGTCCTTCCAGGAGACTGTGACTTCGCTGAGCAGGAGGTCTGGCCGTGCCGGCCCTGTCCTTCCAGGAGACTGTGACTTCGCTGAGCAGGAGGTCTGGCCGTGCCGGCCCTGTCCTTCCAGGAGACTGTGACTTCGCTGAGCAGGAGGTCTGGCCGTGCCGGCCCTGTCCTTCCAGGAGACTGTGACTTCGCTGAGCAGGAGGTCTGGCCGTGCCGGCCCTGTCCTTCCAGGAGACTGTGACTTCGCTGAGCAGGAGGTCTGGCCGTGCCGGCCCTGTCCTTCCAGGAGACTGTGACTTCGCTGAGCAGGAGGTCTGGCCGTG
The DNA here is from genome assembly GCA_006410635.1 of Cephalophus harveyi. Classification (NCBI taxonomy): domain Eukaryota; kingdom Metazoa; phylum Chordata; class Mammalia; order Artiodactyla; family Bovidae; genus Cephalophus; species Cephalophus harveyi. The sequence continues at coordinate 62,789 of SJYT01001636.1, read as the reverse complement.
CCGGCCCTGTCCTTCCAGGAGACTGTGACTTCGCTGAGCAGGAGGTCTGGCCGTGCCGGCCCTGTCCTTCCAGGAGACTGTGACTTCGCTGAGCAGGAGGTCTGGCCGTGCCGGCCCTGTCCTTCCAGGAGACTGTGACTTCGCTGAGCAGGAGGTCTGGCCGTGCCGGCCCTGTCCTTCCAGGAGACTGTGACTTCGCTGAGCAGGAGGTCTGGCCGTGTGGAGCTCCTGTTCCGCCCTGGCCTCATCAGTCGCAGACACGTGGCTGCGGAATGCATCAGTGCCCGCAGGCTCTGCTCAGGAATCCAGGGGTTTGCTGCCCTCTGCCCCCATCCTCCCTTTCTCCTAGCAGGAGCGCCTCCGGATGCCTCGAGAGACCCCCTCGTTTCTCAGAGGGAGACCCGTGAGCTGTCTTCTACTGCACCTACTCTCTGGAAGTTTCTTCAACCTCTC
>SJYT01001636.1:3704-55024 GCA_006410635.1 Cephalophus harveyi | reverse complement strand
GAGGTGGGGGGTGAGGGTGGGGGAGAATAGCAATTTAAGACCTTGTAATACAGGTTTTGTATTAGGACTGGTTTCAGAGCCTCCTGGAGGATACAGCCCGTGTCACTAATGATTTCTGCGTCCTCTTCTTCACAACAGAAAAAGTGCCACCAACTGCAGGCATATCCAGGTACGCCTGTTCTTTCTTCCTAAGAAAAGCCATTTGTTTTAAAAAGTTTAAACCCTAAGAGATGTACTTTAGACTAGTGATGTCCAAGAGATATAATGGGGACCATATCAAATTTTCTAGTAGTCATTTTTAAAAAGGTAAAAAGAAATAAGTAATAGGTGCATGATTTTAATAATGCATTTTATTTAACACAATATACCCAAAACATCCTAACACGTAAATCAATATTTTGAAGATTATTAATGAGTTATTCTGCATTCTTTTTTTCATAGTAATCTCTGACCCCACAAGCGTATCTACCCATCTCAACCCGGACCAGTCACATTTCAAGTGCTCCTTGAGGGGCATGTGGCTCAAGGGCATCTGGCTGAATGAGGCAGACACAGATGCTGTCGGATCTATAGGTGTTGGTGCATGTGTACACTGCTTTAAACAGGTCTTAACAAAGTTCAAGATTCACATACAAACAGGGAGTGCAACTCTGTCCTAATTTTCCCACTTGCTCTCAAACAAACTGCGCGCATGTTGGAGGAAAGGATCCAACTCATAGCCATCATGTATTTCTTTGTTAATGAGTAATGTGGATAATCTATAATGATTAGATTTATCTGATTGTATGGTTTCTAATCCAATTCCTAGCCTGTCAAATTTTATCTTATTCTATTTCCAAACGCTTCATTTCTTTTAAGGAAATTTCACATTCATATCAACCACCTATATCCAAAGTGAAAGTGAAAGTCACTCAGTCCTGTCCGACTCTTAGGGACCTCATGGGCTATATAGTCCCTGGAATTCTCTAGGCCAGAATACTGGAGTGGGTAGCCTTTCCCTTCTTCAGGGGATTTTCCCAACCCAGGGATCGAACCCAAGTCTCCCATATTGCAGGTGGATTCTTCACCAGCTGAGCCACAAGGGAAGCCCAAGAATACTGGAGTGGGTAGCCTATCCCTTCTCCAGAGGATCTTCCTGACCCAGGAATTGAACTGGGGTCTCATGCACTGCAGGCTGATTCTTTACCAACTGAGCTACCAGGGAAGCACTTTGGTCTATATCCAAAGAGTCCATTTAAAGATATCAAACTCAACTTGTCTAAAACTGAATTTTTAAAAAAATTTTATTGAAATGTAGTTGATTTACAATGTTGTGTTAGCCTCAGGTGTTTGGCAAAGTGATTCATTATGTATCTGTTCTTTTTTCATATAATGGAAAAGAATATGAAAAAAGAACAGATGTATATGGTAGGTTCTTGCTGTTCATCTATATTATATATCAGTTCAGTTCAGTTCAGTTCAATTCTGTCACTCAGTCGTGTCCTACTCTTTGCGACCCCATGAATCGCAGCACGCCAGGCCTCCCTGTCCATCACCATCTCTCGGAGTTCACTCAGACTCACGTCCATCGAGTCAGTGATGCCATCCAGCCATCTCATCCTCTGTCGTCCCCTTCTCTAAAACCAGCTTGAACATCAGGGAGTTCACGGTTCACATATTGCTGAAGCCTGGCTTGGAGAATTTTGAGCATTACTTTACTAGCATGTGAGATGAGTGCAATTGTGCGGTAGTTGGAGCATTCTTTGGCATTGCCTTTGTGATTGGAATGAAAACTGACCTTTTCCAGTCGTGTGGCCACTGCTGAGTTTTCCAAATTTGCTGACATATTGAGAGCAGCACTTTCACAGCATCATCTTTTAGAATTTGAAATAGCTCATGTGGAATTCCATCGCCTCCACTAGTTTTGTTCGTAGTTATTCTTCCTAAGGCCCACCTGACTTCACATTCCAGGATATCAGGCTCTAGGTGAGTGTAAGTGATCACACCTTCGTGATTATCTGGGTCGTGAAGATCTTTTTTGTACAGTTTTTCTGTGTATTCTTGCCACTTCTTCTTAATATCTTCTGCTTCTGTTAGGCCCATACCATTTTTGTCCTTTATTGAGCCCATCTTAGCATGAAATGTTCCCTTGGTGTTTCTAATTTTCTGTCGTCTGCATTTAGTATGATAATTCCTATGTCTGCTTATGTTGCTGCATATAGCATTATTTCATTCTTTTTTATTGCTAATGTTCCATTGTATGTAAGTACCACATCTTTATCCATTCATCGGTCAAAGGACATTTAGGTCGCTTTCATCCAAGCCTGGATTTTTGATCCTCCCTTCCCCACCAAAACAGAAAGCCCTTGCTCCACCTATAGCCTTCAACATCAACTGACAGCAACTCCACCTTTGAAGTTGAGTCATCTTGATTCCCCTATTTCTCTCACACTACACAACCAGGTATTCAATCCATCATGTTGGCTCCACCTTAAAGTTTATCCAGAAAGCACCACGTCTCACGATTAAGCCACCAGCCTCTCAACGCAGTCCAGAAGACTCTTTTAAACCTAAGTCAGATCCAGCTGTCTTGCTTTGAAAACTCTCTGCTGACTCCCTATTTCATGCCCGCTAGAGCCCAGGACTAAGAGTGCCCTATAAACTAAACGTGATCCTCCCGTCCCCGTTATCTCGCAGCCCTGTCCTTGTCCCTCCAACCCCTTCCCTGTCTCTGCTCCCTGGATGCTCCGGCGCAGCCTGGCCTCAGACCTGCGCTCTAGCAGACCCTCTTCCTTGTCCGCTTCAAGGCTTCTGAGAGTGCCTTCTCCAGTCAATCAGTTTACTCCTACCCTCTCTCTCCAGCCTATTCCCTGCCTCCGTGTTCCTGGTCCCCATCCTGGCCGAACTATTACACAGCCCCAGACACGCTCCTGCAGGTATCCACACGGCTTGCTCCTCCCTCCCTTGGCACAGGGTAGACACTCAACAAATATGTGATGAGCAAGGATATCTCTGCTATGCACAATAACGTACTCCAGTAAAATTGCCAAAAGCTTAAAAATATCCATTATGCTTTCCTTCTCACCCTCCGCAGACCATTTCTGGACAGTTTTGTTTGTATTTATAGTGGTTTTATTACAGCAGAATGCTGGACCAGTTCTTCACAAAGTTATGAACTCAATAAAATTTCTCTTTATCTTCCCACCCTGTCTTTCAATATGGTGTCCCCATCTCTTTGACTTTCTATCTCGGATTTATTTAACACCGATTTAAGCCAGTTATCAAGGATACAACAGAACTGCGATGGATGTTCTATATTCTCTTCACTGCCCGGTGTAGTAACCCGTAGCCACATGTGGTTATTGAACCCTTGAAATGTGGCTAGCTTAAGTGAGGAAATGAATTTTTAATTAAAAGAACAATTGTAATTGATTTAAATCTCAATAGCTACTTGCGGCTAGTGGCTACTTTATTGGAAAGCGAAGCTCCATCTTTAAAGAATATTTATAAGCTCTTTGAAGAAAATGTATCTTCTCTCATTATATAATTATAAAGAAAATCAATATCTCTTTTTTATTATTTCGAAGTATAGTTGATTTACAATGTTCTATTAATCTCTGCTGTGGGTGTGTACTCAGTCACGTCCAACTCTTTGCGACCCTGTGGACTGCAGCCCGACAGGCTCCTCTGTCCCTGGGACTTTCCAGGTGAGATTACTGGAGTGGGTTGCCATTTCCTTCTCCAAATTTCTGCTGTACAGCAAAGTGATTCATTTATCCATACGTGCACATTCTTTTCTTCGTATTCTTTTTCATGTGGTTTATCACAGGATATTGAATACAGTTCCCGGTGCTGTATGGGAAGACCTTGTTCATCCACTCTGTATGTACTAGTTTGTCCCTGCTCATCCAAAGCTCCCAGTCCATCCCTTCACCACGTCCCCTCTGACAAACACAGGTCTGTTCTCTATGTCTGTGAGTCTGTTTCTGTTTTGTAGATAAATTCCTTTGTGTCATATTTTAGATTCCACGCTTGTGAAATGAAATGTGAAATTGCTCAGTCGTGTCCGACTCTTTGTGAGCCCATGGACAGTAGCCTGCACCAGGCTCCCCCATCCATGGGATTTTCTAGGCAAATGATATCAAATGGTATTTGTCCTTCTCTTTCTTTCTTCCCTTTATGATAATCTCCAGGTCCAACCATCACGTTGCTGCAAATGGCATTACTTCACTCTTCTTCTGGCCGAGCGGTCTTCCACTGTGTGCGTGCCGCGTCTTTCTGCATTCATCTGTCGGCAGACGTTTAGGTTGTTCCCATGTCTTGGCTATTGTGACTAGTGTTGTGATGGACATAGGGGCGCATGGTATACTGCTTTTTAAATTATACTGTTTGAATATACTGCTTTTGTCCAGACTGTTTAGTCCGATATATGGCCAGGAGTGGGGTTGGTGGGTCACCTGGGGATTCTATAGCTTCTTGAGGACCCTCCATTTGTACTTTTTCCATTGTGGCTGTACCAACTTACGTTCCCACCAACAGTGTAGGAAGGTTTTCCCTTTTCTCCACAGCCTCTTCAGCATTTGTTATTTGTAGACTTAAAATTTTTTTTAATTTATTTTTGGCTATACCATACAGCATGTGGGAATCTTAGTTCCCTGACCAGTGATCAAACTACACCTTCCGCATTGGAAGCTCAGAGTCAGCCACTGGACCTTCAGGGAGGCTCATCTGCAGACTTTTGAATGATGGCCTCTGAGACTGGTGTGGGGCAGCACCTGCTTGTAGTTTTGACCCACATTTCCCGAATAATCGGTGACTGCCGAGCCTCTTTTCATGTGCCTGTTAGCCATCCGTATGTTTTCTTTGGAGAAATGTCTTTTTAGGTGCTCTGCGCATTTTTTGACTGGGTTGGAGGTTTTTGGTAGTTGAGATGTATGAGCTGTTTGTATATTTTGGAGATTAAGCCCTTGTTGGCCACACTGTCTGCAGACACTTTCCTCCACTGTGGAGGCTGTCTTTTCATTTTGTTAATGGTTTCCTTTGCTATGCAAAGTTTGATTAGGTTCCATTTGTTTATTTTTTCTTCTATTTCTATTGCCTAAGAAAACAGTGATATTATTTATGTCAGAGAACGTTTTACCTACATTCTCCTCTAGAAATTTCATGATGACTTGTCTCATGTTTAAGGCTTTGTTTTGGGTTTATTTTTGTGCATAGGGTGAGGGTGTGTTCTAACTGTATTAATTTATGTGCCGCCATCCAGCTTTCATAAAACCACTTGCTGAACAGACTGTCTTCTCCGCATTGTATGTTTGGGCCTCCTTTGTTGAAGATTAACTTCCCATCGGTGTGTTTACATTGGTGGGTTTACTTCTGGGTTCTCCGTTCTGTTCCATTGATCTATGTATCTGGCTTTGTGCCAGTGGCATGCAGTTTTCACTACTGTAGCTTTGTTGAATTGTTTGAAGTCTGGGAGGGCTATGCTTCCTGCTTTGTTCTTTTTCCTCAGCATTGCTTTGGCAATTCTGGGTCTTTTATGCTTCCATTTGCATGTTAGGATTATTTGTTCTAGCTCTATGAAAAATGTTATTTGGATAATTTGATAGGAACCTCATTAAATCTGTAGATTGCTTTTGGTAGCATGGCTCTTTCAACAATACGAATTTTTCCAGTCCAATAATTACAGGATATCTCCATTTCTTTGAATCAGGTTGAATTTCCTTTTTTCATATTTTATAGTTCTTAGCACATAAGTCTTTCACCTCCTTGGTCAGGCTTATTAGCAAATTTTTTTTGGTGTGATTTTTTTTTTTAAGTCATTTTTACATTCCCCTTCTAAGATTTCATTGCCAGTGTAAAGAAATGTAAGTGATTTCTGTATGTTAAACTATTTCCTGTACCCTAACTATTTAGTACCTTGACTATTACCACTTTATTAACAATTTGGGAAAGTATTACAGAAAGATGTGACTTGAGAGTCAAATTTCAGGTTCATGAAAAGTTGTGGGTTAAACCCAAGAAGGCCAGGGTTGGGGAAAGGGAGTATGGAAACGACTTTTTAAAATCAGTTCGCTCATCAAGTTCTCACAATAAGCCCGTGAGGCTGGTTCAACTCTTCCCACCTTCATCACACAGACGGAGAAATGGGGCCTCTCAGAGATCAGCTGTGGCCCGAGATGCCACCTGCCCGACCTCGGAGCCTGCGCGTGGCCCAAGATGCCGCCTGCCCGACCCCAGAGCCTGCACGGAACTCTGTGTGGCTTCTCTCCTCTCCTAATACCGTCGTTTAAGCCAGACCACCCCAGAACAGTAACACAGGACACTAGAGGGAAGGAGCTGGACATTCAGATAGTGCACTTGAGATTTTGCAGGGCTTACACGGAAGCAACAAAGTCAAGGGTATAGCCCTGGGCATGTAGCCGGAGGTAAGGCAGTCAAGCCAACAGCTGGAAGAACACGCCCCACAGAATTAATTGGTTAAAACCAACATTTTGTCATGGGTTCTCTGTGTAGGTCAAAACAATGTGGCAAATTGTGAATGGATTCGAGGTTTTTGTCTTTTTCACCAGCAGGCAGACCCAGCGGAAGATGCGGCCTCCCCTTTCCTGCAGCTGATCTTTATTAGTGTTTACTGCTCACTGCTATAAACTGTGCCACTCGGAATTGGATTAGGGAGAGATCTGGTCTAAATTAAAGCTGTAATAAATGAGCACTGTTTACATTTCCTCACACCCGCCCTTCTCCACACACACATCAAATTACTCTGGAAATGAAATGCAAAATAAAAACGAGGAAGGATTCTGTTTTTCATTAACGTGTAATTATAAAGTGCTGGGGAGCCCTGCTGGGTGGAGAAGGAAGGCCCATAGTAGGGGCGGTGATGCTGGAGGGTGCGACATTTCTCAGTGCTGTTAACTACAGATGCAGTATTATTTCCATATCTTTACAAAGAGATGAATAACGGTGAGGACTTCGATGGAGCTCCTCAGGCTCAAATCAAGACAGGGACGGAGCTGTGTTCCTTACTGGGGACTCTGGGTGGGGGCCACTTCCTGGTCTTTTCCAGCTTCTAGAAGTAACCTGCAGTCTTTGGCTCATGTCCACCTTCTGCCACCTTCAAAGCCAGCAAGCAAGCTGGGTCCTTCTTCAGTCACGTCTCCCTGACTTTCTCCACTCGCATCTGCCCTAGCTCGTCTACTACCTGTTTGCATTTTTAAGGACGCTTACACTGGCCCCATTCAGACAATCTTCCTATTTTAAGATAATCTAATTAGCAACCTGATCTATCTAATTCAGATAATCTTCCTATTTTAAGATAATCTAATTAGCAGCCTTAATTCAATCTGCAACCTTAATCCCCTTGGACCAGGTTCCAGGGATCAGTTCGTGGGCATCTAGGGGTGGGAGAGATACGGGCCACATACCCCAACTCCAGGGATCCTCCTACACTATGGGACCTAAAATCCATTGTTCCCACAACTTAGAACTTTCTGTCACCTTGCTTCATAGCATCATTCCCGACTTTTCTCAGCCAGAGTTCTACAATCAATTATTAAAATTGTGTCCTTCATACACTTTCCACGCCCTTGTCCCCATCCCCTGCTTCACTGTTCTTACCTGGCAAAACCTCAGAGAGCAGGAGTAAATCCAGCTCTCTGCCTGCTCTGCGCCTGCATCCATGTGGCTACAGATCTGGCCAAAGTGTACTACCAGTGGGACCGCCATGCTGCCCGCCGATTGTAGGACAACTCCCAGGCCCGTTCGTTCTCCTGCATGACAATTTTGCACTTCTTGTCCTTCAGCTCTCGGCCCGGCCTCCCCCATCGACACTTTCAGCTAATGACCTTTGTCACTGAGAAAACAGAGGCAATGAGAAGAGACCTTCGGCAACCCCCGTCATCACATCTAAGCCTGGGTCCGCGTACCCTCCGCCTTCCCTCCTGGTGCCCTGTGCCCTTGGGTAGATCCAAGGCTGGCACCTCCGCTTGCGTCTGTACCCCAGCCCCCTACCCCATCCTTCCCGGTAGCACAAACGCAGGCCTGATTTCTCTTATCCTAAAATTAAACACCAAGCGAACCCTCTCTTGACCCCGCTGACCCTTCCAGCTACCATCCCATTCCTCTCTTACCCTTTAGGGCAAAACTCCTCAGGAGAGTTACCTGATTTGCTGTGTTCAGTCCTTTCTTGCAATTCTCCCTTAACCCTCTGCAGTCACACTTTTGAGCCCAGCCCCTAATCTCAGCTGTCCTTGCTGAGGTCACCGAACGACCACCGTGCTGGCAAATCCAGGGTCCCTTTCTAGTCTCGTCTTACTTCGCACATTAACTGTCCCACTGCCCTTGAAGCACTTTCCTCACCCGACCCCCGAGGCTCTTCCTGTTCTCCACCTACTTTACTGGCTCTTTCCAGTCTCCTTTGCTAGTTCCACCTGGATTAAAGTACCAGATCAGCCCTTGGTCCTCACGTCTTTTCTATCCATACGCCCTTCTGAATGAGCTCAGCCACTCTCGCAGCTTTAAATACATCTATATAGTGTTGATGCTCAAATGTGTCTTTCCAAACCCAACATTCCCCCAGACTCCACACTCAGAGCCAGCACATCTTGGACAAGGGCCCTTATGGGTCTGACAGACACCCCCAAACCGCCATGTTCAAAACCAGGCAATTATCTCAGAACCTGATCTCCCCACAGTGTTCCGTATTTCAGGTCACAGCTGATCCATCTCCCTGTTGCTTAGTCAATGCGCAGTTGCAGCGCCGGTAGTCCTTCTCAACGCCTCTCTTTCTTATCCATATCCCGACTACCTCAGATCCTTGACTTGACTTTCAAAGTATCTCCAGGCTCTGTGGAATTCTCTCCAGCCCCACAGCTGGTGTCCTGGGCCCAGCCACCATCACCGGCCTCAGTCATTGTAAGAACCTCCTAACTGTTCTCTGCTTCCACCCTGGCCCCACCCTTGCAACGCAGCAGCCGGAGTCATCCCTGCTCATCCCAAGTCAAAGTGTGTCTCCCGTCCACGCCGAGGTTGCTCGTTTATTCAGGATAAAAGCCAAGGTCCTTAAAGGGCACGCGCTGGGCTGCGCTCAGTCGTGTCTGACTCTGTGTGATCCCCTGGACTCTAGCCCACCAGGCCCCTCTGTCCATGGGAGTCTCCAGGCAAGAATACTGGAGTGGGTTACCACGCCCTCCTCCAGGGGATCTTCCCAACCCAGGGATCGAACTCAGGTCTCTCGCGTTGCAGGCGGATTCTTTACCTTCTGAGCCACCAGGGAAGCCCCCTTAAGGGGCATCCGTGGCGCTAGGCGCTCCGGCTCTCACTGGCCCCCGCGCCCTCCGATTGCTCTCTCCCCAGCGCCACACGGGCCGCCTCGCTGGGCTTCGGGTCTGCTGTCCTCTCTGCCTGGACCCCTGCTTCTGCCTCGCCCCCGCCTCACATGCTTGTACAACGTGTTTCCCTTTAAAGCCCTTCCCCAAGGAAACCTTCCTAGTCACTCAAAACCACAGGCCCTCATCCCTCCCTATTCTGCTTCCCCACCTGATTTCTCCCCCATGGGATTAGATTATAGAATGTGTTTACTTTGTATGTTGTCTGCATCACTAGCACCCAAATACCAGGAGAGTCAGATATGGTCTATTTTTTCACTGCTCTATGCCCAGTGCTTGGCACGGAATAGCTGCTGGAAAATATTAGTTGGGTGTGAATGAACGTCTGGCTTGTTTTAAAAAAATCATTCTCAGTCAGAAGTTTGACTGTTAAAAAAATTCAGGGAATTTCAACCGATTATACATCTAAGCACACCCCTCTATTTGTTTTGTTTTAATTTAAAGGAATTGTAGTAAATATTACTCATTACCTGCAAAAGCCATCCTCCTCTCTCCATCTCTTTCATGCTAATACAACTCTGGTTTTGTTTGGGATGTTTGTCCCTACCTCCAGGAGCAGAATTATGAAGGGTCTAAGCCAGTTCTGGCAAGTCTAGAAACTCACTTTTTTCGTCACTTTGCACCTACAGGTGGCCGTGTGATGAAGTTACTGGATGTGATGAAGTTAGTTGGGGCACAGTTAGTTGGAAGATTCTGCTCTCTGATCAAATGAAAGCTCTCTTCAACCTTTTCTTGCCTGCTTTGAATCTCCAGATGTTTTGGGATATCAGGTTTGAAACCATGGCAGCAATTTGTGACTGTGAGTTGACAAGCATAAGAAAGGAAGCCCTCACCACGAGGATGGCGGAGCAGAAAGACACAAAGAGCCTGGGGCCTTGATGATGCTATTGAGCCTTTGGGCCAAATCCTGGAGCTGCCTACTTTCAGTTCAGTTCAGTCGCTCAGTTGTGTCCGACTCTTTGCGACCCCGTGAACCTCAGCACGCCAGGCCTCCCTGTCCATCACCAATTCCCAGAGTCCACTCAAACCCATGTCCATTGAGTTGGTGATGCCATCCAACCCTCTCATCCTCTGTCGTCCCTTCTCCTCCTGCCCTCAATCTTTCCCAGCATCAGGGTCGTTTCAAATGAGTCAGCTCTCCACATCAGGTGGCCAAAGTGTTGGAGTTCCAGCTTCCCCATCAGTTCTTCCAATGAACACCCAGGACTGATCTCCTTTAGGATAGACTGGTTGGATCTCCTTGCAGTCCAAGGGACTCTCAAGAGTCTTCTCCAACACCACAGTTCAAAAGCATCAGTTCTTTGGCTCTCAGCTTTCTTCACAGTCCAACTCTCACATCCATACATGACCACTAGAAAAACCATAGCCTTGACTAGACGGACCTTTGTTAGCAAAGTAATGTCTCTGCTTTCAGACCTACTTTCAGACTTCTGTTTTGTGGAATATATATATCTTTTTGCTTAAGCCTCTGCTTGTCAGGTGCTCTGCTGTTTTTAACCGAAAGCATGCCTAATTGATACAGACCTAGGGGAACCTTGGGGCAAACTGTGACATCAGGGAACACCATACCCAGCTGAATGTATGCAGATTCACGGAGCTTCTCAAACCTCAGGGGGCCTCGGAATCACCTGGCCAGCTTGTTAGGGTTCCGGTTCCAGGGCCCTTCGGAGATTCCAATGCAGGAGCCCCAGGTGGGCAGGGGACACCGGCTGTGGAGCCACAGAGAAGAGCCCTCCGATTCCTACCAAGAACAACCCTACCTTTCAGCTGCGAGGAGCACAGTCAGCTGAAGACCTCCAGGAGTTGGCACCTGCAGGATCCACCCACATTTCTGAGCCACAACCAGTGTAGCTTGGCAGGGGTGTAGGACACGGTCACGCCGGCCCAGAGTGGGGCTCTCCTGAGTGGTCTTTGCCCTGCAGCTTCCCACTGGCTCAGCTGAGACTTGGCGGACCTGCGTCAGGCTCTCAGCACTCCCTGCCCAATTCCGCTTCCTTCTCTCTCACTTTCCCAGGTGCCAGGCAGGCGCTGGGGTGTGAAGGCTCCATGCCCAGTGCCACAGCTTCTTCTTTCTGTCCCTCGCAGGCACTGCTGCTCAATAAACCTCTGTGCTCCTAATTCCTCCTGAGGGTCTGCTTCCTGGAGGACCCAACTAACATAACAAACATTTGTAAGAAGCCCCTAGGGATGATTCTAATGCAGGTGATCTGTGGTTCAAGTCTGGGAAATGCTAGCATAGGACTTGGAGTAAGGAACAATCCTTACCCCAACTCAGGGGACGGTAAAGAGATGTTGTCCCAGCCCCTTTACCCTTTGAGGATACTTCATTTTTCCCACCGGTACCTCTAGCATGAACACTGGGCAAATGGGCCCAACCGTAGTACTGGAGAGCAAGCTTTGTGGAACAAACCGTTCGCGGTTGAGTCACTTTACAAAACTTGTACAAAATGACGGCATGTGCGAGTTCACCGTGCTCTGGGGCTGTGGCACCTGAACAGCTTGGCCGCGCCTTTACTTTTCATTTCCTGCAGCTAGAAGGCCCGTCCACGGTTCCAGTTTTCCTCTGGACACTCTTACTTCCCTCTTTGGGATAAGAGGCACTGGATAAGGGAACCGCATACCCTGGGGGCAGCATATCACGGAGGCCCTCCGGAAAGAGGCACCCTAGTGTGGCAAATGCTACTTGACCGTATTCCCTGGAAGCAGATTCACCTGAAGCTCACTTTTCAGGTGTCCACCTTTCAAAACCGACTTTTTACTAAAGTCCATTTTGGATTAGTGCTGAGGAACTGCAACTGACACCTAAGCCTAAACTGAATTTTTCAAATGTTCACTGAATAGAACCAACCCCTCGAAGTCAGCAAAGAAAAAGAACAAATGGTTCCCCAGTTATTCTTGCTATACTACCCACATCGTAAAGTGCCACTTTGTAGAGTGAGTTTGGATGAAGTGGAGGGAAAGTCGCTCAGCCGTGTCTGACTCTTTGCAACCCCATGGACTATACAGTCCCTGGAATTCTCCAGGCCAGAATAGTAGTGTGGGTAGCCTTTCCCTTCTCCAAGGGATCTTCCCAACCCAGGGATCAAACCCAGGACTCCCACATTGCAGGCAGATTCTTTACCAGCTGAGCCAACAGGGAAGCCCAAGGACCAGGAGAGACTTACCCAATTCGCCTGCACTCCCCGAGGAGGCGGAGGGGCTCGAGGGCCCGCTGCTGCTGCCGAACCTCTGGCTCCGCGTGGAGCCCAGCGGAAGGAAGGAAGTCCACTCTGGGTCGCTTCGTCGGTCGCCGTAACTGTCGACTAAACAGTACAACTTGAGAGCTGTGAGTTCAGCTTCATTTGGGGCAACATGAGGCCCAGGAGGCGGCCCGGGAGGCGGCAGGAGTGCTCACCTCCCAGCTCTCCCGGCATCGACGGCCCGCGACGGCAGCGAGGACGCGAAGCGCACGCACCCCTCTCTGGCCCGCCACCCGCTGGGCGGCTTAAGCCAGGAGTCTTCCTCTCGAGACTCTCTTACCTTGCAGACCGAGCTCAGATATGATCCTCTACTCCCTGATGAGGTCTTCTTGCTGAGGCCTCAGTCTCCCCTCCTATGGACTCCCCTGGACCGTCACAAGGGCCCCCGGGCTTGCTGCCTTCTCATTCCTTCTCCGCAGGGCTGTCAGAGAGAGCTTTTAAGATCCTAAGTCATATCGGGCCGTTTCCTGACTTCCAGCCTTTCAGTGACTCTGCTTGAAGGCTCTGCGGTGGGCCTGCAAGTCCTGGAGCAACCCGACCCCTGCACCCCTCTGCAGCCTCATCTCCCTGCTCCCTCTGCCTGGTTCAACACGTTCCAGCCACTCTGGGCTTCTTGCAAATGTTTTTTTTTGAGTGGGCCGAGTTCTTTCTCATCCCTGCTTATAACTCCCTTCCATCTGCTTCTCATCAGTCACCACTGCCTAAGTAAAAGTTCCCCTCACCAGCCCCGCCGCCTATACTTGGCCTCTTCTAGAACTGAGTACTGACACTTTATAGCCATGACCATGTCTATTGCGCAGTGTATGTTTCTTCTGCTCTATTTTAAGCTCCAACATCAGACACAGGGCAGGCTCACAACGTCTTAACAAATGAAGAGGCTTCACTTTATCACAGCTCAATCTTACTCTCGCTAATTTTTCAAGTTTTTTTTATCCCTCTACCACGAAATAAAGGCTTTAATCCTAGCTCCTGATAATCTCTATTTTGCTGTATAAAACATTTTGGCTTTCTGGAACTAGAGACGAGGTGAACAGTAAGTAATTTTCATTGGTTCAAATAGACAATATCTTTCTTTAAAAAAAAAATAGGTTCCCTGCTTTTGAGACACCTTTATTTATTTTAATTTTAAAAAAATTTATTCATTTTGGCCGTGCTGTGTGAACCTTTTCTAGCTGTGGACAAGGGGGCTTGCTTATTCTTCGCTGTGGCGAGTGGGCTTCTCATTTCGGTGGCTCCTCTTGTTGCAGAGTACAGGCTCTGGGGCCCAGGCTCCAGCAGCTGCAGCGGGAAGGCTCAGCAGTTGCGGCTCCCGGGCCCTGGAGCACAGGCTCAGTAGCCACAGCGCACGGGCTTAGCGGCACCGTGGGATGCAGAATCATCCCAGAACAGGAATCGAACCAACGGCCCCTACACTGGCAGGTGGATTCTTTACCGCTGGACCACCAGAGAAGCCTCTCAAATACACATTTCTGTACAAAAACATTTTGAAAAAATACATAATCAGAAGGTGCTTGAAAGCTTTAAAAACAAAGCCTGTGACTATTCCCTCCAGACTCAGATTCTCAACGAAGCAGTGAACTCTGCCGTGGCTCTCCAGCCCACCGAGACTCTGCACAGCCTGCCTCAGCTCCGCCAGCTCCTCAGAGCTAACAGCTGCTAACTCAATAAACCTCTGTGCTCCTAATTCCTCCTGAGGGTCTGCTTCCTGGAGGAGCAACTGACACAGGTCAGCACAGAGGTCGGGGACAGCACAGAGGTCAGAGCTGACATGTTCCCACAGCAGGGCTGCATCTAGATTCTGTGCGGCAGGCCTGTTATGAAGCTGACGCTCCATCTTTCAAGGCCACGTTTCCTCACTGGGGTTGGGGAGAAGGAAGGAGTTGGCGTGGGCGGTTGTCGGTATAAGCGGATGAGGAAAAGGAGGGAAGGCGTCCAAGGGATTCAAGAAGATTCAGCCACTAATCACGCAGTGAGGATTTGTCAGGAAAGCTGAACACCAGGAGAGAGAGAAATAATGAGGACTTTATTTAGGGATATGACCTTTTGCAATTCGTGGATCTGGTTACGCAGACACTGTGAGGCTCCAGGTCTGGTGTTAGAACCTGAAGCCTCCAGCCGGTTGTTAGGAAGAGAAGAGGGAGATAATAAAGTGGTTCCTTATCAGGGCCTACCCCCTTCCCACCCCCATGCCTTTGGTCACAGAGCTCACCGTGCAGTTGGTTCACGTGTCAGGAAAGACAGAGCTCCAGGGGCAGGTGGAAACTCTGCAGGCATAGCTGGGGCGCCCCAATCAGGGGTCCCTCTCAAAGCAAAACTGCACGTGATCTACATCACGTGGTGCCTCTACACTCGCCCCCATCCCCCCCAGGAGCCCCCAGTTCCACACCTGACATGTAAACAGTCAACTGACACATAAAAAGATGCTCAACATCACTAATTATCAGGGAAATGCAGAATCACCATGAGCTATCACCCCACACCTGTCAGAATGGCTATTATTAAAAATGCAAGACCTAACAAACACTGTCCGGGATATGGAGAGAAGGAAACGCGTGTATACTGTTGGTGAGAATCTGTCTCTTATACACATCTATCTTGGGAAGAAAATTCTGGAAAATGTAGTCCAGCATTGTCAAGTTGACATTTTATAAAGCCCCACAGGGTATACATAGAAGAGTTATATTAGGCTTCTCCAGAGAAACAGACCTAGTTGGATATGTAGGTGGATGGATAGAGAGTTAGATAGATAGATAGCAAATAAGGAATTGGTTCACGTGATCATGAAGTCTGACAAGCCCCAGGATTTGTCTTCAGCAAGCTGGAGACGCAGGAGAGCCAATTATGTAGTTCCAGTCTGAAAGTTGGCAAGCTGGAGATCTAAGAAAAGCTATATTTCGGTCCAGGTATGAACACAGGAGTAGACCAGTGTCCCAGCTTTAAGACAGTCAAGTAGAAGACATTTTCTCTTACTCAGCCTTTTTATTCTATCCAGACCTTCAACTGATTGGATGAAGACCACCCACATTAGGGAGTTCTGTTCAGTTCAGTCACCCAGTCGATTCCAACTCTTTGTGACCTCACAAACTGCAGCACGCCAGACTTCCCTGTCCATCATCGACGCCCAGGGTTTACTCAAACTCATATTCATTGAATCGGTGATGCCATCCAGCCATCTCATCCTCTGTCGTCCCCTTCTCCTCCTACCCCCAATCCCTCCCAGCATCAGGGTCTTTGCCAATGAGTCAGTTCTTCCCATCAGGCGGCCAAAGTGTTAGAGTTTCAGCTTCAGTCCTTCCAATGGATATTCAGGACTGATTTCCTTTAGGACTGGTTGGATCTCCTTGCAGTCCAAGGGACTCTCAAGAGTCTTCTCCAACACCACAGTGCAAAAGCATCAACTCTTCAGGGCTCAGCTTTCTTTATAGTCCAACTCTCACATCTGTACATGACCACTGGAAAAACCATAGCCTTGACTAGATGGACTTTTGTCAGCAAAGTAATGTCTCTGCTTTTTAGTATGCTGTCTAGGTTGGTCATAGCTTTTCTTCCAAGGAGCAAGTGTCTTTTAATTTCATGGCCACAGTCACCATCTGCAGTGATTTTGGAGCCAAAGAAAATAAAGTCTCTCACTGTTTTCACATCTATTTGCCATGAAGTGATGGGACCAGATACCATGATCTTAGTTATCTGAATGTTGAGCTTTAAGCCAACTTTTTAACTCTCCTCTTTCACTTTCATCAAGAGGCTCTTTAGTTCTTCTTCACTTTTTTCCATAAGGGTGGCATCATATGCATACCTGAGGTTACTGATATTTCTCCCAGCAATCTTGATTTCAGCTTGTGCTTCATCCATCCCAGCATTTCTCACGTACTCTGCATATAAGTTAAATAAGCAGGGTGACAATATACAGTCTTGACGTACTCCTTTCCCAATTTGGAACCAGTCTGTTGTTCCACGTCCAGTTCTAACTGTTGCTTCTTGACCTGAACACAGATTTCTCAGGAGGTAGGTCCTTTGGCCACCTCATGTGAAGAGTTGACTCATTGGAAAAGACTCTGATGCTGGGAGGGATTGAGGGCAGGAGGAGAAGGGGACGACCGAGGATGAGATGGCTGGATGGCATCACTGACTCGATGGACGTGAGTCTGAGTGAACTCCGAGAGATGGTGATGGACAGGGAGGCCTGGCGTGCTGCGATTCATGGGGTCGCAAAGAGTCGGACACGACTGAGTGACTGAACTGAGGTCAGGTGGTCTGGTATTATCATCTCTTTCAGAATTTTCCACAGTTTGTTGTGAACTACATAGTCAAAGGTTTTGGCATAGTCAATAAAGCAGAAATAGATGTTTTTCTGGAACTCTCTTGCTTTTTCCATGATCCAACAGATGTTGACAATTTGATCTCTGGTTCCTCTGCCTTTTCTAAATCCAGCTTGAACATCTGGAAGTTCTCAGTTCACATACTGTTGAAGACTCGCTTGGAAAATTTTGAGCATGACCTTGCTAGCATGTGAGATGAGTGCAATTGTGTGGTAGTTTGAACATTTTTTGGCATTGCTTTTCTTTGGGATTGGAATGAAAACTGACCTTTTCCAGTCCTGTGGCCACTGCTGAGTTTTCCAAATTTGCTGGCATATTGAGTGTAGCACTTGCACAGCATCATCTTTCAGGATTTGAAACAGCTCAACTGGAATTCCATCACCTCCACTAGCTTTGTTCATAGTGATGCTTCCTAAGGCCCACTTGACTTTGCATTTCAGGATGTCTGGCTCTAGGTGAGTGATTACACCATTGTGGTTATCTGGGTCATGAAGATCTTTTTTTTTATAGTTCTTCTGTGTATTCTTGCCACCTCTTCTTAATATCTTCTGCTTCTGTTAGGTCCATACAATTTCTGTCCTTTATCGAGCCCATCTTTCCATCAAATGTTTCCTTGGTATCTCTGATTTTCTTGAAGAGATCTCTAGTCTTTCCCATTCTAATGGTTTCCTCTATTTCTTTGCATTGATCGCTGAGGAAGGCTTTCTTATCTCTCCTTGCTATTCTTTGGAACTCTGCATTCAAATGGGTATATCTACTACCAGGGAAGAAATGTTCACAAATTCAATTTCCACAAGAGCCAGGCTAAGTGAACAGGAAAACACCATAACCTTCATTTAAAGGGAATCTATCATAAGAAGTATCTTATGATATAATAGGTAAAAGTCCTGACGGAGTTAGTTTCAAAACTATGTGAAATGCCTCTGGTTTTATGGAAAGAATTCAAGATTTGGAGTTGGAAAACTTGGATTTAATTTCTGGCATTGCCACTTGTGAGCTCCATGACTTTGAAATGGAGAAGGAGGGTTATGGACCCTCAGATTCCTATGTGGAAGCCCTCACCCCAGTGTGATGATATTTGGAGATGGGGCTTATGTTAGATGGGGTTTAGATGAGGTCATGCAGGTGGGGCCCTTATAATTCCTTATAAAGGATTAGCGCCCTTATAGGCCATCCCAAAGAGCTTGCTCCAGCTCTCTCTCTCTTCCTCCCCCTCCTTCTGTCTCTGCCACATGAGGACACACACAGAGAGACATCTGTTGTCTGCAAGCTGGAGAGAACCTCGCCAGAACTTAACCACGCAGACACCTTTATCTCAGACTTACAGCCTTCCAAAGTGTGAGAAAATAAATTTGTTGTTTAAGCCACCTAGTCTATGACATTTTGTTATGACAGCCCAAGCTGACTGGTACAGGCAGGCATTAAATTTCTCTGAGCTTTAGTTCCTGATTTGTAAAGTGGAGATAATTATACCTAAGCTATAGGGTTATTGAGAGAGCCAATAAAATGTTATATAATAATAATTTTTAATAAACTGCAAAAATAGTACAAATGTATGGTCTTGTCCCATGATGACTTACATAAAGGTAGTTAGCATCTGTAGAGTACTTTGGAGATTATAATATACATTTAGACACTTTAATTTGGTGGTTAAAACAACTGTAGTAGGTACACAAAACAGATAGTGTGCTCATCTTGTTGAAGAGCTGGAAGCCACAACTAGAAAACCAGGTCTTCTGACAGCAAACCCAGCAGTATGCCCACTCTGCTTTTGAAAGTTTTACTCAACTTTAACAAGACACGAAAAAAGGGGGATGAAGCCTGTACACAAACATAAGATCTATTCTCCCTGGCAACTGCCCACTGTATCTCCTTCCACTCAGAGCTCATACGATGGGTGGTATTGATTTGTTTCTGGCACAAGTAAGAAGTGCAGGTACTCAGATTAAGAAAGACGGTGAGAGATTCCCAGACTTCAGACAAAGTTCCCATAATCAAAACAGCACAGTGCGGGCACAAAATCAGACATACAGATCAACTGAACAGAATAGAAAGCCCAGTAATAAACCCATGCACTTACGGTAAGTTAATCTATAGCCAAGGAAGTAACCGTATAAATGGAGAAAAGCCAGGCTCTTCAACAAGTGCTGCTGAGAAAGCTGGATGGCGACATGTAGAAGAATAAAATCAGAACATTCTTTAAAACCATACACCAAAATAAACTCAATGGATTAAAGACCTAAAGGTAAGTTGTCCTTGTTCAACCGCTAAGTCATGTCTGACTCTTTGAGACCCCACGTACTGTAGCGTTGACTACACCAAAGCCTTTGACTGTGTGGATCACCACAAACTGTGGACAATTCTTCAAGAGACGGGAATACCAGACCACCTTTCCTACCTCCTGAGATATGTGTATGCAGGTCAAGAAGCAACAGGTAGAACTGGACATGGAACAACAGACTGATCCCGAATTGGGAAAGGAGTACGTCAAGGCTGTATATTGTCACCCTGCTTATTTAACCTATGTGCAGAGTCCCTCATGCAAAATGCCAGGCTCGATGAAGCACAAGCTGGAATCAAGATTGCCAGGAGAAATATCAATAACCTCAGGTATGCAGAAGACACCACCCTTATGGCAGAAGGCAGAGAGGAACTGAAGAGCCTCTTGATGAAAGTGAAAGAGGAGAGTGAAAAATTTGGCTTAAAACTCAACATTCAGATAACTAAGATCATGGCATCTGGTCCCATCACTTCATGGCAAATAGATGGGGAAACAGTGAAAACAGTGATAGATTTATTTTCCTGGGCTCCAAGAAATAACTGCAGATGGTGACTGTGGCCATGAAATTAAAAGATGCTTGCTCCTTAGATTTTCCAGTAGTCATGTATGGATGTGAGAGTTGGACTATAAAGAAAGCTGAGTGCTGAAGAACTGAGGCTTTCAAACTGTGGTGTTGGAGAAGACTCTTGAAAGTCCCTTAGACTCCAAGGAGATCCAACCAGTCCATCCTAAAGGAGATCAGTCCTGGGTGTTCATTGGAAGGACTGATGTTGAAGCTGAAACTCCAATATTTGGCTACCTGAAGCGAAGAGCTGACTCATTTGAAAAGATGCTGATGTTGGGAAAGATTGAGGGCAGGAGGAGAAGAGGACGACAGAGGATGAGATGGTTGGATGGCATCACCGACTCGATGGACATGAGTTTGGGTAAACTCAGGGAGTTGGTGGTGGACAGGGAGGCCTGGCATGCTGCAGTCCATGGGGTCGCAAAGAGTTGGACATGACTGAACAACTGAACTGAACTGAACTGCTCCTTGGAAGAAAAGCTATGACCAACTTAGACACCATACTAAAAAGTAGAGACATTACTTGGCTGACGAAAGTCCATCTAGTCAAAGGCTATGGTTTTCCTAATAGTCATGTATGGATGCAAGAGTTGGACCATAAAGAAAGCTGAGCACTGAAGAATTGATGTTTTTGAACTGTGGTGTTTGAGAAGACTCTTGAGAGTTCCTCGGACTGCAAGGAGATCAAAGCAGTCAGTCCTAAAGGAAATCAACTCTGAATATTCATTGGAAGGACTGATGCTGAAGGTGAAACTCCAATACTTTGGCCACCTGATGGGAAGAACTGACTCACTGGAAAAGACCCTGATGCTGGGAAAGATTGAAGGCGGGAGGAGAAGGGGATGACAGAGGATGAGATGGTTGGATGGCATCACCGACTCAGTGAACATGAGTTCGAGAAAGCTCCAGCCGGAAGTTGGTGATGAACAGGGAAGCCTGGTGTGCTGTAGTCCATGGAGTCTCAAAGCGTCAGGCACGACTGACAACTGAACTGAACTGAGCTGTACTGCAGCACGCCAGACTTCCCTTTCCTTCGCTAATCTTTATTGTTGTTTTCCTTTTTAGTTCACTGACTGCTAAGATGTTGATGTTCACTCTTCCCATCTCCTGTTTTACCACATTCAATTTACCTTGATTCACAGACCTATCATTCCAGGTTCCTATGAAATATTGTTCTTTGTATCATTGGTCTCTACCTTCACCACCAGACATATCCAAAATTGGGCATCATCTACACTTTGGCTCAGCCTCTTAAATCTTTCTGGAGCTACTTCTCTGCTCTTCTCCAGCATACTGGACACTTACTGACATGGGGGGCTCATCTTGCAGTGTCCTATCTTTTTACCTTTTTATACTGCTCATGGGGTTCTCAAGGAATGAATACGAAGTGGTTTGCCATTCCCTTCGCCAGTGAAACGTAAGACTGGATCCTATAAAACCCCTAGAGTAAAGCGGGCAGAGCATGCTTTGACATAAATTGCAGCAATTTTTTTTTTGGGGGGGGGTGGGTGGCCTGTCTCCTAAAGTAAAGGAAATAAAAGCAAAAAGTATACAAATGAGACCTAATTAAACCTAAAGGCTTTTGGACAGCAAAAGAAATCTTCAATAAAACAAAGAGACAATCTATTGAATAGGAGGAAATACTTGCAAATGACCAATAGGAGATTAATATCCAAAATACACAAATAGCTTATACAACTCAAAAAAAGGAACCCAAACAACCTGATTAAAAAATGGGCAGAAAAACTGAATATTTATGTTTCCAAAGAAGACATGTAAACAGTCAACTGACACATAAAAAGATGCTCAACATCACTAATTATCAGGGAAATGCAGAATCACCATGAGCTATCACCCCACACCTGTCAGAATGGCTATTATTAAAAATGCAAGACCTAACAAACACTGTCCGGGATATGGAGAGAAGGAAACGCGTGTATACTGTTGGTGAGAATGTAAACTGGTGCAGTCATTACAGAAAGCAGTATGGAGGCTTCTTAAAACACAAAAATAGAACTATCATATATGACTCAGCAATTCCACTTCTGGGTATATATCTGAAAGAAAGCAAAAAGACCAGTTCTAATAGATACATGCATCCCAATGTTCACAACAACATTATTTACAATTGCCAAGATATGGAGGTTACCTAAATGTCCATCAACAGATGAGCAGATAATAAGATATGGTATGTACACACACACATACACACACACACACTCACACACACACACACACACTCACACACACACACACACACACACTCTCACACACACACACACACACACACACAGGAATACTACTCAGCCATAAAAAATGAATTTTTGCCATTTGTAGCAACATGAATGGACTTGGAGGCCAATATGCTAAGTGATTGGAGAAGGAAATGTCAACCCACTCCAGTATTCTTGCCCAGAGAACTCCATGGGCAGAGGAGCCTAGCAGGTTGCAGTCCATGGGGTCACAAAGAGTTGGACATGGGAATACCAAACCACCTGACCTGCCTCTTGAGAAACCTGTATGCAGGTCAGGAAGCAACAGTTAGAACTGGACATGGAACAACAGACTGGTTCCAAATAGGAAAAGGAATACATCAAGGCTGTATATTGTCACCCTGCTTATTTAACTTATATGCAGAATACATCATGAGAAACGCTGGGCTGGAAGGAGCACAAGCTGGAATCAAGATTGCTGGAAGAAAAATCAATAACCTCAGATATGCAGATGACACCACCCGATGGCAGAAAGTGAAAGAGGAACTAAAAAGCCTCTTGATGGAAGTGAAAGAGGAGAGTGAAAAAGTTGGCTTAAAGCTCAATATTCAGAAAACGAAGATCATGGCATCTGGTCCCATCACTTCATGGCAAATACGTAGGAAAACAGTGGAAACAGTGTCAGACTTTATTTTTGGGGGCTCCAAAATCACTGCAGATGGTGATTGCAGCCATGAAATTAAAAGACGCTTACTCCTTGGAAGGAAAGTTATGACCATCCTAGATAGCATTTTCAAAAGCAGAGATATTACTTTGCCGACTAAGGTCCGTCTAGTCAAGGCTATGGTTTTTCCAGTGGTCATGTATGGATGTGAGAGTTGGACTGTGAAGAAAGCTGAGTGCCAAAGAATTGATTCTTTTCAACTGTGGACTCTGGAGAGTCCGTTGGACTGCAAGGAGATCCAACCAGTCCATTCTAAAGGAGATCAGTCCTGGGTGTTCATTGGAAGGAATGATGCTAAAGCTGAAACTCCAGTACTCTGGCCACCTCATGCGAAGAGTTGAGTCATTGGAAGAGACTCTGACGCTGGGAGGGATTGGGGGCAGGAGGAGAAGGGGACGACAGAGGATGAGATGGCTGGATGGCATCACCGACTCAATGGATGTGAGTCTGAGTGAAATCCGGGAGTTGGTGATGGACAGGGAGGCCTGGCGTGCTGTGATTCATGGGGTCGCAAAGAGTCGGACACAACTGAGCGACTGGACTGAACTGAGCAACTTTCACTTTACTGTGCTAAGTGAAATAAACCAAACAGAGAAATACAAATATTGTATCATATCCCTTATATGTAGAATCTAAAAAAATAACAAGCTAGTGAATATAACAAATCAAGAATATAACAGAACAGAAGCAGACTCAAAGAGATAGCAAACAAATGGGAAAGGGAATGGGGCAATATATGGGAAGGACGTTAAGAAGTTCAAACTACTAGGCATAAATTAAGCTTCAAGGATATAGTGCAAACATGGGGAATATAACCAATATTTTATAGCAACTATAAATGGGATACAACCTTTAAAAATTATTAATCACTATATTGAACACTTGTAACTTATATAATATTGTATAACAACTATAATAGAAAGATAAATAGTAAAGTAAAAAAAAGAAAGAGTGAGAGATGATCCTTTAGTGACTGTAACAGTTACTAGAAATCTGGACATTTGGCAGGCAAATTTAACCTAAATTGAGCCTCAGTTTCTTCATCTGTAAAATGGGGATAATAACAATACTATGAAATTGAGTCACTCAACCATGCCTGACTCTTTGTGACCCCATGGACTGTAGCCCGCCCGGCTCCTCTGTCCATGGAATTCTCCAGGCAAGAATACTGGAGTGGGTAGCCATTCTCTTCTTGAGGGGATCTTCCCGGCCCAGGGATCAAGGCCAGGTCTCCCGCATTGTGGGCAGATTCTTTACCCACTGACCCACTAGGGAGTGAGTTAACAACACCACAGGGCTGCTGTTAAGAATTAGGGGAGTTGACCCATTTAAAGTGCTGCTGACAGAAAATAAGCGTCAGTTTATGCAGCCTCATGAAGAAGGTGACGGCGGCAAGAAAAAGACGGATGGCAAGATGAGCAGTGAGGATTCACAGCCCTCTCCTGCCTTCCAGGGACGGAAGAGCCTATGTCCCGTCACAGGCCACTAGCATTAGATCTGCTGGCTGGGGTTGTGGGTAAAGCGATCACAGAATTTACAGCTTTTGCGTGTAGAAGGCAATGCTAAAAGAAGTCATATTAGGTAATTTTTTGACATATTTTAAAGTGATCATTTGATTTCACTATATTAATAGATTTACAAAAGAGTTTTTATTCAAAATCTATTTTCAAAAATAACATTACTTCCCCCAAATAAATGCATCATATATTTTGTATATTACAGCAAATTTAAAATTCTTTATAGTGATTATTTGAGTTTTAAAATATAACCAGGACAGAAAATATAATAGAACAGTTACTCTCGATATATATTCATTTATTTTCATCAATTTCTTAGCTAAGTCTAATACTGCCATTGATATTTTTCAAGGTAGTCTTACTCTTTTCATGAGATAACCTGCTGCTGCCGCTGCTGCTGCTAAGTCGCTTCAGTTGTGTCCGACTCTGTGCAAACCCGTAGATGGCAGCCCCCCAGGCTCCCCCGTCCCTGGGAAGATAGCCTGCAGTCTTCCTTAAAGGTGCATCCTGTGGTTAATAATTTTGAAACTTGACACCTTCAATGATCCTTTTCTGTAATCCATAATATTTTTAATTGAGAAAA
Source organism: Cephalophus harveyi (assembly GCA_006410635.1). NCBI lineage: Eukaryota > Metazoa > Chordata > Mammalia > Artiodactyla > Bovidae > Cephalophus > Cephalophus harveyi. The sequence continues at coordinate 30,218 of SJYT01001636.1, read as the reverse complement.
TATTCTCTCTATAGAAACTGAAGTACCTGGTAAACTCACAGTATATTCTGCTACATAGAAGATAGTCTTGATTCTAATTTTTTAAATTTGAATATTTAAATATTTCATCCCAAATATTTTTACATGTATTTCTCCATTCAGAATACCTTTCTTCAACAAAGAATATTATAAAACTTAACAAATAAATGATCTGTTTTTGGTCACCATAGATACTGCCAAATGCTGCCTTCTCAATTTCATTGCTTTCTAACAATGTAAATTTACCCAATTAAAAATTGGAGTGCAAAAGGAAATGGGGGGCTCCATCCTAAGAGTTAACCCTTCTGGAAAATTCTTACTGCCCCTTCAGGTCTCAGCGCAACCAGCTTCCCCAGACCACCACATTTTCCCTCCTCCCAGGCTAGTACAACCCCTTGTCACGTGCTTCCACTCCACCTGGTGATATTCTGCTTAAAGTTTCCTCCTTCCTGTCCGCAAGGCAGGGGTCGTGTCTGTTGGGTTCACGGTGGGATCCGGCATGGAACCGGATACCCCGTGAGTACACAATAACTGAGTGAGTGAACAGCCCATTCTAAAGGGAACACAGAATCAGACTGGACACGTGAGAACCCAATAAGATCCCATGAACCCTAACACGTTTTCTTTCCCTAATAGTAACTCTGCAGGGGAGAAGCTTGGCAGAGCTACCTTGGCCACGTGATCAAAATTAACATTGCCAGTAATAAGACATATCAACATCATGTACCCCCTGATACGATGCACTGAGAAAAGCACATCATTGCTTCTGTGGTATTCTTATCAAAAAGTCATGACCTCAGTGCAAACGTGAGAAAACATCAGACAAACGCAACTTGAGGGCCATTCCACCAAATAAGTGACGACTGGCCTGGACTGTTCCAAAGTGTCCCAGTTACGAAAGGCCAAGACTGAGCAGCTATCACAGTTCAGAGAGACCCCAGGGACACGGCCACCATACGCCACGCGGGGTCCTGCACTGGGTCCTGAGACAGTCCAGAGAACATTCGTAGGGAAACTGGAAACATCTGAATGATGCCTGTCGATTATATAATAACATTTTACTCATGCTAATTTGCTATGGATAATAGTGCTGTGTCTATGCAACATGTTAATATTAGGAGTAATTAGGTAAAAGCTAAAGTTTCCCCAGGTATTTGTTCGGAGACAGAAAACCTTAAGCACCACGTTTAGCGTGCTCCCTCTTGCCTGAGCACCTGCACTGGCCCATTATGCAGACGTGGGAAGCCCATCCGCTCTGTCCACCTGTCAAGGCCCCCTCCAGCCCGACTGCCCGCGGGAGCAGAATGAAGCGGGTTCTGGGGTGCCCAGCACTCGTCTTATCTGTGTAACTTACCCATTCTCCCGGGGACAAGGTCTTCGCCTCTTCTGCTTCTGCCAAAGGCATGGTCCCTCTCCAGCTTTATGTGGCTCAGAGGTCATGAAGGCCTTTCAGAATTTGCCCTTCCCAGGGCTGATGACTCCTTCTCCTCCCACGGCCTGGCCCTTGGATGCATATGTGTCCCAAGGCCCAGCTTCATCATGCATTGTTAAGTCTTACCTTGCTCATCCCCTGTGATCCCAAACATCCCCTGTCCAGCCTGCTTTCAGTTGATTTTTCCAACCTTATTTCTCTTCCCCGTTCACATTATCCAAACTCGAGCCAAACAGGATGCTCATCACATACTCACGTGGTCTTATCCAGCACCCAGCAAGGGATCTCACACACCGAAGGAAAGAACCCCAGTTTCCCTCCCTAGTCTTGGGCAGTGATGCTCTCGCAACTGGAAATCAGTGAAGACTCCTCCTCCGTCTCTTCGTCCACGTCTCCACCTCCTTTATTAAGGCCGTTCACATACAGTCTGTCTCTTTGGGCCCTGCTGGAGGAGATGCTGTGGTATGCTGCACAGACGCCCTCTGCCAGGCCCACGCACCCATGCCCTGGCTTCCCTGAGGGTCGACTGCAAATAGCTCCCAGATGCCTCCCTTGTCCTGAGAATAGACCTCAGCGGGCAGGATCCCCTCGTCCCTGGAAGTGACTCTCCCAATCCAACCAGGGCAGCCAACAGCTAACATCTGAATGATATGAAGTGCACAGAGCAACCCCCTTGTCTCAACGGAGAGAGGCTGGAGCTGGGGACGCTGCAGAGCTGCCTCGAGTCAGGCCAAGGCTGCTGAGTCCGCGTCCTCGCACGGCTTCTCTCCCTGTCTTACCTGCCTGCACACACTCCCTTACAGGTTTCTTCTGAAGCACGTTTCCTCAGTAAAGCACTTTCACGAGAATTCCCATTTCAGGCTCAACCTGACCTGGAGCGTACACGAAACCACCAACATCCAGCTAAAGGCAGGCAGAGACAGTTACAACGTGTCTGCAACGTGTCATGGACGGCAGCTATTTTACAGGCATTATCTTATTTAATCTTCTCAACAATCCCATGCCTTGGAATTGTTAATCGCTCTTCTGCAGAAAGGGTAACTGCAGAAAGGCTTAAAGTTAAAATCAGGGTCATGAGTTCAGCTTGGGTTTGTCCCCTCCACCACACTCAGCTGCTCACTCGCATAACCTCAACTCTCAGAGGAGCTCAGTACCTGTTCCTGAGCAAGTCAATGAGCACCGTTAGGCTGTCTCAACTCCATCTGTACAGTTGAGAGCTGCCTGTTGCTCTGTCCAACTTAAAGAAATTGGAGCCAGTACTGTGCTAAGCATAGGGAGCTGAGAGTTGCGAACTGGGGGGAACTTTGTAAGACCTGTTCTTTCGGATTCCGGTCAAGAGTTCCTCTGTCTGGGAGATAAAGATCTTCCTTTCTCCCAGGTATAGGGAGGACGCCTCTCACAGGAGGGTCTTATGACCTTCTTCAGGGTAAGGTCAAAGAGTTCTCATATTCCTTCAGCCGAAAATACTCCACACACCAAGGTGCCATGTTTGGGGGCGGCAGATCCTGAGCACCCCCAGCGCCCCTCCCCTCCCAAAACCCTGTAGGAAGGGGTCTCTCCCCTGTGCTGGGGAGAGAAGGGCAACGGGTCTGCTTCGAAGGAAAGGGGAAGCGGTAGGGGCCTCGGACAAGGGCGGCGGGGGTGGGAGCAGGGGATCGGAGGAGAGCCGCGGGGTCTCGGGGAACAGGCGAGAGCCACCGAGCACGCAGGCGGAGAGGGAGCGGAGGGGCAGCTGGGCCGAGAGCACGTCGAGGGCCGCGTGGGTGTGAGAGCGCTCGCGCGCTCGGGACGCCGCGGTGGGGGACGCGGTGTGCAGGAGACCGGCGGCGGGACACGCCGCTGCGGGTCAGGAGCCCGCCCGGCCCGAGACGGAGCTCGACTCCGAGGGCCCGGCCCGCAGCAGCCCGGGGCCGCCTCCGCGACGCCAGCCCTCCTCCGCCGCAGCGGGCTGGACGCAGCCCCCGGGGAGGCCGTCGCAGATGGTGCAGCGAGGAGGCGGCCGGGCGGCTCAGCCCAGCGCCCGCCGCTCAGCGCGGCTGCAGGCAGAGAGCGCCAGAAATAAACGCCCGGCTGCGACAGAACCCAGGCGCAGGTGGCTTTCAAGTAAACAGCCTCGCTTCACCTCACCTGAACTCACAAGAATTCTCATTGTGTCCTGCTGGCTGGACGCTGCCCCAGGAATGCAGGAATTTACTGATAAGATGTCTCCGTTGGAAGGAAAACTGAGCGGCACCCTCTTTGGTCCTTTATCATATGTTTTAAAACACGAGGGCTAGTTCTTAAGGGAAAACTCATGCTGGGTATGAATTTCAGCCCAAAGGGGTAAGAAAACTGTTGAAGGCTAGTTTCTGCATAAGCCGGCGGGAATCAATGTCCCGGCCCACATTCTGGAGTCTAAATATTCTTTAAGCAGGAAGTTTTTCGGTTCCTGATTTCTTACCTCCTTGAACAACAGGGGTCCCAGCAGTTTAGAGATTCTCATAAAAACGATGTATACTTTTGCATAGGCTTGAAGACCCTAGAAAATACTGTCTGCCTTCAATCTCATATGATGAAGAACCATTAGTAACATTTCTAAATAAACCGTTTTGCCTGGCATGCAACTAGTGAGTTGTATTCACTAGTCACATGCTCCTAAATCCTTTATTCCCAAAGGTATGTGCGACAGTAAATGAACTCTGCTCATTAATCCTGGTGACCTGTCTGAGAAGAGATGGAGAATAATAAGAGGAACTGGAATGTTCCTTGTGAGTGAACTGAGAGCAGACTGCCACGTGGTGCAGCAGCTGGGACCCCAGCAAAGCCTGTACCTGGGCCTTTCCAGCCCTCTCTCCCTGCACTGAGGTCCGAGGCTGGCACAGCCCAGGGGCCCTGGGGAGTGCAGGCCCCTCCGTCCTCAGCCTAGTTCACTGCCTGCCAGCAAAGCAGGAAGGTTTCGCTCCCCTCCCCTCTACTGTTCAAATAATTACCTGGGCCTCCAAAACCTCTGTGGATCATTAATCGGTTATGGACCTGGACTTTCTCCCGGCCGGCAGTGAGCTGGAATGCCCAGTGGGACTCCAGGGGGCAGAGCCAGACGAGGGAATTCGTTACAGGCACCTGCTGTCAGCAAGGTCTTGATTTCAGATCCCTACACCTAAGGCAAGGCTCAGAAGCCACACAGCCCGGGGGGCTGGCGGATTAGCTTTCCTGGGAGCTGCTCAGTGATGATAAAGTTCAGATGGATAACCGCTGGAAGTAGGAAGAACATAGCCATTTCCTCTTTCAGAAAAGGAGCCCCAAACGAGTTACTCTAGAAGCTAGTATACAAAAGGCCAATTCTCTTTTATTTTCTCCTTCTTTTATTTATTTTTAATTAAAAAAATTTTCTTTTTCTTTTTTTTCTGGCTGCACTGTGCAGCTCGCAGGGTCTTAGCTCCCCGACCAGAGATCGAACCCTTGCCCTCCTTGACAGTGAAAGCATGGAATCCTGGAAGCCCCTGGACTGCCAGGGGAATTTCCCAAGGCCACTTTTTCCTAAAAAAAAAGAAAGAAAGAAAATGCAGTCTTTGTCATGACAGTCTGTGTTATCCTAACTAGAATCTTAGACTCTGAGGTTTGAAAAACTGCTTTCAAGGGCTTCCCTGGCAGTCTAGTGCCCAGAATCTACCTGCCAATGCAGCGGACACGGGTCCCGTCCCTGGATGCTGCATGCTGTGGAGCAACTATGCCCATGCGCCTCAACTCGTGAGCCCAGGCATGGCGACTCCCAGCCCACGTGCCTGGAGCCCACGTGCCTGCAGCCTGTGCTCTGCCACAGGGGAAGCCGCGACAACGCGAGGCCTACACACTGCACCAGAGTAGCCCCACTCACTGCAATGGCAGAAAGCCCACATGCAGCAAGGAAGACCCAGCACGGCCGAAAACTAATCAGCACATACACAAAGCTTGCTTTAAAAAATGCTTTTGCGATGATTTCACTTAAACAGGCCGTCTTACAGATGAGGAAACTGAGCTCAGCGAGTCCACACGACTTACTCAAGACCCTCCAGCGAGTCAGTATTCCCCCAACCTGGACGAGGAGTCTCCAGGTGCTGGTCTAGTCCCTCTGGGGTTGAAGGTAATATGCTGGCAAGAAGCGGAGAGCAGGGGAGTTACCATGGCCCATCCTCCCCGAGCAGTTTTCATGCAATAGTAATTCATCAACGCATTATTTTATGTGAAAATATACATGCTATTTTTTCAATTAAATTCTAAAGATTTAAAACAAGTCTCTTCAAGGAAATTCCACGCTTGTGGTAGTGTTTAGAGCTATGTTCCTGAGCCATGACACTGGCGATGCACCGTCAATATGGAAGCCACATGTGGCTATGGAGCATCTGAAATAGGGTTGATAAGAGCTGAGCTAGGCTGTAAGTGAAGACAGACTTCAAAGACGTAGGTCCAAGAAATAATAAAGTTTCTCAATAACTTACTGTGGTTACATGTTGAAACGATAATATTTTAGGTACATTGGTTTAAATAAAGTACATTATTAGGGCTTCCCAGGTGGCTCAGTGGTAAAGAATCTGCCTGCCGATGCAGGAGACACAGAAGACCCGGGTTCGATCCCTGGGTCGGGAAGATCCCCTGCAGCTGGAAACGGCAACCCATTCCAGTATTCGTGCCTGGAGAATTCCATGCATAAAGTGCATTATTAAAAGTAATTTCACCTGCCTTTTGCTCTTTTAAAATTTATTTTGTTTTTTGTTTATCTTTGGCTGTACTGGGTCTTCATTGCTGCATGTGGACTTTTTCTAGCTGCAGCTGAAGTGGCAGCTGCTCTCCAGCTGCATGTGGGTTTCTCATCTTGGTGACTTCTCTTGTTGCGGATCTCGGGCTCTTGAGCACGGGCCTGAGTCGTGGTGCTCAGCAGCCGTCGCCCTGCAGCATGGAATCTTTCTGAACCAGGGATTGAACCCATGTCCCCTGCATTGGCAGGTGTATCCTTAACCACTGGACCACCAGGGAAGTCCTTTTCTTTCAACATGGCTCAATAAACTGGAAGTTGCATTTGGGCTCGTGTTTTCCCCCTGTTGGACAGTGGCCGGACTAGAGGGTGGCCGTTAGGGCTGCTCAGGAGCCGGCTTCTCTCCCTTTCAACACACGCAAAGACTGCAGCTCCCCGACCCCAGTGGAATTAGCTGTGGTCGTGTAGCTGGCTTCGGTCAATGACATGTGAGTAGAAAAGACACACGTTCTCCTGGGCAGTGCATGTAACTACCCACACGGGACATGAGAACGCCTTCCAAGGAGCTCGTGGACGTGAATGTGGAGACCAACCGCCGTCAAGCTGCAGTGAGCGGAGGCTCCCACTGACTCGCCTAAGATCTGGAGTGTGAGCTCAAAATCAACTTTTTAGAAATGCACAGTGAGATCTGGGGATCATTCACTCCTGTAACATCACCTAGTGCTAGGAAGTGAAAGTCGCTCAGTTGTGTCTGATTCTGCAGCCCTATGGACTGTAACTCACCAGGCTCCTCTGTCCATGGAATTCTCGAGGCAAGAATACTGGAGCGGGTTGCCACTCCCTCCTCCAAGCATCACCTAACACATTCCTAAATATAACTTTCTGGTGTAAAGGTGTGCGGAGAGTTACGCCCTGGTAGCATCTCCCAAACCTGCTTCACCACAGAACACTCTGAAGGTGTGATTTATTGACAGGAGACTAATTAGAGCTCATGCATACCCAGATTAGTGAAGACAGCAAAATTTAGAACACATAGATCACTTAATTGAACCAAAGATCAAAATTTGACTTGTATGCTTTAGTCAATAGAACCAAAAGTTAATCACTTTTATGTTAAGAATGAACAAACCAAAATCATTTATTTTACTTTTAAAAATATATTTCATCAAAAATTTTTATAAGAATATTTTGTGACTTTTTAAAGCTTGGATGCCTGCTCAGTCTCAGAGATAATGTTGCTGATGAAGGATAACACCTAGTATGCTCTTAAATTTTGTCTTTACAACATTATGATCTGAAAAAAGGTCACCTTTTCCAGAAAAGGAAGAAAAATATGATCAGTGTGCTCTGCTGTATTTGGGGGTTACTGAAACAGGCTTCTCCAAAATTCAATTATTTCGTCCTAAATAGCTCACTTCCTTCTCTTTTTTTAGAAAGCAAAGTCTGTGATTTTTCATTTTCACTTTGAAGGATTTACTTTTTGCTTGTTTTAGACTGACACAATTTGCTAACCACCAAGCCTGCTTTTGGTTTAAAACTTTCTTTTTTCAATCTCTGATTCTCAGAGAGCAAGGTTATATAAAAATATAGTTTATTTTTACATGCAATGAGAACTATTATTACAAATTATTTTTTGTTGAACTATAATTACCTCAATCTCTTAAAGTGGTTTTTAGTATATTCACAAGTCATGCCACGATCGTGACCAATTTCAGAATTTTTTTATCACCTCACATAAAACCCCATCCCCATGAGCAGCCACTCAGCACGTCCCTCTCCCCTCAGCTCCTGGCCACCACTAGTTAATTTTTGTCTCTATGTATTTGCTCTTTCTGGATATTTCTTACAAGTGAAATTATACACGATGTGGTCCTCTGTCTGGCTCCTTCACTTAGCCTAATGTTTTCAAGGTTCATCCATGTTGTAGTACGAACCAGTACTTCATTCTTTTCCATGGATGAATAATATTCCAATGTGTGGAGAATCAGAATTATCACGTTTTGTTGATCCATTCATTAGGTGATGGACATTTGGGTAGTTTCCACTTTGGGCTCTTATGAATAATGCTGCTAGGAACATTCCTATACAAGCCTTTATATGAAAGTATGTCTTTTATTATCTTGGGTCAAATTACAATTTTAAGATGAAAAATAATTTTTATGACAAAATGCATTACATAGACTTGGGTGTTCTTTCAGCAAAATGGGGCTTCCATGGTGGCTCAGATACGAAAGAATCTGCCTGTAATGTGGGAGACCTGGGTTCAATCCCTGGGTCAGGAAGATCCCCTGGAGAAAGGAATAGCAACTCACTCCAGTATTCTTGTCTGGAGAATCCCATGGACAGAGGAGCCTGGTGGGGTACAGTCCATGTGGTCTCAAAGGGTCAGACATGACTGAGCAACTAACACTCACTTCTTTTCACAGGAAAATGCAGACTAAACGTCCTGCATCCATGCATCAGGCTGGGTGACCTCCTGGGGAGCAAGGGCATGCAGGAAGACTTCCACCGCATCTGTTTTGGGCCCAGTTAGTTCAGGCAGGAGCCTTTTCTTCAAGCCCCCATGACCAGCACCACCCTCGACTAGGATCCAAGCCCACTCTGCACGCCAGCGGGCTCCTGAACATCCTGGCTGTCATCCCGCTGCGATGAGATGGGGGGGCCCTGAACAAGATCCCGGATCACAGCGGGCCGTTGCTCATGCCAGAGGCTTGAAGAGCATGGCGCCCTCCTCTCTGGACCGCAACAGGAGGCGCGGACAGGCCTGTACTTGGCTTTGAGAGGGCCTCCTGGGGTGGAAAACGCACCGTACTCATTCTGGTGGGAACTCATGGTCCCTCCCAGGTACGCTGGACCCCTTTGAAGTGCTTCCTCCAACGTCCGCTCCCAATGTATTTCTTCCATCCCCAGGCTTCTTTTAAACTATCCTGCTTTTCACCATCTTAGCAGTTGTTTACCTTTTACCAGCACATGTTGAATTCAAGAGCTAAAGTATGTATTTTCTTGTCTTGGGGGTCCTCTGTCCACCCAGAGGAGAGGGTGGCTCCCATCTGGCTGCCTGGGTTGGGGGAAGGAGGAGGTGAAAAGCCCCAATAAAAAAAACCTGATTTCCATAACAATGTTATCCCACACAGCAGGGAGCTCAGAAATGCCATACCACTTCTTAATGATAAATTATCCCATGAAACTAAGAACAACCACAGATTTGATGCTTTTCTTACACAATTAAGACAAAAGACATTGACAGTATCCTGTGAATTTTCCCCCACCTGGCACAAACTTAGCCCTCTAGGGCACCCAGTTTTGGAGATGAGGCCGCCCAGAGCATGCAGCCACACTGAGGATCTGTCTTGAGCTTTAGATGTCTTCAGCTGTCCCAGCTGAGGAGTCAGGCTGGCTAGGTATGTTGCGGAAACAAAAGACTGCAAACTTGAATTGGCTGGCAGTAACGAAGGTTTATTTCTCTTGTCGTTATACGCCCACGTGCCTGCTGCAGCTCCGTTCCGTCTCACCCTCACTCCAGGATTCCCAGGACCGCAGTTCCTCTCTGGGCATTGCGCAGAAGGAAAGACACAGCAGGCTGAGCCAGACTCTGGCTCTTTGCCTCGCCCAGAAGTAACTTCCTCCTGTAGGTCACTTCACATCACTTCCTCCTATAAGTCACTGGCCAAAGCCAGTCAAGTCTCAGAGCCACGGCCAAATTCATGAGGTGGGGACGCACCTCTCATGTGGAGAGGAGCCCTGAATTTTGGCGAGCAGTAAGTCAACTACAGGACCGGAGCCAGAAAGCCCCACAAGAAATGGAACCATGTGTGGGTCCTAAGTCACCAAACTGTGCCTTCTCTCCCCCTCAGTCTTTGAGATTATTCAGATCCTTCTGTACCGGGATCATATTGCCTGGTCAAAGCCACCCCATTCCACTGCATCATCTTCCTCTAACTCTGAATCTCACACAGTAGCAGTCGGGGTCTCAGACTGTTCCCTCTGAGAACGCCCTCGGCTCCTTCCTTGCAGTGAGCACAGCGCTCCGCTGAAGGCCTGTTCTACTCCCTACCCAAAGGCAATGTCAAGGGCAGGGGAGCCGTCTCAGGAAGGGGCCACGTGGCGAGCTCCAACCCCAGGCCAAGTAGTGGAGGGCCCCAGAAGGCTAAGCCACCAGCTTTCTCTATTCCTGATTTCCTCCATACACTGATGTTAACTCATTATATTATATAGAGTAAGTACCACATCCTGGATATAAAACTATTCAATCGATCAAACAAAGTCAGCAGGGGATGTGTTAATAATAAGTTGAAAGGACTCAACAGGTTCTCTCAAACATGCATGCTTTTGTTTATTATCTTAAATCTGAAGCCCTCCCTTCCTCTGACTGCTGTATCAGTTAACATTGCACGCATGGTAAGCCACTTCTGTTGTGTCTGACTCTTTGAGCCCCTGTGGACCATAGCCCACGAGGCTCCTCTGTGCATGGGGATTTGCCAGGCAAGAATTAAGATGGCATTCATTGCAAATAACAGTGTGCCTGTGTGCTTAGTCACTCAGTCGTACCTGACTCTCTGCAACCCGATGGACTTCAGCTCTCCAGGCTCCTCTGTCCATGGGATTTCCCAGGCAGAGATACTGGAGTGCGTTCCATCTCCTCTTCCAAGGGATCTTCCTGACCCAAGGGTCAAGCTCACGTCTCCTGCATTGGCAAGCAGATTAGGCAGGCGGGAAGTAGGCAAGTAAGAGACCCCACCCTCACCCCCACCCCCTCAACTGGTGACTTAAATGACTAGGTGCTCAAGGGAGGTGTTTTGTTTTTTTAATTTAATGCTACCTTCTAAGTTAAGCAGAGCTAGTAGTGAAGTTCCATGATGCTATCAGAGACCCAGGCATTTTCTCTTTTCCTACTCCTCCATCTTTAATAACCTGGAGAAGGAAATGGGAACCCACTCCAGTGTTCTTGCCTGGAGAATCCAACGGACAGAGGAACCTGGCAGGCTACAGTCCACGGGGTCGCAGGAGTTGGACACGACTTATCGACTAAACCACCACCATCTTTAATAATGATTTTCACATCGCGCTCGTCAGTTCACAGCCTTCAGATGGCTGCTGCCCCTCCAAGCCTTATGACTGTGTGGAAGGGAAAGAGAAAGAATGACGGGCAAGGGGCTTCTCTCCAGGAGGCAGTGCTTTTTCTTCAGGAGGTGACACAGTCGGGGCTGCCCCCTCAAGAGCTTCTGCCTGTATCTCACTGACCCGAAGCGTGTTGTGTGTTCCACTTGCCATAACAGAGGATAGAAAAGAATCATTTCAGCTTTTACCACCTTTGCAGTTGAGACAGGTGAGGGAGATGGGGGTTAGAGGCTGAGTTTAAGTGAGCCCGCCTACAGGGTCTGCCGTGATCCTTCTTTTGTGGGCCTTCAGCTAGCTATACTACTTTTGGTCTGGTCTGTAGAATCCCCCCAATGCCGCCTACTCTTGTGCTCAAATGAGGCATCTGATTAGATCACACACATCTCCTGAGAAACCTCACGGTTATACTCTTGGGAGTGGTAGCTATCCCAGCTTCCTTGTTCGACACCTCCGCAGTCCCCCCTTGGTGAATACCCTAATGCCAGCTGGTTTTCATCCAGGTGTGTAACTATATTAATCTTAGGTGATCAAAATTACATGAAGAAATAGACGCTTGCTTTCTATTACACATTAGAGACAGTAGCTAATATCAATCTGATCTGATTTTTCACTAGCCTTGTACTTTTAATTCTATTCTTGGTTCAAGCTCATTTTTCCTCAGGAAAAAAAATTCCTTTTTTCTTTATATGAGGCTACTAATGTCTAAAATACTAATTGTGCCTGATCACACTTAAATATTTTATTCTCAGCTTAACTCCTCATGATTTGACTTCCTAATGTGTACCAATATAGCCCATGGTAAAGGCCTGATATTAACAGGGCAGAAAAGAGTTTCTTTGTACTCTTTCCCTAGAGAAGTGGGAATCAAGGAAGACCATTTTAAGTGGTTCTTCCCTAAATAAAAATTTGATTTAAAATAATTTGCTGTGTCTTATCTAGTAGAGTTACAAGTTGTATAACAGTTTATTTGTAAAAGTAGTACCACACTTTCAAAAAGGGGTTGGACAAATAAGAACCTACAAATTCAAACAATCTGTGTGTGAAAGCCAATAGTAAACAAAGGCTAAGAAGGAAAGTCGAAGTCAAATAGAATCATGTCAAATATGTATGACGTAGAGAAAACATAGAGAAAGAAGAAAGGGACTCATATTTCAGTCTCGAACACAAATCTACACGCACGTTTAAATGTGAGTGCTCCGTCGGTTCCACGTAACAGCGTCATCGGCAGCGTGCCTATCCTCACCTAACTCCTGCAGCAGCATCATGCCCCTTTGAACTTCTGGGCGGCCTACAACAAATACGCTGATGGCCGTGCTGCACCCACAGGGCTTCAGCACGTCCTACAGGGGCCTCTGAAGCTTCGTCCAAGCTGACTGGCAGTCACCTGTTGCTCCTCGTCTTCTCGCCCTTCCCGTCTCTGGCCAGAGTGCAGACATGATGGATGGAACTGGAGCCTCTATCTTGGACCACAAGGTGCCCTTGATACTAGATGTCACACATGGTGGACCTACCAGATCCAAGCAACCCTGAGTCAAGGGGGACTTCCTGGAGCCATACTTGCCCTGGACTCCAGGCGTTTATATGATAAAAAAGGCAACTTCAATCTTATTTATGCCACTGTTGTTCTCTGTATACACTCCATCCAGCCTGACCGAGATACACTCAAGGAACAGTTAGAATATGTAAACGCTTCCTCTGTATTTTCATGTCCCCTTCATGGGTGATCTTGCTTTCCTCCATTCCCATTGCCTCTGCAGGAAAGGGCGACAGAGCCTCTGGAACCTGGCAAGACGGAGAAAAGTTGCTTCTGGCTGCTCAGCAGCCCTGTGGGGAGAAGACAGGGGAGCACGGGCTGTGAGACCGGGGTATCCTGACACCCCACTCCAGGTTAAAGCCCCAGAGGGTCAGGATACACCGGAAGAAGAGAGGGAAAGCCCCAGGCTGAGAGGTGAGCTGGTGGGCATGCAGAGCGATGGGCCGGGGCTGGGCTGGGCAGGGGCTGGGGCTGGGCCAGCCCCAAGGGTTTGTAGTGTGGACCGTGGTGGGGCTCGCAGCGTGGTTTTGGGATGGGTGCTGCCCAGACCTGCCCCTACAGGATTATCAGGCCACACAGCAAGAGAGTTACCCATGTCCAGGGGCCCCGGCGGGCCCCGGCAGACCCCCCAGGGGTCATCGGCACAGAGAGCCCTTCCCCACACCCCCCACCCACTCTACAGCTCCAGCCAATGAGGAGCCAGCCTGGATCAGAGGCCCTTCTTCCCCCTCCAACAAGAGGCCTTAGAAAATCTCCATCTACCAGCTGCCATTTTTGAGAGAAACGGGAGGTAAGAAAGCTTCCCTGGAAACAAAATGTGATCCCAAGACCCAAATCAAATGAGTTCACCCTAAAGGGGACTGCTAAGAGAGACGGAAATGTTACCCACAGGGGCTCGCTCAGCCTCATTCCCACCCTCCTCTGTCCCTGTTACCCCAGGGGACCCTGTTGAAGAAAGTTAAATTTACAGAAGCTGCCTTTTCTCTGCACTTCTGAAGGTAGCCTGGGTGCACGCTGGCCCCTGATGACCCTTGAAACATCAACAGCGGCGGACTGTTAAAGATGAGTCTGTGTATCTGTGGCCAAGGCTGTGACAGGAAGGTGTGGGCCTTATGTAACATCAGGTCTTGAAGCGCTTTGCTAAAGCAGCAACATTCACTGAGAATGAGAGTACGGGTTTCCGTGGCCCTAATGTGAGTTTGTAAATGGAGATTGTTTCTGCTTGGAATCAAAACAGCAAAAAAAAAGTACTCCCCTCATTGTTATTGTGGATACATCTGTGGTCCATTCGTGACATCTGGAACCTGTTGGATCCAGCACTCTTTACGAACAAAAAGAATTCTAATATTAATTCTGTTTTTCGAAGACATGGATATTTACTTTACACTGGGGGTGTTTGATATAAAATGTTCAGAGTGTTAGGAGAAAAACAGATTTGTCTAATTTGTAGCTTGAAACAAAAGCTTTTGTGATACTGGATTCTAGAGAAATTTTGTTTTTACTCGTCAGGCTTTTGCAGAAATGCCCGTTAAACATTTGGACAATCTGTTAACAAAGTAGCATTCCTTTTAAACAATAGTGAGATGTCGATAAAACTCAAATGATTTTTGGCTTAAAACATAGCCAAGCAATCTTTTGTTCATTTTTTAAATTGTTTTCAATTAAATAGAATTTTTTTTAAGTTCCTTAAGGGAAAACTTGTGATTTGGTATCATGTGTGCTTAAAATTGGGTTAAACTTTCCTGTGAGATTAATATTGAATGTACGCATGCTCAGTCACTTCAGTTGTGCCGAACTCTTTGCAAACCTATGGACTGTAGCCTGCCAGGCTCCTCTATGCATGGAATTCTCCAGGCAAGAATATTGGAGTGTGTTGCCAAGTCAACCTCCAGGGGATCTTTCCAACCCAGGGATCAAACCCTCATCTCCTGTGCCTCCTGCATTGCAGGCAGATTCTTAACCCGCTGAGCCACCTGGGAAGCCCGAGATTAATGTTATTCTGGAGTTAAAAGTCGAAATTCAAATTGAACACTGTTCAATGAAGGCCAAAGTGTCTCTAATGTTAAAGTTTATTTGTAGCATACCCTTACAAAAAAGAAGGAAATTAAGAAACTTGTACTAAGCGGCCAAACACATTTTCCCCTGATTGCCTCTTATGAACTTATTTCTTTTCAAATTCTGAAAGTAATTTCATGGCCTGTGTAGAAACTTTGAAAGATCAGTATGATGATAATAGATCCATAATACCGCCTGTTAGACCATAATACAAGAGCTGTTTTTATATTGGTTTATGTCGCTTTGTTCTTCTGTCAATTTGCTATATTTTAAATTAATCAAACCAGCAATCTGGAACTGTACTTTGCTAATCTGATAGATAATGTATCGCCATGTTTTTGTTTTTATCTATTTCCCGAAGTGTTAAAAAATATTAACTCGAAGAGAGTAGCGACCAACCAATCGAACAGTTATTCAGAAAGTATTAAGGGAACGCTTCGTCCTCTGTGGCCAGCACTGTGGGAAATGAGCACACAGCTGATTTCTGCCCTGAGGGATGTGCACGATGAGACAAACATGCATGAAACCATTAAGAAACAAAATAGGGCATTTAGTATTGTAATAGTTATTATCTTAGTGATTATTAATTGAGACTGTTTAAGTGAGCCTAAGGCTCAATCAGGCTCTCTGATTTCAAGCAGCAGAAACCCCCTGAAGGAGACTTACTGGAAAGATGCTGAGCCCTATCACAGAATGTCAGGCCCTGGCATCAGGAACAACTGACTCCTGAGCTCTTAATTCATATTCTAATGGGAGAGAACCTGACTGATCCAGGTTAGGTCAATGGCTAGAAGAACCCAGGTGGCATCTTAGTTGCCCAGGGGGCAGTCATGGTTGACACCTACATTATAGCCATCCCTAGAACTCCCTTCTGGTATCCAGCGGGAATGTGCCTGAGCCCAGAGGAAGAATCACGACTAGTTCAGGCTGATTGCTATAAAGGCACTTCCTTTTGGCCAGATACACACTCACCCAGACTCCCTTTGAGCTGGAAGTGCAACCATCACGTAGTTCTGGCCAATAAGGAAGGCTACCAGGAAAGATTTTCTTCCCAAATAAAAGAGAGATGTAAAAAGAGATTTCTTTTCTTCCTTCCATGAGGATAAGTCAGGCTTTCCAGTACTAACCAAAGTGACCCAGGGGTACCGGTTCAGAGCCCTGACATCCTAAGTCTCAATACCGGCACGGGCATTGCTTACCCCCAGACTTTATGTTTATCAGGTGTTTTTTCTTAATTAGTATTACTTAATCACTTTTTACCAGGCACTTTTTTTTAACCTGTATCCAAAAAGCATTCAAAACAGTGGGCGTCACTCTGGAGCTGTGGTAAGAAGAGTTTTTCTCAGAAGGGTGTGAGAACAGGAGGCCACATATTCGTTGTGGGCCGAGTGTGGTGTTAAGTACCAGACGCCTACGCTTTCACCTACCTTCTTCTTCCACTGACCCTCTCAGGTAAAACAGCATTTCCCCCGTTCACAGACGAGAAAACAGAGCTGCAGAGAGGGGACCAGCTTGCCATCCCTCCTCACCACAAAGCGCGGGAGGCAATGCAAAGCCAGCGCAAATCCGGAGACTTGCCACGCTCTCTCCCCACGTCCAGGGCTCCTGCCGCCCAGTGCCGCACGTTCCGCAGCCTGGGCTCCGAAAGGTCTACGAGAGAGGAAGAGAAAGGTGGAACAGACAGAAAACGTCACAGAGAAGGGGAGACTTGACTGAGCTTCAAGAACCGGCAGAATTCAGGGAGGAAATGCCCAGCTGGAAGGGTGCTCTGAAAGGCAGGAACACAGAAGGCAGAGCGAGAAGGGACCGTCAGCGAGACAGTCTGATCCGGGCAAGGCCGGCGCGGCGGCACAGGGAAGGCGACTGAGCGCCAGGCTGAAAGGTGAACTAGGCGATGAAGCTGGAACCAGGAGATGCTGGAAGGCTGGGAGCAGCGCGGGAGAGCAGCGCTCTGGCAGCAGTGTCTGATGCAGGCTTGGTGACGTGGGTCCCAGGCACAGAGCTGTCGCAATCATCCAGGCACAAGGAGAAGAGAGCGTGACCTGGCTTCCATTTCAACCCACGGTACGTCCTGCGGTCTAAAAGAAAGTGATATGAGCAGAAGGAAGCTCTGTTAGAGTCGATATAAAGGATAACAGACAGAAGTTGACTGACCAGATATGGAAAATGACAAAAGAATGCTTCCCTCAACCATCTTTCTTTCTTCTTTTTGGAAGTTTGTGTATTCTCTTCTTTACTACGTCTTTTCTTTCTTTATTTTCTGATTTTCCTTCAGCTTGCCTTCTGTCCTTCTGCCCTTTCGGTCCCTTTTCCTTGTCCAGGCTGGCTGAAATGCTAGGGGCAGCTACAAAACACAAAATGTTTACCAAACAGAGGAAAGAGGTGAGACTTCAGATGAATGAATGCAACATTCACAGGATCAGCATTTAGAGCCTAGCAGGATGGGCTCAGAAAACACCTTGATTAACACAAACAAAAGACAGATTTGTTTCGGTCAGTTCCGCAGAGGACGCAGGAAAAATCCTTAGTAGGGAAAAGGAAACAGCTTGTCCTTTTTAAGGTGATCAGAGATTCATTTATGTTTGTGTTAATCAAGTTGTTTTCTGAGCCCATCCTGCTAGGCTCTAGCCGGGATCAGTGCTGATCCTGTGAATATTGTATATATTCATCTGAAGTCTCACCTCTTTTCTCTACAGGTACTCTCTCTCTAAATAGAGGGGATCAGCGGCAAGAACAGAGCTTCAAAAGTTGTTGGATCTTAGCATTGTTGCCCTGAGCAGATCTCTCAGGGTTTTTAGGCAATTTCTTTGACAGTGAGGGGCTATTTGATTTAAAAAAGAGTTCTTGTTGGTTTTTTAGGAGGATGTCTAGGAATGGGTTGATGTTCAAAGGTTCCACAGTTGATCTTTAGACCAGAGATTTCCTTTCCTCTCATTTGTGGCTTACATCTCTTCAATTTAGGGGAAGAAATTCTTGGTAATAAAGGTAAGTAATTCATCACCTTGGATTAGAACTTTAGAGAGGTACCAGTACCACTTCACCCTTTGCCAAAGGGGCTGAGGAAGTCAGACTCCCACGAGACAATATACAAAAGGCAAGCAACTCAAAAGAAAAGTGGCCAAAGGCTGAGAACAGGCCGGAAGAAGAACCTGAACCGCCGGCAGACAGCAAAAAGAGGCTCGATTCCATCAGCAACCAGGGAAATGAAAAGTGAAATGAAAATGGGATGTTGTTTCTTGCCTACTGGGCTGGCAAATTCAAGCGTAATAATACCAGTATTAGGTAAGTGAGTACACAAACTCATAGCTGTAAACTGGTATATAACGGTACCGCACTTATGGGCAGTTTCTTGCTCGCTATTAAAGTTTGAAAGTGCATATCCCATGATCCAGTAGTTACACTTTTTGGTGTTCACTGCAGAAGCACACTCACGTGGCTCTGATTAGACAGGCTCACCGTCTATATTTGTAGCAATGAAACAGTGAAAACCAACCTAAAGGTCCGTTTAGCAGGGAATAGCTAAAAACTATGACATATCCATATTATGCGAAATTATGCCACAGTTAAAAGGCGTTAGGTACTGATATTAGAAGTCTCTTAATCATATTGTTAAAGGAAGAAAACCAAGTTTCAAGATGTATACAGTATGATATCATTTATTTTAAAAACATACAACAAAGTATTACATATAAATATATATAATCTACAGTGTGTTAAAAAGCAGAGACATCAGTTTGCTGACAAAGGTCTGTATAGTCAAAGCGATGGTTTTTCCAGTGGTCATGTACGGATGTGAGAGCTGGACCATGAGGAAGGCTGAGCACCGAAGAATTGATACTTTTGAACTGTGGTGCTGGAGAAGACTATTGAGAGTCCCTTAGAGAGCAAGAAGACAGTCAATCCTAAAAGAAATCAACCCTGAACATTCATTGGAAGGACTGATGCTGAAGCTGAAGCTCCAATACTTTGGCCACCTGATGTGAAGACACCCTGGAAAAGACCCTGATGCTGGGAAAGATTGAAGGCAAAAGGAGAAGGGGGTGGCAGAGAATGAGATGGTTAGATAGCATCATCAACTCGAGGGACATGAATCTGAGCAAGCTCCAGGAGATAGTGAAGGACAGGGAAGCCTGGCGTGCTGCAGCCCCTGGGGTCGCAGAGTTGGACATAACTCAGCAGCTGAACACCAGCATGTGCTATATTAACTATATACAGTATATCTAGCATAAGTATCCATAGTGCATATTTTAATAAGCATACTAAAAGGAGTACATATTTTCCCTTAGCACAAGTACTTTCTATAAATACAAATCACAAACACTGCATATAAGTATCCAAAAGAGAAAGCCTAGAAAAAGGCCTGCAAGGATTCATACCAAATTGCCAACAGTGGTTACCTCTGCAGAGGGATCTGGGATGCAGAGCTGATGGTCAGAGGGGACTTAAACTTTGCCCTTAATATTTTTAATTTCTTTAGAAGGGGGAATGCATTCTTGAGGTATCAAAAATGGATAAGGAAAATAAAACATCTCAATGTGGAAAGAACAAAACTACGGACATGAAGGTGAGGGTGACTAAGGCTGAGGAAAGGGAGCCGGGAGAGTTCCACCAGCCTTTTCTGCTCACTCCTCCACAGTGTGAAACAGCTTCTGCTTCTCTGGTTTGTAAACTTCTGCTCAGTGACAGCTCTTGACTCAGAAAAACACAATTTCAAAGCGATTTGGAGGAGTACAGGTGTGGGTGTGAGTAGGGAGCCAGCAGTGGGAGCCCAGCCTGAAGATGAAGCTGTTGAACAGTTTAGATGTGACCCCAACACTTGGGGAAAGGACTGGAAGACTTTCCAACAGGCAAAATTCAGAGGGAAACTTCCGATCATCAGGTAGCCTCCTCAGGAGCCAGCTCTGTTGGAGCAATTCACCGGTTAGGTTGGTTTGAGGGTATATTCGGGGGGTTTCCTTCATTTTGATCAAACGTCTGAAGTCTTGGTCCTGGGCCTATTTATTAAGGTGACTATATCAGAAATACTGATCAGACTAAAAACACTTTTTTTGTTTTTAATAAGAAAAGCCTCCCAGCCTTCCTTCCTTGGCTGCTCTCATGGAAACTAGGGATTTAATTTGTTCCACTATATTAGCCCTTTCTTCTTCCATGGAGTTTGCTAAAACAGCCTAATGGTTAAGAACTCAGATTCAGAAGCCAGACTGGATTAAAACTGCTTCTCTGATATTTGCCAGCTGTGCAATCTTGGACAAGCTATTTTACCTCTCTGTGCCTCTGTCTCCTTCTCTATAAAATTGGGATGATGACAAAAGTACCTATTGTTGTTATAAAGACTAGATGAACTCACAGAAGTAAAATGGTTAGAATAGTGCCTAGCATGTAGTAAGCGCCAGATCAGCAGCAGGGATTTTTGTTATTGTTGTTACTTTGAATAAGGAATCAGTTTCATGATTATCTGTTTGGGCAGGTCTTATGAAGCCACTGTGAAAATTAGTCCAGCTTGGTTCAGGTCAACTCCCAAATATAGGCAAGCTGCTTACAAGGTTGAGTTGAATGAATAATGTGTGATGCAGGTACCTAGGGTAAAAGGTGAAAATGCAGGCCTTAAGCAACCCTGCTCAGGGGATCGACATCTCTGCAAGTACGCACAGCGCCCTCAGGAGGTATGTGCTCTGCTGGGCCTTGGGAATACAGGCCCCAAAGAGGCTAAGCTGTCATACATTGGTTCAAACTCTAGTGTGCCGCTGGAATAGCACAAACGTCTCTTCCTGTCTCTCTGAGAATTCTGAGTGTATGACTTATGGTTTCCAGGTCACTTCTGACTCCAAGCTTTAGTTCCTACTGAATTATTTTACTGTGAATTGTCTTGTTGCAGACTGTGCCACCCCTATCTACACTATGTTGCTCCAGAGCAGGAAAAAAAGACCCTCTCTTGACAACCCTCACAAAACGCCACTGGCACAAAGCCTTTACGTACGTAGCAGAACCTTACAAAAGGTTTGAAGTAATAGAGGGGCATCATGTTATGGAGTCTGAGCAAACAGCCATAAATCTTTTAACCGTTAACCCTCTTCCTAAAAGTATTTTGGGGGACCTCAGTTCAGTTCAGTTCGGTCACTCAGTTGTTTCCGACTCTTTGTGACCCCATGAATCGCAGCATGCCAGGCCTCCCTGTCTGGCACCAACTCCCAGAGCCTACCCAAACACACATCGATTGAGTCAGTGATGCCATCCAACCATCTTGTCTATCGTCCCCTTCTCCTCCTGCCCTCAATCTTTCCCAGCATCAGGGTCTTTTCAAATGAGTCAGCTCTCTGCATCAGGTGGCCAAAATACTGGAGTTTCAGCTTCAGCATCAATCCTTCCAATGAACACCCAGGACTGATCTCCTTTAGGATGGACTGGTTGTATCTCCCTGCAGTCCAAGCGACTCTCAAGAGTCTTCACCAATACCACAGTTCAAAAGCATCAATTTTTCGGCACTCAGCTTTCTTTATAGTCCAACTCTATCATCCATACATGACCACTGGAAAAACCATAGCCTTGACTAGATGGACCTTTGTTGACAAAGTAATGTCTCTGCTTTTGAATATGCTATCTAGGTTGGTCACAACTTTCCTTCCAAGGAATAAGCGTCTTTTAATTTCATGGCTGCAATCACCATCTGCAGGGATTTTGGAGCCCCCCAAAATAAAGTCAGCCACTGTTTCCCCATCTATTTGCCATGAAGTGATGGGACCGGATGCCATGATGTTCGTTTTCTGAATATTGACCTTTAGCCAACTTTTTCACTCTCCTCTTTCACTTTCATCAAGAGGCTCTTTAGTTCTTCTTCACTTTCTGCCATAAGGGTAGTGTCATCTGCATATCTGAGGTTATTGATATTTCTCCCGGCAATCTTGATTCCAGCTTGTGCTTCCCCTAGTCCAGCGTTTCTCATGATGTACTCTGCATAGAAGTTAAATAAGCAGGATGACAGTATATAGCCTTGACATACTCCTTTTCCTATTTGGAACCAGTCTGTTGTTCCATGTCCAGTTCTAAGTGTTGCTTCCTGACCTGCATATAGATTTCTTAAGAGGCAGGTCAGGTGGTCTGGTATTCCCATCTCTTGAAGAATTTCCCACAGTTTATTGTGATCCACATAGTCAAAGGCTTTGGCATAGTCAATAAAGCAGAAGTAGATATTTTTCTGGAACTCTCTTGCTTTTTCGATGATCCAGCCAATTTGATCTCTGGTTCCTCTGCCTTTTCTAAAACCAGCTTGAAAAATCTGGAAGTTCACAGTTCAAGTATCGCTGAAGTCTGGCTTAGAGAATTTTAGGTGACCTCACTCACCACCTATTTCAGTCAAGGTTGCTTGTTGCAGTAACCACAGTACTTTTGGGTGATTCAAACAGGAATGGAATCTCAAAAAGGATTGAAGAGTCAGGTTGGAAATCTGTGTTTCCAGGAGCGACATGTCGGACCTTGCTGGAGAACTGGTATGGTGACGATGCTTCAGACGCTACCTCTGGGCACGGAACAGCATCACAGCTTGCACAATTGAGCACAGTGGACGCTGATGCTCTAACTGATGAAGGGCTTAATGCTGCTGTTGCCGCCCTTCCAGAAAGTATTCTCTGCAGTCTCTGCTCTGTGGCATCTTTAGTCCCCTAGTGTGGGTGCATCTCATTGGTGTTCTTCAGGTCACAGGCCCAGGTGCAGCTTCGAGAGGCTGGAAAAGAAATCTCTCCCTATAAAGTGAGGGATTCACAGATCTAAGAATGTAAGTTGTTTATGGCAAACATTCTCTATGTCTGTACTTTCTGAACGTTTTGTTTGTGAGCCATCTGGAGATCTTGTCAAGGTGCAGATTCTGATTCAGTAATTTGAGGTGGCACCTGAGATTCCACAGCAATGCTGCTGGTCTGAGGACCATACTTTGAGTGCTGCTGCTGCTGCTGCTAAGTCGCTTCAGTCGTGTCCGACTCTGTGCGACCCCATAGACGGCAGCCCAACAGGCTCCCCCGTCCCTGGGATTCTCCAGGCAAGAACACTGGAGTGGGTTGCCATTTCCTTCTCCATTGTGTGAAAGCGAAAAGTGAAAGTGAAGTCGCTCACTTGCGACCGACTCCAAGCGACCCCATGGACTGCAGCCTACCAGGCTCCTCCATCCATGGGATTTTCTAGGCAAGAGTACTGGAGTGGCTTGCCATTGCCTTCTCCGATACTTTGAGTAGCAAAGCTTTATACCAGAGATATTCAAATTTAGTTGCATATTAAAGTCACTTGAGAAATTTTTTTTTTTTTTAAATACTAACATCTGGTGTCGTCCTCAGCTGACTTAACTGGTCTGAGGGAAGCCCTGGTAATGCAAACTTTTAAAGCTCCAGATGATTGCAGTGACACTCAGATACCATCTTTCACTGCAGGTTCCAACTGTTTGTCACTTTCCAAGGTTATTTCTTTTCTCCAAAAGCCCAGGTTGCCTCTTTTCCAATCTTGCTTGGTTCCCCCTTCAAAGAACTCTTATTTATTATGCAGAACAATTTGACACTCCACCCCCTACTTCCTGAGACCTAACTCTGTAAATCCAAAGAATGGATAGAGATTTCCTAATTCAGGATTTTCCTGTTGTGCTGGGAGAGTGTAATCTAAAGTGATCCATGGACAATATTGTTATGAATGTTAACAGTTCTATATTTTAACATGCATTGCCAAAAAATGTAACTACCACAATAAATAAAATTTCATAAATATTTTTCTTTAGGACAAGTCAGTACATTAAAAAAAATAGGTATATAATGAGATGGAGATTCTGAGCAGATACAACTTAAATTATGAAAATGGTTTGCAAATGAATGAGAGTGTTTATACTGCTAATTTTAAGCTTTCTATCCGAAGTCATGGCCTTTGGGAGCACAAAAGAACTGGCAGAAAAGCTTTATTGGTCTTTTTTCTTCTCTCTTCCCTATCCATCTCTGGAGGACAGGAAGCAATACAGAGATTTATTTCTGAATTTATGTGAATTACACTATCAATCTTAGCACACTGAAATAGTTACAGTCAATCTTGATCTTAAATCACAATTGTTTTCCTCTATATTACATGGAGATTTTATAAGGTTTTAAGAAAATACGATCAAACTTTGAAAAGTCATGAGCTAAACAAAAGTAACCATAAGAATTGCTTATGGAATATGAAAAATAGGTGAAATTCCTTAACCAGTTAATCTTTGACAAGAAAATGGGTGAAAACTTTTAGAATTCTTGAAAGTTAATCTACAATTCCAGAGAGTCCAAAAACTCCTGAGGAGAAATTTTTAAAACTCTTCACCTTGCCACATCATTGTGAAATTTCAGAACACCCAAGAAAAACAGCATTTAGATTGACAGCAGATTTCTCTAGCAACAGAAACCAGAATATAACAGAATAATATGTTCAGTATTCTGAGGAAAAAAGACAGTGGCTAACCTACTATTATATATCCAGTAGAATTATCTTCAATGAACAAGGGCAAAATAAACGAGTTTCAGGTGAAAAACTTGAGTTTGCCAGACATCGCACTTATTAAAGGAAATTCTATAGAATTTACTTCAGGCAAAAGGAAAACCACCCAGAAGGAAGATCTGAGATATGCAAAGAAACGGTAATCAAAATATTTTTACACATGCAGATGGGTCTAAAAAAAGAATGACGTCTAATTTACAGAAGGAAAACAGGATAGAACTAAAGTAAGGATTAATAATAGCTTCCCCAGTGGCTCAGAGGTTAAAGCGTCTGCCTGGAATGCAGGAGACCTGGGTTTGGTCCCTGGGTCGGGAAGATCCCCTGGAGAAGGAAATGGCAACCCACTCCAGTACTCTAGCCTGGAGACTCCCATGGAGGGAGGAGCCTGGTAGGCTACTAGTCCATGGGGTCTCAAAGAGTCGGACATGACTGAGCGACTTCACTCACTCACTCACTCTAAATTAGTAGGGGTGTGCCAAGTTAAAACATCCTAAGACCTTTGAATTATTCAAGAGGTGAGTAAAGATATTTAGTGGCTTGAGACTTCGTTTAAATCTTTGTTAAAAGCTATAAAACAGTAGAAAAATCCAAGGTGGATGACTCCAAATAGAGAAAAAGACACATGCCCAAGAGCACGCACCCACATCGGTGCGCACACACCCTCCAAAAGAAATTTCTTTTGCAAGTTTCTGACATTTTAATCTTCATTGTCTGCCATTCTTGTTCATGGTAGATAGTATAATTTTTCATTTTGAGCTTAACTTTAAAGGGTCCTTTTATCCTGAGAATCCCTTTCACCCTTTTATGGAAGCATCCCTACAGGCTGGTTTTGTTTTTGCCAGGCATTCCAGTTGCACCTTGACTGGGAACTTTTTGCAGGGAGGAGGCAAAGGTTAAGAGGAATTAATTTGTAGGTTTTGAAATCCCAACACCAGCCCAAGTGCTATAAACTCCAAACTCATGAAATGCAGGCTTAGGATTTTTAAATTTCATCAGTTAAATAATTTTCATTTTCATCCAGAAAGAGGACAGCTGCTTGTCTCCTGGGGGTTTTCCATTTGCCTAGATGCGGACACGACTGAGCGACTGAACTGAACTGCCCTTTTCCTGAGTTGATGCCTCTCGTGGGCAACCGCCTTTTGCCGTGTACTCAGTACCAGCACATACCTTGAGCCACTCCACACCCCTACCTCTGCCCCTGCACTTTCAGGCCTCAAGTCACAAAGACCAACGTTTGGCCCACACCTAAGATGACACAGCTGTTCTCGACCGCCTCTGACCTGGTTTCCAAGAGTGTAGCGGTTTCTCAGTTCCAAAACCAGTACGGTTCAGGGCAAACCAGCAGATTAATTACTGTACACCCACGGTCAGAGAAGAGTCAGTTCAACAACTCACTGCTCTCATTTTCAGTTTATTTTGATTTCTGGCATCTTGGTATTTGCCTTCATTGTTATAAGTTTAGCAGCACATTCAAAATCGGGCTAATTATTATACTATCCAGTGATGTTAGGTGTTCGTGGTCAGTCTTCTGGTTACTGAAAAGAGTAACATTTTCTTGTTTCTCCGCGGTACAGAAGTGAAATCTGAGGATAGAAGTCACGGGTACCCCTTGTGGACAAGCGTGCTAGTGTCCGAAGTTTTGTGCCCTGCGGCCCCAGCTGCCCTGCACCTCACCCTGGCTCTGGGCCTTGTTTCTCTGACCTTGAGGTGGTTTTAGAACTCTCTAGGCAGGCGCGGCTTCTTTCTGTGAGGCCTAGTAGAAAAATTCTCCCCCTCACCCTGTGAACTCCCCAAACAAAGGAACGTGTGACTGTTTTGTTCCCTCCTACACCTTGGGTTTCTGGCAACCACACGCTCTGATGACTGTTTCTTCAAAGGAGGAACATCTTGAACGCCAAGCTGGCCTGCCCTAGCTGGTGTTTCTTCCAATCCAACCCCATCTTCCGCAGAGTTGAAGGGAATTTGCCCAAGTTTTTGTACTTTTGACGCCTCCGCGCCTGTTCTCCATATCCATGTTCCTATTTTCTATTTCTGTTGGCGTTTCCATCGACCTTGGCGGCGAGGGTAGGGGTGACCGCGATCGGGCTAACCTGTGCCTTCCGGACGCCATTTTGAAACTAGCGCCTGGACACATTCAAGTTTGTCTTTAACTTTCCT
>SJYT01001631.1:38238-50352 GCA_006410635.1 Cephalophus harveyi | reverse complement strand
GCAAGAACACTGAAGTGGTTTGCCATTCCCTTCTCCAGTGGACCACATTCTATCAGACCTCTCCACCATGATCTTGGGTGGCCCCACATGGCATGGCTTAGTTTCATTGAGTTAGACAAGGCTGTGGTGCATGTGATCAGATTGGCTAGCTGTCTGATTGTGGTTTCAGTCTGTCCTCTGATGCCCTCTCTCAGAGCCTACCATCTCACTTGGGTTTCTCTTACCTTGGATGTGGGGTATCTATTCACAGCTGCTCCAGCAAAGCACAGCCACTGCTCCTTACCTTGGACATGGGTACCATTTATTATACAATTCCATTTATGTAAAACTCTAGAAAATGCAAACTACCTTACAGTGACAGAAAGCAGATCAGTGGTTGCTTAGGACAAGTGGAGCAAGAAGAGAAAGACAAAAAGGACTACAAAGGGACATGAGGAATCTTTGAGAGTAATAGATATCTTTACTACCTTGATTGTAGTGATGGTTTCATGAAAAAAAAAATATATATATATATGTCAAACCTTATCAGATAGTGCAGTTTGAACATTTCCAGGTTATTGTTTGCCAAATATACCTCAAAGGGGCTTTAAAAAAAACCTACAAGTAAGTAATAAAGAGACAAACTATCCATAAATGTGAGCAAGTTATTGAACCAACACTTTACAAAGGAAGATACAGAAGTGGCCAGTAAGCCAATAAAGACATCACACGCAACATAGTTAGTCATCAAGGAGATGATAATTAAAATCACAATGAATTACCACTTCATACCCACTTAAATGGCTAAAAATAAAGGCTGACAACCCCAAATGCAGAGGAGGATTGAAAAGGAATTCTCATACATATCTGGTGGGAACATAAATTGTACAACCACTTCAGAGAATATTCTGGCAGTTTCTTATAAAACAATTCTCCTTTGTGGCAGTTCCCTTTCTAGGTAGTTATCCAACTAAATGAAAGCATATGTCTACACAAGGTTGTACACAAGTGTTCATGGTAGTTTTATTTATAACACTCCAAAATGGAAACAGCTCAGATCATAAACTGGTGAATGACTAAAAATCAACTCAAATATATTCAGACAATGAGATACTGCTGTTGTTCAGTCACTAAGTCATGTCTGACTCTTGGTGACCCCATGGACTGCAGCACGCCAGGCTCCCCTGAACTTCACTATCTGCTGGAATTTGCTCAGATTCATGTTCACTGAGTCAGTGATGCAATCCAACCATCTCATCCTGTCATCCCCTTCTCCTCTGCCCTCAATCATTCCCAGGATCAGTGTCTTTTCCAATGAATCGGCTCTTCACATCAGGTGGCCGAAGGATTGGAGCTTCAGCATCAGCCCTTCCAATAAATATTCAAGGTTGATTTCCTTTAAGATTGACTGGCTTGTGTTCCTTGCTGCCAAGGGACTCTCAAGAGTCTTCTCTGGCTCCACAATTCAAAGACATCAATTCATCAGTGTTCAGCCTTCTTTATGGTCCGACTCTCATATCTGTACATGACTACTGGAAAAACCATAGCTTTGACTATGTGGACCTTTGTCTGCAAAGTGATATCTCTGCTTTTTAATAAGCCATCTAGGTTTATCATAGCTTTCCTTCCAAGGAGCAAGCATCTTTTCATTTCATGGCTTCAGTCAACATCCACAATGATTTTGGAGCCTAAGAAAAGAAAATATGCCCCTGTTGCCACTTTTCCCCCTTTTATTTGCCATGAAGTGATGGGACTGGATGTCATGATCTTAGGTTTTTGAATGATGAGTTTCAAGTCAGCTTTTTCACTCTCCTCTTTCACCATCATCAAGAGGCTCTTTAGTTCCTCTCCACTCTCTGCCATTAGAGTGGTATCATCTGCATACCTGAGGTTGTTGATATTTCTCAGTCTTGATTCCAGCTTGTGATTCATCCAGCCTGGCATTTCACAAGATGGAATACTACTCAGTCAATAAAGGAAAGAAACAACACTTTAAACAACATAAATAAATCATCATACTGAATGAAGGAAACCAGACAGTGTTGGCTCAGATGGTAAAGAATCTGCCTGCAATGCGAGAGACCTGAGTTCAGTTCCTGGGTTGGGAAGATCCCCTGGAGAAGGGAATGGCTACCCACTCCAGTATTCTTGCCTGGAAAATTCCATGAACAGAGGAGCCTCGTGGGCTACAGTCCATGGGGTCACAAAGAGGCAAACATGACAGACACAAAGTAGTACATACCATGTGATTCCATTTATATGAAGTTCTCAAATTGGTGAAAGTAATCTAAGATGGAAAAACTTTAGAACACCAGTTGCCCCTATGTTGAATTGTGGTGGGAACTGACGGTGAATTAAGTGCTTCCCAGGTGGCTCAGTGGTAAAGAATCAGCCTGCCAATGCAGAAGACACAGATGTAGATTTGATCCGTGGGTCGGGAAGATCCCTTGGAGGAAGAAATGGCAACTCACTCCAGTATTCTTGCCTGGAAAATCCAATGGGCAAAGCAAGCTGGTGGGTTACAGTCCATGGTGTCCCACAGAGTCAGACATGACTTAGCAACTGATGACACACACATGCTGACTGGGAATGGGCACAAGGGAAGTTTCTGGGATGTTGATAATGTTCAGTATCCCGACAAGAGTTTAGAGTATGTTTGTCAAAACTCACTGCATGGGGCACTTAAAATTTGGGCATTTCACTGTATGTAAATTTTACCTCCAAAAAACAGAAAATAACAGTAAGCAGGTATGCCAGGTAATGCTAGGTAGAGCCTCTTGATGAAAGTAAAAGAGGAGAGTGAAAAAGTTGGCTTAAAGCTCAACATTCAGAAAACTAAGATCATGGCATCCGGTCCCATCACTTCATGTCAAATAGATGGAGAAACAGTGGAAACAGTGGCTGAATTTATTTTTAGAGGCTCCAAGATCACTGCAGATGGTGATTGCAGCCATGAAATTAAAAGACACTCCTTGGAAGGAAAGTTATGACCAACTTAGACAGCATATTAAAAAGCAGAGACATCACTTTGTCAACAAAGGTCTTAGTCAAGGCTATGTTTTTTCCAGTAGTCATGTATGGATGTGAGAGTTGGACTATAAAGAAAGCTGAGCACCAAAGAATTGATGCTTTTGAACTGTGATGTTGGAGAAGACTCTTGAGAGTCCCTTGTACTGCAAGGAGATCCAACCAGTCCATCCTACGGGAGATCAGTCCTGGCTGTTCATTGGAAGGACTGATGTTGGAACTGAAACTCCAGTACTTTGGCCACCTGATGCGTAAAGCTGACTCATTTGAAAAGACCTTGATGCTGGGAAAGTTTGAGGGCAGGAGGAGAAGGGGACAACAGAGCATGAGATGGTTGGATGGCATCACTGACTCAATGGACATGGATTTGGGTAGACTCCGGCAGTTGGTGATGGACAGGGAGGCCTGGTATGCTGCGGTTCATGGGGCCGCGATGAGTCGGACATGACTGAGTGACTGAACTGAGGTAATGCTATGCAGTAAACAGGTATGCTAGGTAATGCTATGCAGCTCTAGGTAATACTATGCAGGCTGGAGTGTTAAGGTGTGAAATGTGCTTGTATGTCTGCAACTTACTTTGAAATGGATTGGTAATATAAGGATGACCATGCAATTATGCCAGCAATTATGGCATAATGCTAATTGTACAATATTTGTGGTTGGTACATGGGTACACATCTTTCAATTGATCTGTATGTTGCAAAGCTTTCATAATAAAATGTGGAAGGTAAATAAGAAAGGCAGCAGGTAGTTAATAAAATTGCTACAGGAATATTTAAGAAGTTGGTTATAATCATTATCACTAATAAAATAAATGTATATTAATAAAAAATGAAAAGTTAGACTGTGTCCTTCAAACTCAGTTTCAGTGCCCAGCTTCATCCTTTCAGTGTGGCTTTTTTTCCCTTGGCTTACTCCAACATTTTTCTTTTGATACTAGAATATGCCTAATTGGTTCCATCACAGGGAATTTGCACTTGCTGTTCCTTTTGATGCTCTTCCTATCAACAACCTTCATGCTGAGTTCTTCTTGTAATTCAGGTCTCATATCAACCATAGCCTCACTGAAGTTTCCCTCCCACCACTCCAAAACACCACCTTAAATGATGTTCTTCACAGTTCTTATGCATTTTGTTGACCCTTGTTTATTATTGTTATATGACCTTTATGAAACAGGAATCTTCAAGAAAGCATGGATGGGCTTAGAACACTGCAGAGCACTGCAGCTTCTTAGATCTTTGTTGACTGGCAGATATTCAGGAAGCAGCTGTCAATACTTGCAGCACCCCTGATCCAAGAATCCTGTTCTTTTCATAGTATGACCTGCTATTTTGAAATTTACTCAAATGTGTTTCCCTTCCATCTTTACTCAAGCACGTGAGCACGCACGTACACACACACACACACACCCAAACACACACACACCCAAACACACACACACCCAAACACACACACACCCAAACACACACACACTCACAGGAGCCCTTGGGAGCCGAATGCACACCCCCCTGATAGCAAGGATGCCTAGTTTTGCTCACAGTTGCATTCTCAGTATCTGGCACTGCTAGGGCTCACAAAACCTTGCATGAATGAGTGAGGCACTTTGATCCCTCCAGTGAAGGCTGGCTTTGCTCTGCCTCGCCCTCCCTTCTAATCCCCCCCACCCATATTCCCGTTCTAAAGGCGCCCAAGAGGGAGGGGCCCTGTCCATTTCTTCGTTCCCTCCTTCGTAGGCTTGTCAGTTCATTCGCTAGTTCACTCATTCATTCACTCACTAGTACTCTCATTCCACGCCTCCTGCCTCCACCGAAGCTTCTGGCCTGTGCTCGCTGCTACCCCGGGGTCTGGCCTGACCCTCCCCAAACCCGGGCTTAGCCACGCCCCCTTCCCGTCCCGCCCCCTCTCTGGGCCAATTGGGACCGGCGGGCCGGGCGGGGCCAGAGTCGGGGCGGGGCCTCGCCCTCCCACTACCCACGGCGGCGCCCGCGGCTCCGGAAACGCGCCGCTGGGCTGCTGGGCTCAGCAGTGCGCTAGCTGCTCCGTGGCGCTTCCTGCCACGCGAGGCCTGGGCCTCGCCAGCGCTGTTCCGCCAAGGGCCGCGTGTCGGCCGCCGCCAGGCTAGGGTGAGCGTGCGGGCCATAAGAGGATGTGCGCGGGGCCCGGGAGGGTGCGCGAGGCCAAGATGAGCGTGCGGGCCGCAAGAGGATGTGCTGGGGCCCGCGGATGAATGTGCGGGGCCCGCGGATGAATGTGCGGGGCCCGCGGATGAATGTGCGGGGCCCGGGTGATCGTTTGGGCCGCGGGAGGATGTGCAGGGGGCGGCCCAGGAGAGTGTGCAGAACTGGAGTGAGTGTTCCAGAAAGTGTGCGGGGGAAGGAGGGCAGAAGGCGGCCAAGCCTTGTTGGGGAGGAGCGTTTGTGTTCCCGCGGGAAGCTGCTCTGCCCTGGGGCCAGCTGGAGAGGGGCACGGGTCCGAGATGGCGGGTATGGGGAGGCCGAAGGCCTTCCCGCAGCGGGCAGGGGGCGATGGTTAGGGGCGGGAATCGCTGGACGTGCCGAGGCCTACGCTGCTTTGGGGGTGACACTAGGGGATGGGAACCGGCCACTATGAAAAGAGGGAGATCTCCCGCCCCAAGCGCGGAGAAGGCCGACTGGAAGAGGGCTTTGTGTAGGGGAGTGTGTGTTAAAGGACTTTTCCCCCCATCTGGGGGAGGGGCTGAACAGCAGCCAGAGACGCTGTACTGGGGACAGTTCCTGCTGTACTGGGGACGGTTCCTGCAGGCGGAGTCCCTCTTTTCCTTTTAGGAAGGGGTCGAGCCTCGGCTTGGCAGGGAGGGTGAGGGGGTAGCCTAGAGCCCAAGGGCTGTGAGGGAGGGGGAGGGGCAGCCCTTACTGGGTGAAAAAATGAGCCCAAGGCCCTGGATCTGAACAGAGGTTTTTCTGTCGCCCTTCTCGGGCTACATCTCCCTCTCCAGTGCCCACCACCAAACTCCTTTGCTGCCTGATGCTGGGAGGGATTGAGGGCAGGAGGAGAAGGAGACGGCAGAGGATGAGATGGCTGGATGGCATCACCAACTCGATGGACGTGAGTTTGAGTGAACTCCGGGAGTTGGTGATGGACAGGGAGGCCTGGCGTGCTGCGATTCATGGGGTTGCAGAGTCAGGCACGACTGAGCGACTGAACTGAACTGAACTGAACTAGTCTATATTTGGTTGATTAATTACATGTCTTTTTTCATCCTCCCCCACAACACAGTCGCCTGCGGCAGAAAGCCCGTGGTAACTTTCACCACCACCACCACCCCCACCCCCCGCCACTGGCCCTCTTCCCAGAGGTCCCACCCTGTTCCAGTTGACACCCTCCAACCAGCATTGGTCCAGCTGGGGGCCATCAGCCCCCTCTAGACTCCTTGGTCAGTGAAATATTTCCTCTTCAACCTCAGACTTGACATTTTTCTTTTACCAAAGGATTTCAGATGGGCTTGCTAGAATAGCACCCCCTCTAGGTACTAATGCTGCCTCACCCCATCCCCCATCCTCCCTCCCCCTCTGGGCCTTTAAGTCGAAGCAGCTTGCACAGTACCTGGCACAGTCCAATCCATTCTCTCAAAATGTCTTAGGATCTGCATTTAGAATTCTGTTGAACACTGATTTTCAGGCTTCTTTGGGTCAGAGTGAGTGAGTGAAGCAAATCACTGCTGCTGCTGCTGCTGCTAAGTCCCTTCAGTCGTGTCTGACTCTGTGACCCCATAGACGGCAGCCCACCAGGCTTCCCCATGCCTGGGATTCTCCACGCAAGAACACTGGAGTAGGTTGCCATTTCCTTCTCCAATGCATGAAAGTGAAAAGTGAAAGTGAAGTCGCTCAGTTGTTTCTGACTCTTAGCGACCCCATGGTCTGCAGCCTACCAGGCTCCTGCGTCCATGGAATTTTCCAGGAAAGAGTACTGGAGTGGAGTGCCATTGCCTTCTCCTAGAAAATCACTAGAAAGTGTGAATTCCTTGCCCAGAAATCTGACAGTCAGCAGAGAGTGGCATCCCATTCAAGAGGCTCATGGGCCAGAAACCTGTCTGCTGAGCGCTGGAAGTGAGGAAGCCTCCAGATTCTAGATGGGCCCAGTGTTAACAAGGCACAACTCTGCATCCCAGTCTCCTGAATGCTGGTTGAAAATGCAGATTTCTCATCCCCACCTACACTTGCTATTCTGCCCCTTGCGTCGTTAGCACACCCCAAGCCAGGGGTCTAATGCACCCGTCTAGCTCTGGCCCTAATTTGCCTGGGCTCTGCAACTGGCCCAGGGCCCCTTGGTATTTGCACAGCATCCCCCATTCCCATTTAGAGTCATTCGTATCCAGGACAGTGTAACTTAAATGAAGCTATACATACAATTTATTTTCATTTTCAGTAAGATAACATGCATCTTCTTGGGGAAATGGGAACATAAACCTTCCCTCAATTAAGTACAACAAACACTACAAAATCCCCTTCTGGTATACCTTCTGGCTTTTTATAGATGGCAAAGAAAATGGAAACGTAAACAGAGAGGGGCAGGTGCCCAGGCAGAGTAAGAGAGGAAAACTGGGGAAGATAGAGACAGATGCCTCCCACCCACGCACACAGAAAAAGGCACACACAGACACAAACATCCCAAGAGAAACAGACTTTCCTGTTGAGACACCCTCTCTGTTGGCCCTTTAGGATTCATTTCTAGTAGCAGTGCATGTGCACAGTACAGGGTGAGCCCAAATGGGTGTTGTGGCCACATCCTGGCCGGACGGGTTGAGAGTTCAGGCCCTTGGCATCCCAGAACTGCCTGACTTGGGTAGATTAGTGTCTCAACAGTGTATTAAGTCTCACAGCCTGTCCTTTGAACACTTGTGACCCAAAAAGACATGTTCCCAGAAGGTGTGCCCAAGTTCTGTCTTTCCAAATTATTTTAGTCCAACAGGTAGGACTTTACCTGCCTGAGCAATCACTCAGAATTGTTCTGAGACATGATGCCATCTCTGTATGTCTCTTTTGGGTAAGTCTGGATGTTTGTAGACCAGGTCTGCTGGCCTTAAAGCTGGCCATGCTGTTAGAAGACCCCATGGGGATGCAAGGTGGTGAGAAGTATTATTTTGGTTCTGGAAGCACTTATATTTTTATATATGCCAGTGCTGTTGGACCATCTTTGTCCAGATATAGTTCTATTGATCTGAGAGCACAACTCAAGGGAGAACAGACATCCAATAAGGAGAATTGGGAATCCAAGTGATTAATAGGATGATTCAGGGTTAGGGTTAGTGATGGGAGAGGGAGCTGAAGGCACCTATCTGAATTAGATGATAGAAAGTGCAGTCTCTCGTGTGATCTATAAAGATTCCCTCCAGGGCATTTTTGCTGTGGCCCAGAACTGAATTGAACACCGTGAGCCACCTGTTATCTTCTAGGGTCTGGGGACATTCTGCTTCAGTCCTTATCTAGATGTTCCAAGGAGACCAGGTGCTTCTGGCACCCCTTCGAAGTTTCTGGAAGCTGCCAGTTCTAGTTTGCGTGGCTTTGCTCCCTCTCCCCTGTGCCCATTGCCCAGGGAAGGCTGGCACCTGCTGAGGAGGTAGCATGGCTACTTGTGCCATGAAATCAGTCTACTGCTGATCTCTTAGGCTCAGAAGTGACCTTTCCTAGTAACAAGACCCTCAGTAGGGGTCCCGAGCTCCAAAGTGACCAGAAGACTCTGAAGTATTCCCTGCTTTTGTGACAAATGTTGGCTTTTGGCTCCATTAAATTCAGCTGTTAATTTCTGTTCTTTCAAATCAGGGTGAAATCATTGTTTTGGTTTTCAGTGTTTCTGATTGGATACAGAAAATTGGATTTAAATAAGTTGGTTAAAATTTACATTGCCGTCTAAAGCACATATCAAGAACCTTTATTCACTGACATGAACTCTCGGGTTTTAGGAAGCATGATGTTTCAGAAATGTGTCTGTGAAGCAGCTGCAGAGTCTGTGGCACTTGGCTAGCTCCACAGTGGAATCCACAGTCAACCTGATAGAGTCTTTATTCTCTGGGAGCATAGAGCTGTTAGACTACACTAAAGATCCTGCTTAAAGAAGAAAGATAATTTGTTTATATTAAGAGGTCAAGATTTGTTTTCCCACAGTCTTTCTACCGACTTCTCTTTCCTGGTTGGGCAAAGGAGTGCACTTACAAGATTTGGGTATGCTTGTCCATGGTGAGTGGAAGTGCCTCATGTTCAAGGTCAGGATCTCCCTGTGTATCCATCAGTTACACGACCATGGTTTTCATATTGTACCTGGAATCGATTTGACCTTGATTTCACAAGGTTCACCTTTGGAAGGCAGTAGACACCTGTATGTGTCACTTTTGTCATGGAGTCCAGCTTCTTTTCTAGATTAGTTCCACCATTTTAAAGTGGAGTGGTTGGGTGACATAGCTTCTGAATTACCAGATTGTTTTCAGGATTGATGATGATTTTATTTTTAACTGCAGTGGATCATTTTTAAATGATCTTCCTTTGTGTCTTGTAAAGGTTTTCCCCAATATACCTGATTCATTATGCAGAGTTTAGCTTCCTTTTGTGAAATCAGGGCTCACTTTTCCCCTCCCATTTTTATGGACACCTTTGAAATGGCCTCTGTCTATCACGGTCTCCATGTGTGCATAGTCTCTTGTCACTGTGGGTGGTGATCTGAAGTGCAGTTGG
Organism: Cephalophus harveyi; assembly: GCA_006410635.1. Classification (NCBI taxonomy): domain Eukaryota; kingdom Metazoa; phylum Chordata; class Mammalia; order Artiodactyla; family Bovidae; genus Cephalophus; species Cephalophus harveyi. The sequence continues at coordinate 40,642 of SJYT01001631.1, read as the reverse complement.
GTTAAGTCCCCTGGGCAAGCCTGGTACAGGAAGGGCCAGTCCTGTTGCTACACTGGAGAAGATAATTAACAATTCACTTGGGGGTTGTGTCTCCAAGACTTCATGCCAATTAAGTGAATACACTTTGGTAGGATCTGCTCAATTAAATGGGAACTTTTCAGGAGGACCTGTTCAGTTAAGCATGGGTGGCTTGGGAAAACCGTGAATGAAAGAATGACGTGTGTATCTGTTGTGCATGGGACTGAAATCAAGTCCCCTAAACCCATACATACCATTAGGCTTTGATGACACAGTAGCCTGGCCTTTCGATAAGGCCCAGTGTTGGGTATTACTTTGTGGCATATTACTTCTCTCTCTTCTCTGGTGTGGCTCAAAATGCCTCAAATCTTGGGAGCTAGACCTTAGGCAATTTAGTTCACCCCTCAGATCCGTTTCTTCCTTCTCGGTAAAATGGAGGCAGTCACTCAGTTGTGTCCGACTCTTTGCACATTTAAAGAAAAAGTATCTATGTGCTCAGTCACTTCAGTCATATCCAATTCTTTGTGGCCCCACAGACTGTAGCCTGCCAGGCTCCTCTGTCCATGGGATTCTCCAGGCAAGAATACTGGAGTGTGTTGCCCTTTCCTCCTCCAGGGGAATCTTCCCAACCCAGGGACTGAACCTGCGTCTCATGCATTGACAGGCGCATTCTTTACCAGTGCACCACTAGGGCAGCCTGTGAAGGGAGAAGCACAGTGCAAAATGCATAGTAGGTGCTCTGTTAATGAAAGTTATGTAACTCACCCCTCCCTCACAGGGTGTCACATGTCCACTGAGTGCTAAGAGCTACTGCCCCCTGAATGCTGGGGATTCAGGGGTGGCCAAGAAAGAGAAGGGCCCTATCCTGTGAGAGGTGACATTTTCCCCAGGGAGAATCAGGTAAAAACAAGCAATTTCAGAGGGTAAGTTTTAGGTAGTGAAAAATGTTATAAGTATGTGATGGAGCTGGAGAGTGAAGACATTTGGAGGAGGTGGCACTTGAGTGAGGCCCGAATTCTTCGAAGGAGCCACCTGAGGCAGGTTCAGAGGCTCTCGGGATTATTGCCTTGGTATATTTAGGACGGGATGAAAGCTGAGTGTCTGGAAGGACTGACTGAGACATATGGATCTGGTGGGCTCAGCCAGGGCCTTGGAGTGGGTTAAAGCCTTAGGTCTCTGGCCTGAGGGTAGTGAGGCAAGGCTTGCAACAGACCATCTTGCTCAGAAGGTGAAAGTGAGATGTTCTCCTCTTCATTCCATTTGGCAACAAAACCTCAATGTCAATCAGAAGTGAATTTTTTAGAATGAACTATGTAAATAATAGATGACCAGTTCATTTTGTATTAGAAGCCAAGGTCAAACCAAATATCAAATGTATGCCAGGAAGAAGGAAGTCCTGCCCAGGGGACAGTGGGTTACAGAAGGCTTGGCTGCTGGGCACCTAGGGCTTCCCTCACACACTGGGGAGTCACTTAAAGATGGAAGTAGAGTTTCTGTGGACTTTGGGGCCAAAGGAAGCCTTCCCTCACAGCTGTCATATTGCTTATAGCTTGGGGGGATGATCCCAGGAATTCACAATCCCATGGACCTGCCTCTAAGCTTTCTGGGACTGCCCACGCATTCCTGCCAGCCCTGCTCTGTTGTGGCTTGCCTGTGTGGGCACCTCAGGACATTGCCCAGCTTCAAGGACTGTTCCCTTTTGTCATCTTGGCCTCGGCCCTGTCTTCTCGCATGCTGAGCATCTTTCTTATCCAAAGTCTACGGAAATCTTTTAAAATTGTTGTTACTTTCCAGTTACTAAAGAAATGCAGCTTGGTTACTAAACATTCATGACAGAAACAGAAAGCTGAAGACCTTTCTAGACCTGGACTCTACCCCAGGTGGTGCACATTGCAGTCTCGATGTGATCATTAGCTGTGAGTCACTCTGTTTATTCCTTTTTTTCCTTAAAACGCAAATATATACTGTTCTTTCCCCTTCCTCTACAATCTGTGATTTTTTAATAAACAGTTACTGTCTATAATCTTCTTTGACAGAGGATTCAAATTTTTGTAATCTGCTGTGTATCATGCTGTATTGACAACCTGTTGATTTTTTTCCTTTTCATTTACTTATTTTTGTTCTATGTTTTTTTTCTTGTCCCTTACAACCTACTGATTTTATGCTTGAGCTCTCCAGTTTTCTTCCTGCTCTGAGTTCTAGGATTCTTCAGGAAGGTCTCCCTCTTGTTTTTATGACATTGGGATTACTGACACTCTTCATGTTGGTTATACTGTATTGTTTTCCATCCTTTTGCTTTTTTTTTTTTTTAAGAACCATTCATTAACCATTATTACAGGATGATTTTTTTATAAAACCTCAGAGCTGAAGTTTATCTTTATAGATA
>SJYT01001631.1:11496-37642 GCA_006410635.1 Cephalophus harveyi | reverse complement strand
GTCGTTAACTTTAAAATTTCTTGTAGACATCTAGCACATACTTGAGTTTCTTTTTAAAAAAAATACAATCTGATAATCTCTGCAAATTAATTGGTGTGTTTAGTCCATTTATAGTTAACTATCCATATGGTTGTGTTTACATTTGCCTCTTGCTATTTGTTTCTGCTTGCCCTAATTGTTCTTTTTCATTTGTTTTTTTAACCTACTTGAATTATTTTTTTAGAATTGTATTTTATCTCCACTACTGCCATGCATCAGAGGCTTGGAGGGCTTCCTAAAGCACAGTCTTACATTTTATTTCTATATATGTTATAAACCCCAATTGTTGGTTTTGTTTAGTTGCTAAGTTGTGTCTAACTCTTTTGCAACCCCATAGATTGTAGCCCGCCAGGCTCCTCTGTCCATGGGATTTTCCAGGCAAGAATACTGGGGTGGATTGCCATTTCCTTCCCCAGGGAAATCCTCCCAACCCAGGGATCCTCCCAACCCAAGGATCGAACCTGCATCTCCTGCTTTAGCAGGTGGATTGTTTACAACTGAGCCACCAGGGAAGCCCTATAAACCCCATACTACCTTACTATTTTTTTCTCTAAATGTTCAGCTTTCTCTTAAAGATGTAAAAGTGTTCTATATTTCAGCACATGTTTACATTCCTGGTGTTCTTCATTCCTTTGTGACCCAAGTTTCCATCTGGTACCATTTCCCTTCACCTGAAGAATTTTCTTAAATATGTCTTACTGTGTGGATCTGCTGGTGACAGATTCTTTCAACTTTTCTTTGTCTAAAAAAGTTTGTTTTTTGCCTTCATTTTTGAAGGATACTTTCCCTAAATATCAAATTCTTGGTTGACATGTTTTTTTTTTCCCCTTTAGCACTTTAAAAATGTCATGAAGTTGTTTTCTGGCTTGCACATTTTCTGATAAGACATCAACAGTTATTATCTTTGCTCCTTTGTATACAACATCTTTTATTCTCTGGCTACTTTAAGATTTTTTCTTTATCACTGGTTTTCAGTGATATGATTATGATGTGTCTTAGTGTACATGTGTGGGGTTTTTTCTGGTTTTGTTTTTTGTGTGTTTGTTTAGTCTTGCTAGGGGATGATTGGGCTTCTTGGATCTAGGTTTTATCCAATTTAGAAAATAGTAAATTTTAACCGTTATTTCTTCAATTATACTTTTATCACCCCCTGCTTTTCCTCTTCTTGTCAGATTCCAATTATATGTGTTAGACCACTTTTTGCTATCCCCAAGTCCATGAAACACTGTTAAATATTTTTTCTTTCTGATCTTCATTTGGGATAATTTTTATTGCTAGGTCTTCAGATTTTCTAATCTTTTGGGGCAAGGGGGAGAAGGCTGTATCTAATCTGGTGTTAAGCACATCCAGTGAAATTTTCATTTTAAATGTTACAATTTTCACCTCAGTAAGTCCCATTCCATTTTTGTTTTTATCATCCATTTCTTTCATTATGTTCCTGTTTTTCTTTAAATAGTCATACATTGTTAAACTAGCTGTTTTCCTTGTCTGTCAGCAATCATTTCTGGGTTTCTATTTTCCTTTCCACGAGTCACATTTTTTCCCTGCTTCTTGGCATTTACTTAATTATTTATTGGATGTTGAGGATTGTAGAGATTATGTTGTTCAATGTCTGAATTATGTTGTTTCACTGTGAAAAGTTAGACTTTGTTTTTGGAGGCAGTTGCTTGTGGAATAGTTTCATCCCTTCAAGCCGTATTTTTATGTTTTTCTAGAGCAGATCCAGGGTCACTCTGGCTCCAGGGATAAATCAGTCCTACTACTAAAGCATGGCCTCTCTGATTCTCTACTGAATACCCCAGATGATCACTGAGAACTCTATACTGTGGTTGGTTGGACCCTGAATATCTCCCTACCTTTGTGTGTCTTAGGAATTATTCATCTTACAACTTCCTGGTCATTGTTTTCCTAGTCTTTGTGAGTTTAATTGTATGCATGCCTGGCTTAGTGGTCAAGAAAGACTCAAGGGGAAAGGAATCTTGTGCAGATTTTTTGAGCTCTTTTTTCTGCATAGCTCCCTCGTTTCTGGAACTCTGCTTTGCCTCAGCTTCCCTGAATGTTGGTCTGTGTTGATAATAAAGCCACCAATCTCTCTTTGGTCTCCCTTTCCCTGTAATCTAAATCTGGAAATTGCCTCCAGAAGATATCTGGGACACTGATAAAGCTTATATTATTTGTTTCTCTTCTCTCAAGGATCATCATCCTGTGCTGCCTGCTGTCCAATACTTAAAACTGTTGATTCACATCTATTTTGTCCAGTTTTGTGTTTATTTATAATAAGACATTAAATCTGTTCCTTGTTATTCCATCATGGCCAAAAGTGGAAGTCTCTGTCCATCCCTTTTAATATAACATCTAATTTTATGAAAAACTATTTCTGGAGTACCTGGGTTCTGTAGTCCTTGAGCTAGTGTAAAAATGCTTTCTTTTCATTTAACTATGAACCAAATTGACTTGATAGCAGAACAGAAACTGGGTTCCTGTTTCTGTGAACTCATTGAAGTGGGCGGTCTGTGATGCAGACACACCTGTGGTGGGATCTGAAAGAAAAAGGCAACTTGCCCATGTGGTTCAGATCTTTTATTTAGCAACTTAGTCTTTGAAGATATTTTTTTTTTTTTTTGAGGTGTCTTTTTCCAGCTATTGTTCAACTTTTCATTTTGTCAAATATCACAGAAACGTTCTTCTCTGCAAGCTGTCACCTGATGAATTGTTTCGGTGTGGTGGAGTATGGACTTTTGAGGGCCTTACTGCTAGTCAGGTAGCCCTTGCTCCTGTTCCCTTCCCTTTATTAGCCCAGTCTGTTTTTTTGTTGCCCCTACAAAGTTGAAAAAGATCTCTCACTTCCCAATTATTTCTTCTGATGTTCTTTTGGGGAACACTGCCTTCCTGTGCAGTGTGAGCATGAAACTCTCCAAGGCCTACTGCTAGGAGGCCTATGGCCTACCTGTCTCTGAGAGCCAGTATTCCTGCCACTGGCTTTCAGTCTGAGTTTGTCTTCTCTCTGTGCCTGGGCTAACATTCATTTGTCTTGTCTGGATTCTCTCTGGGCTGCCTGTATCAGTTCTCTACCAGCCCAGTTTCCCCACTGTTTGGAATATGTTTTCTTAGGTATGTCCATGTTCTAGTTTGTCAGTCAACCTCTGTGCAAGAGAAGACTCAAGAAGATTTAAAACAAGTGAAAAGGAAATCACCAGTCTCATCCCACGGGACCCAGAGGCAGGGCTGCTGTTGCTCACGGCTCTTTCCACTTTCATTAGCTCCCCCTGATCCCCAGGGTCTGGCCCTTACCCAAGAAGTCAAGTCCTGTCCAAGTCCTTACCATTCCTGGGAAACCAAATCCTGGCAGTGCCCCCTTGGAGTGCTTGAGGCTCAGATGAGCTGTGCCTCCCTCAGCCTAGCTTGGGAATCTGTCACTGCTTCCTGATTCTAGTATTGGTCTCTGCCTCTTGCCCCAGCATAACACACAACAGGGCCTGAACCCCAGCTGCTATCTTTCCTCCCTCTTTCTGCTTCTCTCCCCAGAGTCTGCCAAGGAATTGATACCTGCTGGGTTTATAATTTCCATCATCCCGATTGGGGAGCTGAGTTTCAGTACAGGAAAGTGATTGAGCTAACGTCCCTTGGGAAGACAGTGGGAGCCAGGGCCACAGCCCAGGTCTCCTGGCACATGGTCAGGTTCTCTTTCTAGGACTTCTTGAGGCTTATACTTAGATTTCCGTGTTCACATGTATACTCACTCTAGACTCTCACCTCTCATCCCTGGGATTACTGGCATTGCCCTTGCCTCATTCTAGAATGGACGGAAAGACCGATTGTTCCTGGGAATTCTTTCAGGATTCAGTGACGTTTGGTAACATGGCACAATACCTCATCAAAGGGAGTGATTGAGGCTGGACCCTGAGCAGAGGACCTCAGCATATTAAAGAAACGTGGTATCTGTGGGTAAGTATGACCCCAGCCCTTCCACAAGATTTACCACCAGCTTCGTGGTCCTATGGAGCTGGGAGTGGGATAAGGGAGCACCTGACATAGTCCCACACAAGCCCAACTTCCAGCTTATGCTCCCTGGGAATGGGCTGTAAGGAAGTACAGAGGGTCTGCTACACATGAACTGTCAAAGTAGCAGGTGTCCCTCCCAACTCATAACGGCTTAGAAAGAAGTTAGAACAAACTGGCCACCATAATGAAATACTTTTTTAACCCACAAATTATGTAAGTTGTATGGGAACTTTATTGTAGTTTACTGTTGAGAGAGGCTGACATGGCAAGCTCCTTTGCACCATGAGGGGCTGCATGTGTGAGATGGGGAGGCTTCTTAGGAGGAGAGACTGCCAGGGGTCAGCTTTGATAGTTATAGAAAGACCCCAAGTTCAGTGTGCAGACCTTAAGGAGAGTGGACAGGGGAAAGGGAGTATCCATCCCTCAGGAAGACGACCTGGTGCTCTATGTGGATAGACCCAGAGCTTGCTTCATCCAGCCCCTGGAAGGAGCTGACCATTGGGAAAGGCATTTGATATTAATGGATGACTTGCCTAAGGGAACAGCCACTCCAGCCTTTGAGGATTGAAAGCTTTCCCTTCAAAGGCCCCAACCTGATGTCATCTCTGGCTGTTGCTACTGCCTGTTTCTTTTTCCACGAGAAGGAGTTCCTGTTTTGACCCTCACCTTGGTCTCACCTGGAGCAAGTCAGAGCCATCCCCTAACGTGGATTGAGCTAAACATTCAGGTGAGTAAAAAAGAAATTTGAAGAAATGTCAGGGCATCATGGGGGAGGCCCAGCTGAAGCTTTGGGGAGGAAGCCACATGTTTAGGGTGTTGCTTGATCCTCAGTCACCTTGAGAGGGAGCTTCCAGGCCCTTATGCCCTTTATGTCTACTGTCATTATTTCTGGTTGGTGACCTCCTGCCAAGTGGTCAGCAGCTGTCTTAGGAGCAAAGTGATTGTTGACACTCACTCGTTTTGCTGTGATTCTTCCTTCCTCCTCTTGAGACTGCAGTGTCTTGTGGTTTTCATTTCAGAAAGCATCTGGGCAACCCAACAGCCAATGATGGATGAAAATGCACAGTCACAGGAGTTGGCTTCCACAAGCTCCCTGAGGGCCAGTGAGCCCAGCCCTGAGGTCAAACAGAACGGGGACTCAGGGGGGAAGGGAGGAAGCCCCCAGAATTTGCCTGTAGAGCATCACTTTGCATGTAAAGAGTGTGGGGATACCTTTCGGCTTAAGGTCCTCCTGGTGCAGCACCAGCGAATTCACAGTGAGAAGAAGGGCTGGGAGTGCAGCGATTGCGGGCAGGTCTTTCGCGGGGTAGCTGAGTTAAATGAGCACCGGAAGAGCCATGTGGCTGCAGAGCCCCAGCCGGGCCCCAGCTGGGTCCTCAACGGGGCCGTGGAGAAGAGGGAGCAAATGGAAAAAGAGACGAAACCCTTCGAGTGTGAAGAATGCGGGAAAAAGTTCAAGAAGAATGCGGGCCTCAGTCAGCATCTGCGCGTCCACAGCCGAGAGAAGCCCTTTGACTGTGAGGAATGCGGTCGCTCCTTCAAGGTCAATACCCACCTCTTCCGCCATCAGAAGCTGCACACTTCGGAGAAGCCCTTCGCCTGTAAGACGTGTAGCAGGGATTTCCTGGATCGCCAGGAACTTCTCAAGCACCAGCGGATACACACCGGCCACCTGCCCTTCGACTGCGACGACTGCGGCAAGTCCTTCCGAGGAGTCAATGGCCTGGCCGAGCACCAGCGCATCCACAGTGGAGCAAAGCCCTACGTCTGCCCCCACTGTGGCAAGCTCTTCCGGAGGAGCTCAGAGCTGACCAAGCATCGGCGGATCCACACTGGCGAGAAGCCATATGAGTGCAGCCAGTGCGGCAAGGCCTTCAGGCAGAGCTCCAGCCTCCTAGAGCACCAGCGCATCCACACCGGGGAGCGGCCCTACGCCTGTGGTGACTGCGGCAAGGCCTTCCGAGGGCCTTCCGACCTGATCAAACACAGGCGCATCCACAGCGGACTGAAACCCTATGAATGCGACAAATGCGGGAAGGCCTTCCGCCGAAGCTCCGGCCTGAGTCGCCATCGGAGGACCCACAGTGGAGCAAGACGCTGCGAGTGCAGTGAGTGTGGCCGCATGTTCAAGAGGCGGTCGGCACTGCAGAAGCATCAGCCAACCCACCACGAGTAGGCGAGGCTCGCAGCCCCACGGCTGGCAGCAGATTCCTGCCGGGGCCAGGTCCCTAGAGGGGGAGAGCAGAGTCAAAGGAAATGAACAGTTTTGTAATGCTTATATATTTTCTCTTCAGAAAGGTTGAAATCAATTTATACTACCACCAGCAATTTATAAAGTATCTGTGTTTCCCATTTTGCCTATCGAGAGTAGCTTTTACCATTTTGATTGATTTTGGCTGGTTTGGCCTCGAGTACCTTCAAGGTATTTAAACCCACAGGCCTTGAATCGGAGAATGAGAGAAGAGAAATCTGTATGTGGGAGGTGAAGCTGGATGGAGATGCTTGTTTTCCTCCAAGCTCCCCCTTCAGGGAAAGGGAGACCCAGAGCTATTCAACGACAGCATCTGTAGATTGTGAATCCCGACTTTCCCTAACAGAGCGATCACCCCAAAGTTTTTGGCCTACTTGAATTTATAAATTTTTAGGGTTGTAAATAGAATAATCAAATGTCTTATAATATTTAATTTATTAATTTAGTTATGCATACCTATTATAAATCACATGTTATATATAATAATATATTAATTTAGAAAGTATTCCTTTTTTGCCTGACTCTGCTCCATGAGATCATTTTACTCTAATTCTTCCTGTGCATTTCTAACCACACTGTCCTCACCAACCTCAGAGCCCCTTTGGAGTCATCATTTTCAAAGCCCATCCAGTGGCTTCCATCTATATGAGCTGTGTGCCATGTAGCACTGTGACAATCCCTGCACAAGGCTCTCACTAGAAATCACCTCTCACAAGCCATAAGTACCTGTTCATGTAACATTAGAATGATGGTTGTCCTTTTTTAATTTGTCCTATAGCTCTACAATGCACCCACTTAAGGTGTTCCTTTTTTAAATGACCTTTAAAAGGCTTTTTTAAAGCATTAAAAACTTGTCATCGTGAGCTCATACTCTTAAGAAGAAGCACTGAATCTGAGTTATATTTCTTTTGTGTCCTTTTTTCTTAAACCAATTCAAGTGGTGACTTCCATGCATATCCAAAACTAGCATCGACTGGAGTTTATTTCAGGCTAATGGGTCTCATCCTCAAGCAGGACTATTCAAAATCAAGTATTTGAGAGAAGATCAACATGATAACAGTGACATCCCAAGGACTTAAGCATAAGGTGATGCCCCCTTTTGGGGAACAATAGCCTCTCTTGATATGGGGCCTAGATGGTACTTCTCCAATCCTCCATTTCCACCTCTGTAAAACAAGGATGATCACAGGACTACCTCCTAAGGTTATAGCAAGGACCGTGATGCCTCACCTGGCACAGAGGTACACACTCAGTGAAGTCATCTGCCATCACCTCCATGGTTATTGCTGTTGTTCTGTGACTCACTGGTATCTGAACTGGGAATGGACCCAGGGCTCCTGACTCCTAGTCTCATCTTCTTTCTCTCACATGATGGCTTAAAATACTGTTTCCGTTTGCTCGCATGCAGATCGTATGTGCATCTCCTTTGACCAGTTATCAAGTTACCTTTGAATATATTGACTTTATACAGCAGTTCTTTCTATATCAATTGTGATGCTCTCTTTGCCAGTTTTATTGCTTTGCTCTTTGTAGCAGTTTTATTACATTTTTGTTGTGCAAGCTTTTGATTTTTACATATCCAAGCGTTCATTGTTGTCAGTTAAATTGTGACTTCCATTGCTTCAGTAGTTAGAGATGATGACATTTTCTTCTAGATATTGAATTACAAATGAAAAGTTGAAAGTCCTGCCCCACCAGAAGGTGGATGTCCAGGTGGGCAGGCTGGATGGAAATGGGCCAGAGATGCAGGCTCACTCCTCATCCAAGATGAAGACTCTGCACATCTGTGGGCAGTACTTGACTATCCAACCTGGCCACCCAGGCACTCAAGAGGAATTTCCATCTTGGATTGGCCAGAACACTCTTGACTGTTCCTCAGCATAGCCCTGGCCTTCAGCAGTGGGGCGGGACCTCACTTATGGGTCAGGATCAATGGGACGGTCCAAACTTGGTCTTGGCAGCAGCTGGCCAACCTTCCAACTCCTGGAGCCTTGGCCATGGCTCAGTGTGGATTCAGTGCCTGAGCAGCAGATCCACCCAACAGACATCTCAAACACGAAGACTCAACCGACTGATGGCTGTCACATGGATGATATCCTCTTCCTAGAGAGTGATTCTGGAACTAGAAAGAGGTCAGCAGTTTGGTGGCTTCCACTTTTGGTGACTAGGAGGAAATTCACCTGTGTTTTCTGATGTCACCTCCTGCATCCACATCTGTGAGGGGGTGACAGAACAAAGGCTTGGAGACAACCCTGCCCCTCTGATGGCCACACCGGGCCTGGGCTGTGGCTTGCCACAGCTTTGCCCAAGAAGGGCAGTTAAAACAAGGGTTCAGAGGGCAATGATGCCCTTCTGACGACAGCCTGTGTGGCATAGAAATAGAAATTGGTCATCCTGGAACTGAGCTCTCACTTTCAGCAGCCTCCCCCAGGAGGAACAGCAGCAAGGGCTAGCTAAGAACCTGGCCCCTGTAGCGTGACTTCTCAGCAGCTGTGCCTGGGGTAGAGGGGGAGCTTGAGAGCCTGCCAAGGAAGGGCACCCTTCTGACAGGCCCACTGGGGCTGGGAAGCAGGGTCCCACAGTGACCTTTGTGACCTTAGCCAGAGGTACTCTGGAATGGCCCCCCCAGGTCACACCAGTGGCTCTCTGCGACATCTCCATCCTGACCCCCGGGCTGGAGAGAAGCTGACAGCTTTTGTTACATAGCAATTCTTTCTGCTAGGGGGCCTCAGTTCTTGCAGTAGGTGTAAATCTGTCTGAAATCACTACTTCCTGTCTCATCAGTTTTCTGTTTTCAAGCTGTTTATGACGTATTTGCTGCAACTGTCATTTGGTAACGAATGTTGGCGTCCATGGGGGCAAGTCTGGCATTGCAACCTGGAAGTAGCCTGCCATGTGTTGCCTGGGTTTTAGGAAGGATCTAGATGCAGTGTTAACTCAGAACTTAGCATCGTCGACACCACTCCACTTGTCCCCAGCCAGGACCCAGCACCTTGGCACCTTGTCATGCCCTCCTTTCCTTTGTTCCATTCTCATTTCTATGATTTTCTCTCGAACAGACCATCCGCCGGAGTGAACACATCTTTTCTGTCACTGTGTTTGCGGGTGAAGTCCATGCTCTATCTGTGGCTTTAACGTGTGTCCTGTAGTTGCACCAAGTTCAGTGTTTGCCTCGGGTCCCTGGGGGAGGGGGTGGATTTCCTTGGACTCTCTAGGTCTACTGCTACATCAGATGCAAAATGTGATCAGACTTGCTGTCGTGTGTGCTTGTCTATGCATTTATGTATCTACCTCATTTCATTTTTCTTTCTAATCACACGTATTCCTTTTGCAAGGCAAATGGAGAGCAGGTTGGTTATGTAGAATGCCAGCTGTCCTTCAAAATGGGTCCTTTTCTTATATTCTGAAAAAAAAACCTTCCATCACTTTTATTAAAGTTTTGAATACTTGCTGAAATTTTCAGAAGAAAGTAACTGTTTACCACTTCTGTTGCTTAATAAGATGAACTGTGTGGATTAGTTGTGTCATACCCACTCTCCAGTTTCCAAAATGAGCCCCACCCTGTCCTGGTAGGCATCTCTGTTGCCTGGGGTTGCATTGCGCATGCCCAGGGCTGTGCTCTGTTGTCTCCTATGTGACCCCCACCTCGTCAAGATCATGTTCATTCAACCAGAACTGAACACTTGACTCACGGGCAGTAACTGGTCGACAGAGCTGGAATCATGGATCAGATCTTTAGGGTTCTCTGTGAAGTGTAAATAAACAGAGAAGTTTCTAGTTTGTGCTGGAAGGAAGAGGGAGCCACCTGGGATTTAGGGGAGTTGCCCTGGTGGGCAGCACCAGCTTGAAGATCTATGGACTCCTGCTGGACACCCTCAGAGAGGCCTTGACCCCAGCACTGCAAGGGAGCCTGGCAGTTCCCTTCTGGGATCTCTGGCGACTGCCCTGGTCCACTTGTGTCTCTGCCGTAGACCCCCTTGACCTGAGCCAGTTTGAGTAGGCCTCTGCTTTTACAGTCTGTCAAGAGCAATTGCATTTCCCCATTTGTCCACTTCCTGAGAAGAATCACATGGTTGGCTTTCCTCATGTCCTACCCAGCCCTTGTCCCCAGACCAAGCCCCACCTGACTGTTCTAAACACCTCTTTTCAATGTGGTATTCTGTTTGCTAACATGGATACAAATCTATGCCTCCCAGTCTCAGTGAGTTTGACCAGTGATTTTTCTGTCTGGGCATTGTTCCTTTCCTGACCCCATGTTTGCCCCAGGAAATGAGTTAAGTCACTGCTCACCGTATTCTTGATTTTGGAAGTGTCTAGTTAACTTCCAGCTACTTCCCAACTGTCGTATTGGGAAACTGATAACTTCTGGATAACTAGTATACTTACAATGTATAGTTCTCACTGCATCTGTTCAGGTGGTTATTTTCTAAAGTAGAAATGGTCTCTTTAAACAAACATGGCCTTCAGTGTTACTTGCAGATCTGAGGACAGTTATGCCCTGCCCCAGTTCATGTTTTGGTTGTTGGCTCTCTTTTCTCATTCCTCCCCAATCTCCTTAACTTGTCTGTTTTACGGCAGTTACTATAATCAGCCTTGCACTAGCGCTTTGCTCTCCCCGCCCTCCCCAACCTGTTAGATTGTGAGCTCTTAGAAGACAGGCGTGGCCCTTCCTGTCTGAGTCCCCTTCCAGATCTAGCACAGTGCCTTGCATCGAGTAGATTTCAATAAATATATGTTAAATGGCATTGGTTGTCCTTGACTTATTTCGTCAAAGCTTGGTTTATCAGTTCTTCCATTTTTTTCTCCACATTCTGGACTTCCAGCCCCTGTCTTGCCTCCCCCCATGCCCTGCAACTGCCTGCTGGATGCCATAGAGGAGAAGGGGGGATCCCTGGAGACAGAGAGTTGGTCTTCCTGGAAGTTCGAGCTGTCCCTTGGCAGAAGGGGCCTGTCATTCAGCCAGGTGCCTCCGTTCACCACAGCTGAGGCTCTCCCCTAGGTCTAAATTCCAGGTGGAAATGGAAGACCAGGTTTCCCCTTAGCTTCTCCCCCTAGGAATCAGAACTGAGGTGACAGAAGGGGCTTCTGAGACTTAAGAATTGTCCAGCCTCTGTGGCCTGCATAGGAACAGGAGGAGGGAGGTCAGTCTTCTTGGCGCTCAGTGGCTGGCTCCCTCTGTAGGTCCGTTGCCTCAGAAAAGGCAGGTGACAAGGACAGGCTGCTGGTTCCCTGACCGTCTGAAATGCAAACAGAGCTCGGCCTTGGAGTCAGCTGCCCCATTCTGGAAGGCCAAGTGAAAAATGGGCTCCAGGAAGTGCGTGGGTTTGCCCCTTCCGGGCCACAATGTGCCCCAATAGGAGAGAGCTGCATTTTGGAAAGGAGCATGACTCCACCTACCAACCTGGTCTCCCTGGAGGTGCACAGGCAAGGCCTATGTCTTCTTTCCCCCAAGTCCTGTCAATTACTCTACCCAAATGCAACTTCCAGGCAGGTGGTGTGATACTGCCTCACCTAACCGAGAGCCCAGCCATCTCTGCTTGAACCACTCATTTGCTTTGCTGGTATCATGATGTGCTTGCCACCAAGAATTTCACCTCATTTTCCTTCAAACATGTGCAAGCTCTGTTCGGGCAAGCTGCCTTGTGCAAAAGTCAAGGCCACAGATCCACTTGTTAAGAATGGGTCCGGGGAGAGGGGACAGGCTGGGGCTTTTATCTTGGTGTCTTGTGGGCCTCCAGTAGGAGGTGGAGATTGTTCATCTCTGCTCCTCTCTTGGTGCCTCTGCCTTCCGGAGCCCTGGAGCTTCTCTCAACACCACCCTCCTCTGAGTCCTCCCAGAAGTCTTACCTGAGAGTTCACTGACCCCAGAGCCCCACCTCATGGGCCAGCATCCAAGCCTCCCTCATTGCTAAGGAGGCTCCCACCCACGGCCCTCTGTCTCAGTCCACTTCTGCCCAGCTCACATAGCACCTGAGAGGGGCCGCTGGCATTGTCTTAGTCCATTCAGGCTGTTGCAATAAAAATACCATGAACTAGGTGGCTTCTCAACAGACATTGATTGCTCAGTTCTGGAGCATGGGAAGTCCAAATCATGGCTGGCAGAGCTAGCATCCAGTGAGGACCTGCTTCCTCATGCATATGTGGCTGTGTCCTCCCATTTTGGAAACAGTGGGGGAGCTTTCTGGGGTCTCTTTTATAAGGTCACTAATTCCATTCATGGGGACTCCACCTTCCTGGCCTAGAAGCCCTTTAAAGGTCCCACCTATTGAACCCATCTCATTGAGGGTTAGGATTTCAGTGTACGAATTCGGAGGAGACACAGACCTTCAGTTCATAGCAAATGTGTAAGTAGAAAGGGAGTGCTTCTGCTAAAATGCAGACTAGAACCAAGGGTCTCCTAGCCTAGCCTGATGCTTCCAGAGCTGTTTCAAGATCCACCCTCCCCAGTTCTTCCAAGAGAGGCTGAGCATCTGCTGGGTACCAGCCCTGCTGGCCCAGGTCGTGATCAGAGCTCTGTGCTAAAAATGCATTTCATTCAAAAGAGACAGCTGGGCTGCCACTAGCCTCACATTGAAGGGCATCATTGATATGAGTCTGAAGTGGCCTAGCAGGACTGGACAGAAGCCATCACACTGGTGATGGGAGAAAGGAGAGATGCACGTGGGGAAGCATGCCCTGCCCACCATTAATGGATGTGAAGGGACTTGGGCTTTGCTTGAGTTTGTGCATTTGTGAGTTTGATTTACCCATTGGTGAGCTATTTGACCTTTTAACCACTGAGCACATATTATTGCTTTAATTCAGATATTTTAAAATATATAATAAAAAACGGCCCCCGAAGTTTTCAGAAAGGACAGTGGAGAAAAACCCTGTACTCCCTCACCCCTCACCCCTTTTCTGAGCTTCATTCAACAAGCACTTATTGAGCACCTTCTGTTTGCCAAGCTCCAAAAGAGATGATGCAATTCCTGCCCCCAGAGCAGAGCATCAGAGAAAGCCAGATGTATAACCAAAATGTCACCACAAGTGGGACCTGTGTTCACCAAGCTGGGCTCCTGGGATTTGGGCAGTTTAATGGAATCTGGTTACACTTCACTTAAAAAAAAACTCCAGAGCTAAACACTGTGTATAAGATTTGCAAACGAATCCCCCTCCCTCCATCCTCTGGTCCTGTTGATTTTACATCCCAAAGACCACCCTGGCTCAGCGTAGCCTGGGAGTCCATGGCGGTGCCCATGACGCTGCTCAACCTGGTGGAGCAGCTCCGGGAGGTGGACAAGGAGCTGGTGGGCATCTCATGGAGCTGGGGGACTGGTGTGCTCAGAGGATTCTGTGGCACGTGCAGGTGGGGGCAGGAGGCTGATGCTGGCTGCCAGACCAGTCCTGTGGGGCTGGGGCACAGGGCGACCCTCATTCCCCATCCCCGGGCCCACACCCACTTTCCGAGCTGGGGGCTGGTTTTACAGACTGGGAGACACAGGGAGGTGTAGCCCAAAACTCTCTGAAAGGGGTGGGGGTGGTGGGGAGGACCCCGGCAAGCCGGGTAGGGGTGAGGCCAGGAGGGTGCAGTCCAGACCCCAGCCATGTCAGGGGCCACAAAACCTGCTGAGGCTCGGCTTTATCCCAGGCCTCTGAATGTTCCAGAACAGCGACTTCAAAGTCCAGTGGGAAATGGCGAGTGAGTGGCAGGGCCTGAGGGTTGGAAAAGACCATGATGCTTGAAAGACTGGGGGCAAGAGGAGAAGGGGACAACAGAGGATGAGATGGTTGACTGGCATCATCGACTCAATAGACATGAGTTTGAGCAAAACTTCGGGAGACAGTGAAGGACAAGATGTGTATAAGAGACAGGGCCAGGAGGGTGCAGTCCAGACCCCAGCCATGTCAGGGGCCACAAAACCTGCTGAGGCTCGGCTTTATCCCAGGCCTCTGAATGTTCCAGAACAGCGACTTCAAAGTCCAGTGGGAAATGGCGAGTGAGTGGCAGGGCCTGAGGGATGGGAATGCAGGCAGCCTTGGCCTTGACTCAGAAGCCTCCACCCTCCCAACACAGACCAGGAGCCACCTGCACTCAGGAAAGCTGAATGGGATACCCTGAATTGTGTGGGGGTGGAGACTCTTGACCTTGAACCTCAAAAAGTCTCACAACACCAAGCCTGACAGAAGGGCACAGAAGATGGCCAAGGCCAAACCCCATATCTCATTGTCAGGGAATGAACTTCTGAGATTCAGTCATTCTGAAATTTTCTCCAAGTGTAACTATTATTACAATTTTGTGATCCACTTTCATCCTCCAACTTTCAGAAACCATGCTTCTCAGTTGCCTGTGACTGATCCATTTGATTCCTGTGCTGCGCATTTGCCTGCTTTATGCTGGCCTCAGCATGACCTCTAATGCTTTGCAAGAATTTGAGAAGAAAGATTTCAGTAGCATGTTCTCCAAAAGGAAATTTGTATTTAGGATTAACAGTTTGGTCAAATCTCAAAAACCCGTTGTCTTTAGTCACTGAGAACCTTCGGCCTCTATAGCACTTCATGTGACAAGAATTCCTTTATATTTTCTTTAGCAGTTTAAGCATTTTTTTTAAAGTCTGGTTTGTCTTGAGAGTCTCATTTTTCTCTAAAACTTGATTCTTTATTTCATACATTCACATTCTTTATTATTTCAGAATCAGAGATGATTTATCAAACCCAGTTGTACACAACTTTGGAGATTTTCCTTCTGGAAAATTTTACAAAATGAAAATTCCCCATAGGACTTTTTCTGAAAACATTTATGACCTAAATGAAATCAAACAACTGAATACTAAATTTCATTCTTAAAGTTCTTTTACTCAATGCAATGAATGCTGTACTGGTATACCAAACCACTGGATGACATTATTATTCTGTTTTACCATAATTTTTTAATGTACAAACATTCTCTGCTTAACATTCTGTTAAATTTATTTTTAATGACACAATCAAAAGATGGATATAATCTCATTTTAAAATATTAAGTAGGGATAAAACAGACATACTTTTAGCCCCTCTCTAGGCCCCAAAGTATTCTTCCTGACATTTTCTGCACATCTGCATGCATAAAGGTACATATATATGTATGGGAGAGTTTCTCACACTACATGATTATTCTGCAACTTGCTCTCTTCATATAACTAAGCATCTCTGGGAAAGGTTTTAACAACAGCTGAGCATTGCACAGCATGGATATAGCACAGTTAAATGGTAAAGAATCTGCCTGCAGTGTGGGAGACCTGGGTTCAATCCCTGGGTATGGAAGATCCCCTGCAGAAGGAAATGGCAACCCACTCCAAAATTCTTGCCTGGAGAATTCCATAGACAGAGGAGCCTGGTGGGCTACAGTCCATGGGGTCTCAAAGAATCAGACACAACTGAGCGACTACCACTTTTTTTCCTGGTCCTTAGTGCACATTCAGGTGCCTTGCAGGGGTTTGGAACCTAATGCTGCATGGGCAGCCTTGCCCCATCACCCAGGACGGATGCTGTCATGTAGGGCAGCTCTAGACACCTTCAACAAAGAGATCATCAATAATGTGGTGGTTTACGGAAGAGCGAAGATTTTTCTTTGTTCACCGAAGTCTGAGCTGAGGGGTCCAGATTGATGGGGCAGCTCTGCCCCACACACTCTCTCAGGGACCTTGCTGCTGCTAAGTCACTTCAGTCGTTTCCGACTCTGTGCGACCCCATAGATGGCAGCCCGCCAGGCTCCCCCATCCCTGGGATTCTCCAGGCAAGAATACTGGAGTGGGTTGCCATTTCCTTCTCCAATGCATGAAAGTGAAAAGTGAAAGTGAAGTCACTGAGTCGTGTCCGACTCTTAGCGACCCCATGGACTGCAGCCCACCAGGCTCCTTCATCCATGGGATTTTCCAGGCAAGAGTACTGGAATGGGGTGCCATTGCCTTCTCCACTCAGGGACCTTAGGTCCTTGAATCTTGTTTATTCTCTTTCCTCCAGACCAGGTTACATCCCCACTGCAATCCATAACCATGTCAATATTCATTTATCTTTGCATTTCTTGGGGAAAACCCTATTTGGGCATGATAAAGGATATGGCTTAGTATCTTTCTGCTTGTGTTCATAAGACATATTGGTCTCTTTCTCTCAACCTGGAACACATGTTTGATGGCCGGAGCTTCAGCTGCAATCTTGGCACAGTAACGAAAATGCCAAGAAAGTAATAAAAACCTCTCTTGGTATCCTTCAGCAACTAACAAAAGCTAGCAACTTCCCACTTCCAAACATCTCAATACATGAAAAAAATAAGCTCGGTGTGTTTAACCACCTGTTTTTTGTATCTGTTACTCCATCAAACACAGTTCCTATGTTCCAGTGCCTATGGAGGCAACCAGTGTTATTAGTTTCTTGTGTATCCTTCTAGAGATATTCATTTTATTCCATTATTTTTTACTTTTATTATAGAAATTTTCAGACATACACAAAACAGCAAATAGTATGGCATGTACCCATCATCCAGCTTCAACAGTTATCCATCAATATTCTATGAATGTACATGTGCACACATACATACATATTCTTGTTTTACGCCAATGCAGCACACTAGCCACACTCTCCTTTGCCTTCCTTTTTAAAGTTAACCATATATGCTGGAGATGGTTCCATATGAGTACCTAGTGTCTTCATTTTCTTCATGTCTCTTTAATGTCTAGTATTCCTTTCTCATTTCACACATATGCAAATGTATATGTAGAATGAACACCTAGATGTGGAATTGCTTGGGCAAAAGGTATATGAATTGGCAATTTTGAGAAATGTCACCAGGGTACCTGCATAGAAGTTGTGCCAGCCCCAACTCCCATCGGCCATGCAAGAGAAAGCCAACGTGGTATGCTGGCAATTTTCTACTGCTGCCAAACTGGTAAATGGAGAAAGGTAGCTCACTGTCATTTTAATTTTTCTTATTTAGGAGTCATTTGTATTTCTTTCATATAAGTTATATTCATAGTTTTTGCCCATTTTTCTATTGAGTTATTGCCATTTTTCTCTCTATTTTGTGTGCATTGTTTAATGCAAAAGCTGGTCTCTTATCTTCTTTTCTTTTCTGGCTTCTCAGGTCTAAGTCATAACTTAACAGTTCTTTCCTCCTGTAACATTATATTTTAAATCTACCATGGTTTCTTCTAGTAGTTTCATGGTTTTGCTTTTTTAATCTTTAAATCTGATCCGTCTGAAATTTAGTTTGCTGTATATTGTATATGCCTGTATGCGGGACAAGAAGCATGGAACAACAGATAGGTTCAAAATTGGGAAAGGAGTACATCAAGGCTGTGTACTGTCACCGTGATTATTTAACTTCCATGCAGAGTACATCATGAGAAAAACTGGACTGGATGAAGCACAAGCTAGAATCAAGATTGCCAGGAGAAATATCAATAACTTCAGTTATGCAGATAACACTACCCTTATGGCAGAAAGTGAAGAGGAACTAGAGAGCCTCTTGAGGAGAGTGAAAAAGCTGGCTTAAAACTCAACATTCAAAAAATGAAGATCATGGCATACGGTCCCATCACCTCAGGGCAAATAGAAGGGGAGAAAGTGAAAGCAGTAACAGATTTTCTTATCTTGGGTTCCAAAATCATTGTGGATGGTGACTGCAGTCATGAAATTAAAAGACGCTTGCTCCTTGGAAGGAAAGCTATAACAAACCTAGACAACATATTAAATAACAGACATTGCTTTACCGAGAAAGGTCCTCATAGTCAAAGTTATGGTTTTTCCAGTATTCATGTACAGATGTGAGAGTTGGACTATAAAGAAGGCTGAGTGCTAAAGAATTGATGCTTTCAAACTGTGGTGCTGGAGAAGACTCTTGAGAGTCCCTTGGACAGAAAGGAGATTAAACCAGTCAATCCTAAAAGAAACCAACTCTGAATATTCATTGGAAAAACTGATGCTGAAGCTGAAGCTCCAATACTTTGGCCACCTGATGCGAAGAGCTGACATTTTGGAAAAGACCGTAATGCTGGGAAATATTGAAGGCAGGAGGAGAGGGGGACGACAGAGGATGAGATGGTTGGATGGCATCACTGACTCAATGGAGATGAGTTTGAGCAAACTTCCAGAGACAGTGAAGGACAGAGGAACCTGGCTTCCTGCAGTCCATGGGGTCACAAAGAGCTGCACATGACTTAGCAAATGAACAGCAACAACAAATATTGTGAAGTAGGGATTCACCTTTATATTTTTTCCCAGATGGCCACCTAGGTGTCCCAACACCATTTATTGAGTAACTCATTTTCCCCTGAACTATTTTTAGCATATACTAAATTCTTGTTTCTATTTTGGTATATTTTAGACTTTCCTTTATTTCTATTCTGTCACTGTATCATACACCATTACCATACTTCTAAAAATTACTGTACATTTATTATGTTTTAAAATCTGATGGAACTAGTACTCCTCTCATTTGTGTGTGCTCAGATGCTCAGTTGTGTCCACTCTTTGCAACCCCATGGATTGTAGCTCGCCAGGCTCCTCTGTCCATGGGATTCTGGACAAGAATACTGGAGTGGGTTGCCACGCCATCCTCCAGGGGATCTTCCCGACCCAGGAATCAAACTCGCGTCTCTGATATCTCCTGCATTGGAAGGTGGATTCTTTACAACTAGCGCCACCTGGGAAGCCCTCTTCTCATTAGTCTTCCTTTAAGAATATTTATGACTATTTTCACTTTTTTAATTTTCTATAATAATATATAAGAATCACCTTGTCAAGTTCCAACAAATTCTATCATTGCTATCATTGTATTTTCAGATAATATTTAACTTATAGATTGAGGTAGGGAGATTTTGTATCTTTATGAAGTTAAATTTTCTTGTCTGAGAACATGGTAGACCTTTACATTCATTCAGATTGTTTTGTGTCCCAAGGCAACATTTTTAAGTTTCTTTACAGAGGTCTTGCATATTTCTTGCTTAGTTTATTTCTAGATATTTTATCTTTTTTGTTGAATGGAATTTTTTCTTTCATTACATCTTCTAGTTTGTCACTTTTCTAAATAATTTTGTACCCAGCCAACTTGCTGCATTCTCCTTAACTCTCTGTAACATTTTTAAAGTAGATTCTCTGGGATTTTCCATATATCGAGGCATCAGTTCAGTTCAGTCACTCAGTCGTGTCCAACTCTTTGCGACTCCATGAACTGCAGCACACCAGGCCTCCCTGTCCATCACCAACTCCCGGAGTTCACTCAGACTCACGTCCATTGAGTCAGTGATGCCATCCAGCCAGCTCATCCTCTGTCGCCCCCTTCTACTCCTGCCCCCAATCCCTCCCAGCATAAAAGTCTTTTCCAATGAGTCAACTCTTCACATGAGGTGGCCAAAGTACTGGAGTTTCAGCTTTAGCATCATTCCTTCCAAAGAACACCCAGGACTGATCTCCTTTAGAATGGACTGGTTGGATCTCCTTGCAGTCCAAGGGACTCCCAAGAGTCTTCTCCAACACCACAGTTCAAAAGCATCAATTCTTCAGCGCTCAGCTTTCTTCACAGTCCAACTCTCACATCCATGTCCTCTGCAAATGGTCTTCCCATGTGGCACTAGTGGTAAAAAAAAAAAAAAAAAAAACCATCTGCCAATGCAGGAGACCTAAGAGACGTGGGTTCAATCCCTGGGTTGGGAAGATCCCCTGGAGAAGGAAATGGCAACTCACTCCAGTATTCTTGCATGGAGAATCCCATGGACAGAGGAGCCTAGCTGGCTATGCTCCACTGGGTCTCAAAGAGTCAGACACGACTGAGCAATTTAGCATGCACACACACATGTGCATCCTCTGCAAATAGTCATCATTCCAATTCTGCTTTGTAATGTCTTACCCTTTCAAATTGTGATGTACAACATCAGTGGCAGAGAAGGGTGTAAATCATATGTTTTACATGCCTTTCTTGCCCTTTAAATGAAGTGGACATACTTTCAGGGACTTCCCTGGTGGTCCAGGGGTTAAAACTCCATACTTCCACTGCAGGGGGCATGGGTTTGACACCTGGTTGTGGAACTAAGATCCGCATGCTGTGTGGCATACTGAGAATAAAGTGAACATACTTTTTATTTAAAGCAAAAAGAAAGAAAGTGAAGTCTCTCAGTCGTGTCTGACTCTTTGTGACGCATGGACTGTAGCCTACCAGGCTCCTCTGTCCATGGGATTTTCCAGGCAAGGGTACTGGAGTGGGTTGCCATTTCCTTCTCCAGGGTATCTTCCCAATCCAGGGATCAAACCAGGGTCTCCCGCATGGCAGGCAGACACTTTACCATCTGAGCCAACAAACTTTTTACTTAACTCTCCACAAATTACTTAGCTTGCATGTGCCATCTGTTTCCTGTTGAGCCACTGACTTGATTCAAATGTGTAGTATTTTTTTAACCATTCAATGAAACATTATGTAATGTCCATCATGTTTTTGTCATGGAACCCTGGGTGTTTAAATGTGTGTTTCTTCATTTCTAAACACATGGGGGTTTTCCTAGTGATCTTTTTGTTATGAGTGTCAACACACCCAGGAACACATCTGTAGGTGAGCAAGATGAGCCTATTACACTTGGCAGTGAGGGAAGTGCATGCCATGGGGAACTGCGGGGGGTCTGAAAATAAGAGTGTTAGAAAGAACTTAGGACTTCCCTCATGGTCCAGTGGTTAAGAATTCACCCGCCAATACAGATGACATGGGTTTGATCCCTGGTCCAGGAAGATTCCACGTGCCACAGGCACCTAAGCCCATAAACCACAACTTCCAAATCTGGTGTGCTGAGAACCTGTGCTCCACAAGAGTAGCCACTGCAATGACAAGCCTGTGCACTGCAACTAGGGAGCAGCCCCCACTCACCACAACCAGCAGAAGCCTGCCCGTGGTAACAAAGACCCAGCACAAACAAAAATAAATAAATAAAATTTAAAAGAAAGAAAGAACCTATTGTAACATTTGGGATTTGGGGGAGAGTCCAAGGAATCGAAGGTTTGCTTTAGATGAAATCAGAAAGCAAGGACAATTCTATGACTGAAGATGTCAATAAATTTTCTCTATAGGAAGATCAATATAGCAAGGTGAAAGTTTTGATTGGAAAAGTCAAGTAAGAGGGGATGTTTGGTATCTGCAGGTTGCATCTTGACCTAGATTTTATCTGGGCTTAGGAAAAAATCATGAAATGGCTTTGCTTCATCTCATTTTATCATGGTCTCAGATTAACCTTGTCTGAGATTTGTATTTGTGAGAGAGTTTACATCCAGTAAAAGGAGAGCCAGGCCAGCTCGCAAATGTCAGGAGCTGCTGTTCTGTTCTTTTTTGCTCATGGGCTTCTGGCTTAGTTTTCATAGATCATGCTATGAATAATTTTGATCTTCTGAAACATGTTAAGACTTGCTTTAGTTCCAGTATGTGGTCAGTTTTTGTAAAGTTCCCTTATGTGTGCAAAAGAATGTGCAGTATGATGTTGGGTGCAGTGTTCTATACATGTTCACTAGACAAAGCTGTCATGGTTTCAGATCCATATCCTTACTGATAATTTTGTCTGCTTGATCTGTCAATTACTGGGAGAGGGCTGTTAAAGTCTCCCAGCTCCACGTATGAATTGCTCTTACTAAAAAAAAATTTGAATCCAAATTTGGTCAGCCCTCTAGATTCAACTCATAATTTACAGGAAGTAGTAAGCTCAGAGGAACTTGTTAAACTGCCCCACAGGGATGCAATCATCAACATACAGACTGTGGGAACTCTACAGTACAAACAACACAATTTTCTCAGCAAATAAATTGCAAGATTAAAAAAACATAAAGGAAGAACCTATAGATTTAAAGACACTTGAAAATATATCATTCCACTATGGACCTCAATTGGTTCCTAATTTAAACAAACTACCTATAAAGAAAAAAATGTGAAAATGGGGAATTTGAACACAGACCTGAATATTTGACAGTAGTAAACAATTGCTGTTGATTTGTAGTGTGATAATGGTATTGTAGTTATGTTATTAAAGAGTCCATCTTTTAAAAGTACATAGTTAAAATTGCATGTGACAATCCATCACCTTTGCTACATCAAAATATTTTATAATCTTGATGCTATTATAAATTAAATACTTTCTATTTTTATTTGGAAATCATTTCAAACTTACTGAAAAATATCCAGATTAGAATAAAAACAACCCATGCACATTTTAACCAGATTCACCTACTCTTAATATTTTGCCCCATTTACTTTATCATTGTCATCCTCTCTATTTTTTCTACTAAAATCAAGAGTTGTATCTTCTCCCCCATTTGTTTATTCATCTATTTATCTCTGTATTATGGGTTTGGACTCACAGGTTTCCATCTTGCAGTGGCTTATGATTTGCTACCCTCCTTACTTATTTGAGCACTTCTTTACTTCCTACCCCAATTCTGATATCAACTATCTCTTCAAGGAGCCCTAGTTTCTTTTAGTGAGGAACAGTGTTAGGGACCAAGATCTGAGTGTTGAGTATGTTAGTTCCTACTGGGCTTTTTTCACTGAAAGGAGCTAAGAAATATATGTGTGTACCTATTAGTATACACACATATTTAATACACATATATATTTACAAGTGAAAAAGCTGGCCTAAAACTCAACATTCAAAAAACAGATCATGGCAACCAGTCTCATCACTTCATGGCAAATAGAAGGGGAGACAGTGGTTCCAGTGACAGATTTTATTTTTTTGGGCTCCAAAATCACTGCAGTGACTGCACCCACAAAATTTAAAGACACTGGCTCCTTGGAAGAAAAGCTATGACACACCTAGAAAGTGTATTAAAAAACAGAGATATCACTTTGCCAACAAAAGTCTGTATAGTCAAAGCTATGATTTTTCCACTAGTCATATATGGATGTGAGAGTTGTTGGACTATAAAGAAGGCTGAGTGCCAAAGAACTGATGCATTTGAATTGTGCTAGAGAAGACTCTTTTTTAAAAAGATTCATTTATTTTTGATTGAAGGATAATTGCTTTATAATGTCAGGTTGGTTTCTGCCAAACATCAACATGAATCAGCCATAGGTATACATATGCCCCCCCCTCTTGAACTTCCCTCCCACCTTCCTGCCCATCCCACCCCTCTAGGTTGTTACAGAGCCCCAGTTTGAGTTCCCTGAGTCATACAGAAAATTCCCATTGGCTATCTATTTTACATATGATAATGTAAGTTTCCATATTACTCCCTTCATGCATCCCACCCTCTCTTTCCTCCCCCTCCCCTCTCCCCACACTCCTATGTCCATAAGTCTGTTCTCTATGTTTGTGTCTCCATTGCTGCCCTGCAAATAATTTCATCAGTACCATCTTTCTAGATTCCATGTATATGCATTAGTATATGATATTTCTTTTTCTCTTTCTTTCTTACTTCACTCTCTATAATAGGCTCTAGGTTCATCCTCCTCATTAAAACTGACTCAGATGCATTCCTTTACATGGCCAAATAATATTCCACTGTATATATGTACCACATCTTCTTTATCCATTCATCTGTTGATGGACACCTAGGTTACTTTCATGTTCTAGGTATTGTAACTAGTGCTGCAATGAACAATGGGGTACATGTGTCTTTTGCAATTTCAGTTTCCATAGGATAAATGCCTGGGAGTGGGATTGGTGGGTCATATGATGCTTTTATTCCTAGTTTTTTAAGGAATCTCCATGCCATCTTCCATAGTGGCTGTATCAATTTACATTCCCACCAACAGTGCAAGAGGGTTCCTTTTTCTCCACACCATCTTCAGCATTTATTGTTGCAGACTTATTGATAATGGCCATTCTGACTGGTGTGAGGTGATATCTCATTGTAGTTTTGTTTGCATTTCTCTAATAATGAGCTATGTTGAGCATTTTCTCATGTGTTTATTAGTCATCTGTATGTCTTCTTTGGAGAAATGTCTGTTTTTGTCTTTTGCCCACTTTTCGACTGGGTTGTTGGTTTTTCTGGTATTAATTTGTATGAGCTGCTTGTATATTTTGGAAATTAATCCTTTGTCAGTTGTTTCATTTGGTATTATTCTCTCCCATTCTGAGGGTTGTCTTTTCACCTTGTTTATAGTTTCTTTGGCTGTGTAAAAGCTTTTAAGTTTAATTAGGTCCCACTTGTTTACTTTTGTTTTTATTTCCATTACTCTAAGAGGTAGGTGGAGAAGACTTTTGAAAGTCCCTTGGACAGCAAGGAGATCAAACCAGTCAATCCTAAAGGAAATAAGTCCTGAATATCCATTGGAAGGACTGATGCCAAAAGCTGAAGCTCCAATACTTCAGCCACCTGATGCAAAGAGCTGACTCATTGGAAAAGACCATGATGCTTGAAAGACTGGGGGCAAGAGGAGAAGGGGACAACAGAGGATGAGATGGTTGACTGGCATCATCGACTCAATAGACATGAGTTTGAGCAAAACTTCGGGAGACAGTGAAGGACAGGGAAGCCTGGCTTCCTGCAGTCCATGAGGTCACAAAGAGTCGGACACAACTGAGCTACTGAACAACAACAACATACAGATACATGTGCACATGTGCATGCGTACACATCTATACATTCATTCTACATTCATCCTCCTCCCCTGGCTTCTTATTTTTCTTCCTCTATTCCTTATCTGTACCTCTCTTCTTTTTTTAATATAAATTTATTTATTTTAATTGGAGGCTAATTACTTTACAATATTGTATTGGTTTTGCCATACATTGACATGAATCCGCCATGGGTATACATGTGTTCCCCATCCTGAACCCCCCTCCCACCTCCCTCCCCATCCATGTGTATTATCATATGTGAAATGAATCGCCAGTCCAGGTTCAATGCATGATACAGGATGCTCGGGGCTGATGCACTGGGATGCACCTCTCTTCTTTCACAGTGAGAACCATGACTCCCAACAATGACACATTCAGTCATTTGCCCCAGCCTATAATATAGCATACTTCCTTCATACTTCCCAGCACCATAAACAAACCTGTAGGAGCTTGGGCCTCTAGGCAGTCCCCCTTGGTTCTCCAACCTTTCCCAAGAGTGAAGGTAAATAGTCAAATAAGCTTAAAATAATTTTTAAAAATAGTGTTTATGAGTTACTTAGTGTTTTATTTCCTCCTCATTTTGGTTATGGTGACATCACCAGATGGTCAACACCGAAATCAGATTGATTATATTCTATGCAGCCAAAGATGGAGAAGCTCTATACAGTCAACAAAAACAAGGCCGGGAGCTGACTGTGGCTCAGATCATGAACTTCTTATTGCCAAATTCAGACTCAAATTGAAGAAAGCAGGGAAAACCACTAGACTATTCAGGTATGACCTAAATCAAATCCCTTATGATTATACAGTGGAAGTGAGGAATAGATTTAAGGGCC
Source organism: Cephalophus harveyi (assembly GCA_006410635.1). NCBI lineage: Eukaryota > Metazoa > Chordata > Mammalia > Artiodactyla > Bovidae > Cephalophus > Cephalophus harveyi. The sequence goes on along the minus strand of SJYT01001631.1, from coordinate 11,972 downwards.
TAGATCTGATAGATAGAGTGCCTGAAGAACTATGGAATGAGGTTCGTGACATTGTACGGGAGACAGGGATCAAGACCATCCCCATGGAAAAGAAATGCAAAAAAGCAAAATGGCTGTCTGGGGAGGCCTTACAAATAGCTGTGAAAAGAAGAGAGGCGAAAAGCAAAGGAGAAAAGGAAAGATATAAGCACCTGAATGCAGAGTTCCAAAGAATAGCAAGAAGAGATAAGAAAGCCTTCTTCAGTGATCAATGCAAAGAAATAGAGGAAAACAACAGAATGGGAAAGACTAGAGATCTCTTCAAGAAAATTAGAGATACCAAGGGAACATTTCATGCAAGGATGGGCTCGATAAAGGACAGAAATGGTATGGACCTAACAGAAGCAGAAGATATTAAGAAGAGGTGGCAAGAATACACAGAAGAACTGTACAAAAAAGATCTTCACGACCCAGATAATCATGATGATGTGATCACT
>SJYT01001616.1:731311-753890 GCA_006410635.1 Cephalophus harveyi | reverse complement strand
GGCAGGAGGAGAAGGGGACGACCGAGGATGAGATGGCTGGATGGCATCATGGACTCGATGGATGTGAGTCTGAGTGAACTCCGAGAGTTGGTGATGGACAGGGAGGCCTGGCATGCTGCAATTCATGGGGTCACAAAGAGTCAGACACGAATGAGTGACTGAACTGAACTGATTGCATAGACTATGTCTTGTTCATTTCCTCTGAACCCGTGATTGTGCAGCTGCACCAGGTATAGAATAGGTGCATCCCTCTCCAATGTTTTATGATCAAAAGACTAAGGGAGAATGGATGAGCTTTCATAAAATAGATGGTAGTGGAATTGCGTTTGGGGAAAGACAGATGTAGTCCCCTTTGGTTGGGGGTGAAGATCAAGTAGGAAAGGCCAGTTTTGGACTTATTTCACCTGTCCTGATGTGAACAGGATGCAGCAGGAATCTATAAAGGACGGTGACATCTGAACCTAGATCTGTGGGGATAATTTTGCCCTCAGCACTCAAGCCTCTTTAGGCTTTGCTTCTTGCTTATTCTTGTAGTTTGGTGCTACAAGTATGAATATGAAGTATGTAGTATGGATATGAAGGACTTCTCAGGTGGCTCTAGTGGTAAAGAACTGTCTGCAAATGCGGGAAGCCTAAGAGACATGGGTTTGATCCCTGGGTCTGTAAGCTCTCCTGGAGAAGAAAATGACAACCCACTCCAGTATCCTTGCCTAGAGACTCCCACGGACTGAGGAGCCTGGTGGGCTACATACAGTCCATAGGGTGGCAAAGAATCGGGCATGACTGAACGACTGAGCACAGTATGGATATACGTCTGTAGTTGGGCCTCACAGTAGGCTAGAGTATTAATAAGCAAAATTCCTATGGACTTCCTGCTATGTGTCATCCGTAACAGAATAATAACAGTGGTACACCCTTTATTCTTCATCCTTCTCATATTTCTTCTCTCCCACACTTGCATCTGTCCTGTTTGTGCTGGCTCATGGTTTTAGACTTCTAATGAAACTTCCTCTGGCTAACCCTAGGGAAATTTGTTTCAGTTCAGGCATTTGCCCTTTGTCAAGCTGACCTATTTCATTAAAAAAAAAAAAAAAAAGATTTTGGTGGGAAGAGTACTTAGAACGCAGCAGGAAGGGGCATGCCCCTGGTGCCCCAATCAAGGTTATGTAGATAAGGCTAGCTTTAGTGAAGCATTTGAATTGTCTATGGGCCTTTTGCTATTCTTTCTTCTTTCTTAGCACTCCTTTTAGAAACCCACTTCCCTTGTGGTACTTTCTTGTTGCTTCACTGCCCTACTCCATCCTGCCTCCCTTTCAGGGTTGTGTGATACTAATACTTGGCTCTACTATCCCACTCTATCCAAATCAAAACCTGTCTATGGCAGCAGGAATCCTTTTCTTAGCTTTCTGTCCTGTCATAGAACAATTCAGTAAACTCATTCAAGCTAAGTTTTTAGAGTCACATAGTTTAATGTATTACAGTTGTCTTATAGCAGCATGTGTGCTTTAGATAGAGGCTTTTCTAGAAATGCCGTCTTCAGTTGTTGTAATACAATTTCAATCATGGGAATTTCAGGCATCCAGTCATACGAGAAGATATGCAGGAAAAGTTTGGGGCCCATGAATATTTTCCTTTTATTTTCTATAGAACTCATAACATTAAAGTAACTTTTTCCAGCCCCAAAGTGGTATTTGACCTGTGTTGAGATTCCCCACCCTGCTCCATGAGCACAGAATATCAGCAATAAAGACGAACTTTGTGGTTAAAAAAATTAGAAAGTATTAGGATCTGGAAGTAACTTCCTGGCTATTCTTTGTGTGAGTGTGTACACATGTTAAGTCATGTCCGACTCTTTGTGACCCCACGGAGTGTAGTCCGACAGGCTCCTCTTTCCATGGAATTTCCCAGGTATTGGCTTGGGTTGCCATTTCCTTCTTCAGGGGCTCTTCCTAACCCAGGGATTGAACCCACGTCTCCTGCCTCTCCCGCATTGGCAGGCGCATCCTTTACCACTGAGCTACCTGGGAAACCCCTGGCCATACTTTGATCCTGTGCCAAATAAATTCTGGGGGTAGGAGAAGTCTCAGGTGGTATCTGTAAAGCCTTACAAGAGCTTGAGCTCACAACAAGATTTGAAGCTACCTTTGTCAGTTTGTTGGAGTGGGTATTGTTTACTTTTGGTTGTTTTGTTTCGATATAAGGAACTTGTGGGTATAGTTTTGTAAATATCAGATACATTTACAAATGTCTTTAGATACTGTAGAAATATGCACTTGATAATCTTGCAGCAGTAGACCTCCACCCAGCCCTTCTCAGTGGATAAGCGGTGCTCTGTCATGTATGGTGTGGAAATGTGTGCTTAATTTAAAAATTTCCACACTTGTCAAAACACTGCTATGGAAAAGAATTGCATCTGTTTTGGTAAAGCTTCCATTGAAATGACAGCTTTTAAATATCCATAAAGATGAAATTGGGACTTCTGTGGTGGCTCAGATGGTAAAGAATCTGCCTACAAATGCGAGAGACTGGGGTTTGATCCCTGGGTTGGGAAGATCTCCTGGAGAAGGGAATGGCTACCCATTCCAGTATTCTTGAAATTCTGGAGAATTTCATGGACAGAGGAGCCTGGCAGGCTATAGTCCATGGGGTTGCAAAGAGTTGGAACCAACTGAGTGACTAACACACAAATATAAAATATGAGATCGCCTCAGGTGTAAAAATATGTTTTTCAAAAATATACCAAATTTTTCCATTTTGGTATCCAATGCATTTCTCCTGGGAAAGAGAGATAACCTAGTCGGTTAGTTGGAACACACAGAACAGAAAATCCTTAATATAACAGGGGGGGGATTGTCTTTAAGTCTGTTTATAAATCACTTTTTCTTTTTTATTAAAAAAGTATTTTTGTTCCATATCCTGATTATGGTGGTAGTTACATGAATCAATACATGTTGTCAAGCTCAATTTTTTCTTGTTTGATAATTTAAAAGTAAAATGTTGGGATAAAGGAATGTACTTTTCTTTTGAAACCATGGTAAAATGGTATTAAATTTCCAGAATAACCATTGATAAAGCTTAGTTAATATGACATTTATCTGATTGATAGAATTATGCAGACTAGCCATTTCTGAGGAAATAACATTTCAAGTCAGAAATCAGAACTTGAGGAATGTATTTCTTCCTGTATAGTCAGGAGTTCTGGTGGTAGTAATGCTAAATGCAGTTATGGTGGCTGTGGTGCGTGAGGTAGGGGCTCTGGTTGAGAGCTGGAAGAGGATTGACTGAGAGTAATTGATCAAGAACCTGACCTTAGCAGGGCAGCAGTGTTGATATGCCTAACATTTTGCGCAGAGCTGATGCTCAACTAGTGACTTGATGTTAGAGTCTCGCTTCGGCCTAGCTTCTACTTGTGCCTAGCTTCTTCCTGGCTCTACTTATGCGCTGTGCAATCTTGTATAAGTTACTTAACCTCTCTGTGCCTCCTTGTCCTCCACTCTAAAGATTGTGAAGATCACCTCTCTTGTAAGGGAGGGTTGCATGAGCCGAAACATGAAGCTGTCAGCAGGGTTTGGGGCACACAGTAAGGGATCTTGTGAATGTGAAATGCTATTATTACATAACTGTTGGATGAATGGCAGTGGCTCCTGTGGCTTTCTGTGTTGGGGATGCAATGTTGAATGATGATGGCTCATTTGCAAGTGAACTCCTTGATTGAGGTCAGGAACATTGGAAATTAATGTCTTTCATAGTGCAGCATAGAATACGCAGATGTTTAAAACTAATCTTTGTTTCTTCTCTTTGCTATATACCTTTAATTCTGAGCTTTTTTCCTACTGAACTTGAAGTGTCACTGAGTGAAAATTATGAGGTATATCAGTTCTGTGAAGGATTTGTAATATCAGTTAGTCTTCCTAGATTGTGATTATTAGATGTGAAAAATCATAATTTAATAAAGTATATTTTAATGATATGCATTTTCTGAACTTGCTTGTGGTCCAGTAGTTAGGATTCTGTTAGTTACAGGGGGAGTGAGCTTGATCCCTGGTTGAAAAACTAAGATTCCCTCATGATGTGTGGCACGGCCAAAGGGGGGGAAATGCATTTTATTGTAAATGCTTTTTATAGAAAGAATGTAGTTTAATTAAGGAGAAAGGAAAATATGTCTAGGTTAAAAAAAGGGGTACAACACTCATCTCACAATCAGAACCAATTGTTGTGCAAAGTAATAACAGAAATTCTTATATGTCATTTACTGTGTATCAGATACCATTCTAAATGCTTTGAGTGTAATTTATTTAACAACATAAGTATATCCAGGTTATTTTCTATGCCTTAATAAACACAGGAGTAGCTGGGATCATATATTTAAAGATTGCTTATTGTTTGTTTTTTCCTTAATAGTATACATTTTAAACAGTTTCCTTGTTCGTATATTAAATATATATACACACATATATGTATGTATATGTATATATATAAGTGTGTGTGTGTTTGTGTATATGTTTATCTCATGATTTTTAACAGCTACTGAGTATTTCATTCCGTGGTAATGAGCCTACTGGTAGGTCATTTTTGTGCTCTGTAACCATTGGAAAGTTTACCACTTAAGATGTTGACAATATGATTTTGTTTCTCCTAAATTAAGTGTTATTCACCAGAAAGTCAATGAAGTATCGTCTATTATTCTTATTAAAAGAGGTTCAGGTAGTACATTATTGTATCTAAGAGTTTCACACTGATTTTTTGTGTATAAAGTAAGAAAGTTCTGATGCAACACGGCTATTTTTTTCCATCATACAGCCAAGCAATGCGATTCTGAGATAGCTATTCATTTCTGAAATGTTGTAAATTTAAATAAGACCTAAGTATTTATTAATGTTATGCCATGTGAATAATTAGACTTTCTGGGTTTTCTGGCAGGTAGCATTTCTGTTATCTTTGGTTTTGATAGTAAAACTTGCTCTAAGGCCAATATGATTATTCCATGATAGTAAAAGAGACATATTTGTTGAGTTCCACATGGTTTAAGTTATGCAGTCCCTTCAATTATCCCTTTAATTTATTTGTGAGACAGGAGATGAGAGTGATGGATTAGTTTCAGGGTGTGAACCCCAGTCTCTGATTGTAATTCGGAAGATATGTGGATCCAGAGTTGATGAGCAGGATGCCTAGTTAGCCAGGCGAGCTTCCATTATCTCAGGAACCTGCACCAGTCTCCTATCATTTTGAGAGAACTCACTCTGAAAACAGACATGTTCCCAAGGTGGTGAAGAAATAAAAGGAAAATTTCCATCTGAGCCTTAATTCCTCCACTATTTCAAGCCTATAGAATTTCATCCAGCTAATGGGATTTATTTGCCAGGGGGCTAATGTCTGAGTTTCCTCTCCAGTCTGTTTCCCTTCCTCCTACCTCAGATTAAGACTAGTTCATCTGTAAGACACACAAATGTTTATTTTCTTAGGTCAGAGCCTTGCATAAACTAAAAGTTCAGTAAACTTATTGAATACTGAATGAATGAAATTAGTTGAAGAACTATGTAGCAACATGAAATGTGATTTATAATAATATGTGTAATTGTATATATTTATCCTCCAGCTTTTTCATAGCTACCATGTCCCACCATTACCTAATTAAGCTGTTATTTTTGCCTTCTTGGTGCTCAGTTGAATCTACTGTATTGCAAGTTTTAAGAGTTAATGTGTATTTCCTTTAATTCTACAAAGCTTTTCCCAGGAGGGCTTACGCTTTTGTTACTTCAGAGGTTTATATGTTGATCAAAATCATATTAAACCAGACATTGTGGAGGATCAGATCTTTGCACCTTTCTGGAGATTTTTTAAGAATCTCAGAGCTTGATTTTCATATTCTTTTTCAGATACTCTGTTTCATGATGGTTCATACATTTGGTTCATATGATGTTGTACATCACATAGTAAATCTGATCACTAATAATTACATCTCTCAAGCCCATCCAAGACTAATTCAAAGGGTAAAACATGAAAGGCTAGAGTATTAGTAAGCAAAAAAAGAGATCTTTCTTACTTAACATTGTATTTAATGAAAACACTATTTTAATTTTTCTGTTTCAGTTTACCATTAGAACCTATCAAAATGATCAGAGTTCTCATCAAAGTAAAACAACAACAACAACAATAAAAACAACTCTTTTCCCATAACACAAACACGTACATACACCCTCTTATTTTAGATGCAGATTAATTTTAGGTTTCTCTGAAGAAGATACCTTTTTCCCCCCAAGAAATCCCATTGTCATCATTAGCAAATATAAGCACTGAAAAAAGTGTTGAAAAATTCCACTCAGCTGCTATTTGAACCTGAGTTTTGGATTGGGCATTGATGTTGAAGGAATTCAAGAAGGCGTGGAAGGACAGAGTGCAAGACCCCATCAGAAGTATCAGGCAGGACTGTTTGAGGCTTATTAAGAGGGCAGTGCTAGAGCTTCAATGGGTCACAGGGTTTTCTGCCAGCCTGTTTGCACTCACTATTCTTGTGATAATATGAAAATACCCATTTACTTTTATTTCTTTCAAACTTGGGAGCCCATTGCCCTTCCTTGCTGAATACATGAACATTTTAAGAACATAATCCCAGTCAGATTTAGGAACGTCTAAAACAAATACCTTCCTTCACCCCTTCCACTCAGGAAAAAAATGTTCCAAATATCAACAGGTACAGTTGGAAAATAAAAGAGAGAGAATAGGAAAAACAAAACTTTTTACTTCAAATGTTAATTTTTAAACATGAGTTTCTCTTTGTTTTGTGGAGAAACACACACTTGTATAGTTAAATGGTTTCTTGAGATTGTACTTGATGTTAATGTAACATATTTATCAGAGGTAGCATAATTATTAGTATCAATTGTTGTGTATAGTGGTCAAATTCCAGCAAGTTGATGGAAAAGTGAACCCATGACTAATAAATACATATTCTTCATCGGCTTCAAAGCTCACTTTCAAGTGACCCTGAAATACTGGGAGTTAAGGAGGAAATACGGTAATACTATCCTCCAGACTGCATTTAAGTTGCTTTTACACCTAAATACTGTAAAAATACTGTAAAGAGCCTCTTGATGAAAGTGAAAGAGGAGAGTGAAAAAACTGGCTTAAAACTCAACCTTCAGAAAACTAACATCATGGCATCTGGTCCCATCACTTCATTGCAAATAGATGGGGAAACAATGGAAACAGAGAGAGACTTTATTTTGGGGGGCTTCAAAATCACTGCAGATAGTCACTGCAGTCATGAAATTAAAAGACACTTGCTCCTTGGAAGAAAAATTGTGACCAACCTAGACAGCATATTAAAGAGCAGAGACATTACTTTGCCAACAAAGGTCCATCTAGTCAAGCTATGGTTTTTCCAGTAGCCATGTATGGATGTGAGAATTGGACTATAAAGAAAGCTGAGCACTGAAGAATTGATACTTTTGAACTGTGGTGTTGGAGAAGACTCTTGAGAGTCCCTTGGACTGCAAGGAGATCCAACCAGTCCATCCTAAAGGAAATTAGTCCTAAATATTCATTGGAAGGACTGATGCTAAAGCTGAAACTCCAATACTTTGGCCACCTCATGCGAAGAGATGACTCATTGGAAAAGACCATGATGCTGGGAAAGATTGAAGGTGGGAGGAGAAGGGGACGATAGAGGATGAGATGGTTGGATGGCATCACCCACTCAATGGACATGAGTGAATAAACTCTGGGAGTTGGTGATGGACAGGGAAGCATGGTGTGCCACAATCCATGGGGTCACAAAGAGTCTGACATGACTGAGTGACTGAACTGGACTGAACTGTAAAAATTGAGCTTCCCGGGTGGTGCAGTGGTAAAGAATCTGCCTGCCAGTGCAGGAGATGCAAGAGACGTGGGTTTGATCCCTGGGTGGTTGGAAATGGCAACCCACTCCAGTATTCTTGCCTGGAAAATTCCACGGAGAGAAGAGCCTGGTGAGCTGTAGTCCATGGCATCACAGAGTCATACATGACTGAGCAGACATATACACACTGTAAAACTTAGGGTCCTTTTGTCCTGCAATTCAGACTGAGAGTTGCATCACTGTGTATGTTCTGGATTTTCCTTTGTTACAGACATGCCCAGAGCCGGCATGGGTGTATACTGTTAGTCTTGGTGGATAAAATAAAAGAATTCATATTTTCCTATTATTGTGAGAATAACCACTGGATACCCACACACTTTTATACAGATATATGCCCTGTGCTATCTCCACTTCATTTTGAATCCCCTAAGAATTAGCATATAAATCTAGAGAAGGAAGGATATGTGTTCCTACCACCTCTTGTAGTGCCACAAGCTTCTCCAGTAGGAGTTCTGGGTAAAAGACATTGAACCTATGATTTCAGGAACTGGATCACTGAGTTCCTTATGGATACCTGTAGTTACATCGAGGGTCTCAACCAGAATATTAAAGAGTTAGGGTTCAGACAATAAGCTAGAATGTTCTTTAAGTGTCTTTAAGAAATAGCATAGAAGCATTTCTTGATCATCAAGTTTACAGATTTGAAAATCCGGAGGAAAAGACTACTATTTGAGTTACAGTGTAGATAACTTCTTTATAGTATGCTGTACTTGTGCTTAATTTCTCAGTTGTGTCCAACTCTCTGGGACCCCATGGACTATAGCCTCCCAAGCTCCTCTGTCCATGGGATTCTCCAGGCAAGAATACTGGAGTGGGTTGCCATTTCCTCTTCCAGGGAATCTTCCCCACCCAGGGACTGACCTGTGTCCCCTGCATTGCAGGCAGATTCTTTACCACTTGAGCCACTAAGGAAGCTCTTTATAGTGTACTGTTAAATTATAACTATTTAGCATGGTTACTGGCTTATAAAGTCCTTAAAAGGACTTATGTGCATCTGTATATAAAAGGGAGAATAAAAGAGAAATCTTAATGCTTATTTAATTCAACAAATATTTACTATTTCCAAGGCTTTGGGAGGGAAGGCACAGTCCAGATGAGATGTTTAGATCATATTAACATGCTCATCATTATTTCTAATAGATCTTAGGAAATCTATATTTTTAATGTTTTTCCCCTCAGTTTCTATGTTTTATGGATGCTGTTTTTCTTTTGTTAACTGTGGGATAACTTATTTAATCTTCATAGGTAGACACTGTTGCCCACGTCTTAAAGATGAGACATGGAACTACAATTAAAAGCCATTAAGAAGTAGAACTGTATTTCAAACCTAGATTATCTTGCTCCAGAGTCCATGTTCTTAACTAGTATGACAATATTTCCAAAACTACAGATTGTATTTTATTAGTGGGTTGCAAAATCAATATAGTGTTAACTAGAAGTTAAATAAAAGTGATATGGAATAAAAAGGAAAAGAATACATGTATTTGTGTGTAGTAAATGTACATTCCATGTAGTAAACATAAATTTCTGTGAAACCACTTTTCATAACCATATGCATATATTTAAACATGTAATATACAGATATATTTACATACATACATATATGTTATATATACATATACACTCAGAAATGTATTTCTTTTTGTGCATCTAGGTCAAAAATTTTAAGCCACTGAGCTGCACCATAGAGCGGTCAATGCCTTGAAAAAATAGATGTTCAGTATATCTTTATTAAGTTGAATTAATGTTTTGTTACATTTTAAAAATTCTCTACAAAGTATTAGGCTAAAAGGCTTTTGCTGAGCATGTAATTTTCCTGAGGAGTATAACTGAAAATGTTAGTTCCATAGTTCCTAACCAGTGGACCTGCAACAATCCAATATAATTAATTAAGTTCTATCTAGTCCCAAATCTAAATTCAAGTTCTCTTACCCAAATCTTTCTGGTTGGGAATTTCTTATCACTTTAAGACTTGGTCTCTTACACTTTAATGCTGTCAATTAAAATGGACCTAAATAAATGGCAATTCTTAAAAAATAAGTCAACCAACAGTCTAGGTTCCATTAAAGTAGTAATACATTGCCAACAAGTGGGTTTTATTTCAGCAATACAAGGATAGTTCAGTAGTAGGTAATCTGCTGTTAATCATATTAAATTAAGGAGAAAAGTCACAAGAGCCTATCTCTATAGACACTGAAAAGACATATGAAAACAATGAACAACCATTCTTCATATCCAATAAAATAGAATTGAAAGGAGACTTCTTCAGTGTTATAAAATATGTTTATATCAGCTCAAAAGTCATTATGATTGATAGGAACGTATGAAGCATGCTTCACAGAATTGGAAGCAAGACAAAATCGAGTTCACTCTCTCTACCAATATTTAATGCTATACGAGAGGAAACTGTCAATGCAGTTAGATAAAAGGATACAAAAATGTGAAAGGAAGAGATAAAACAATCATTATTTACAGATGATAAGATTTTATGCTCACAAACCTCAGAGAATCAATTAGTTGAAAAATGATCACAAGCAATAACTTTGTAATGGGAAAATTCAAAATTAACAGATGTTTTATTTAATTATGTAATATTTCTAACTAAGGAACATGACAAAGAGTACTTAAAAATGGGAAGAACCACTGTATTCTTTGACAGGTGTATCATACAGTCCATATCACATACTGAACCTATAACAGCATCTGTATCTCATACTCAACATCAGGATAAGCTTTGAACTGGAACAAAGTTTTAAATGAGAAAGCTGAAACTATAAAGGTAGTATAAGAAGATATAAATTTCTTATGGTTTTAGTATGGAAAAGGCCTTTTTAATAAAATTCAAAATATGAAAGTTGATTTTAAAAGGATAATTTATTTGAATTTATAAAATTTTAAATTTCCACATGGCAAAACAATTAGCAAAACCATCAATAATAAGTTGAAGGTAAAGGTTGCAACTCATTATGGCTAAAGATCTGGCCTCCCCTTTATGTAACAAAACCTAATAATTGACAAAGAACACCTAATGAATATCTGATCATATTATGCTATTACATAGTTCAAAGGAAAATACCAGTGACTCTTATAAAGAGTTTCAAAACAGAAAAATCTAAAACTATGCTTGATAGCATTTTAATACAGTACATTAGCAAAAAACCAAATGTGTAATAACATACTATATTGGAAAGACTACCAGGTAATAAGGACTCTTATACATTGTTGATGAGAGTGTAAGTTGGTATGAATATGACTTTAAACAATATGCATAAGGTTTGATTTGATATTCCTATTTCTACAAGTTTATGATATGTTTATAAAATGTTAAATGTACAAATGTAGTCATTGCAGCAGTTGTTTTATAGTAAAAATGCAAAAACGTTTGAAAATCATGTCCATCAGTAGAGTATTGGTTAAATAAATTAGGTACTTTAACAAGGGTGTATGTAAAATGGTGAATCTTATGACTATGGAAAGATTTCCATAATATATTACTGTTAAAAAAAAAAGTATAGAATATATATTTTTAAAATATATTAAAATATAATTTTATATTTGATCATTATATTAAAAAATACAGGAAAAGTTATATAAGAAACCAATAAATAAATAAATAAACATGTTTTGTGGGTATTTTGGTAGAGAGTAGAGGGTTGAGACTGAGCGCATTCATTTTCACTTTTCACTTTCATGCATTGAAGAGGGAAATGGCAACCCACTCCGGTGTTCTTGCCTGGAAAATCCCAGGGACGGGTGAGCCTGGTAGGCTACCGTCTATGGGGTCGCACAGAGTCGGACACGACTGAAGCGACTTAGCAGCAGCAGCAGCAGCAGAGGGTTGAGAGCCAAGCAGATAAAAGAGTGGATTCAAAGTAAGACTCTACACTATATACTTTGTTAAAGCAAGACTTTTCACTGTATACCTTAAAGCTTTTTTTTTTGAACACTACAAATACATATATCTAGTCATGCATTGGAGAAGAAAATGGCAACCCACTCCAGTGTTCTTGCCTGGAGAATCCCAGGGATGGGGAAGCCTGGTGGGCTGCCGTCTATGGGGTCGCACAGAGTCGGACACGACTGAAGTGACGCAGCAGCAGCAGCAGCAATCAACAAAATAAAGAAAAGGTAAACAATGAAAAAAAAAAGTTACTCAGTAATTTTCCTCACAAGTGGTACTAAAAATGTCATCCTCATGGTTCCATGCAAGTGGGACTGTAAGAGACTAGCATAGTCCATTCATTTTCTTTCCCTCCACAACTTAGATGTAAATTCTGCACATTCAAATCATTTGTTGATAGTTTTCTCTACCGTACACATTTAATAATTTTAATTGCATTTGTCTTGGTGTCTACACTTTAATACCATCAAGCAACCTTTATCCAAAAATATGTGTAAGTGGTAGTTTAAAAAAAACGGTTAAATAAAAATTAGGACTGGAATTAATCTTAAACATTCCTGGACATTATTATATAATTAATTATATGATATTATATAATTATATAACATATAAAATAACTCTGAAAACTGCAATATTATTATAGCTCTCTGAATATATTCTGTCTTGCTTATGCTTATCTCCTTGAAGTATAATATTGGCATGCTGTAACATGATGGTAATAGTGCTGATGTTAAGAGCTTGTTTTCATTAACATTAAAATACAGTTAATAAATATGAATATTCAGGATATAAATATAAATGAGAAAATTGAACATCTGTTCAATATGGGATTCAAGAGCTATATCTTATGTTTTGGTATGATTCATTTATTAGCTGTGAGAATTATTTAACCTTTTGGAAAGTTGGTTTCTTAATGTGTAAAAAAGATACCAATATGTACTTGTCTCATAGGGTTGTGGTCAAGATTAGAGTGAATGCTTTTGAAAAAAAACTTAGCATAGTAGATGCTGAATATAAGCACTTATTAGTTTTGTGGTGATATTAATTGTGATATGCAACCCTAAAATTCAAAGATGAATTTTATTTAGGCAGTGTGTACAGTTTGCTGCTGCTGCTAAGTCTCTTCAGTTACTGGAGTGGGGTGCCATTGCCTTCTCCAGTGTACAGTTTACCCCTACCTATAGTTTAATATTTATAATTATTCAATTCATTTTATTTGAATGATAAATTCATTTTATTTGAATGAAAAAAGGGGAGTTGATTACAATTACAATTTTAAGCTTCAGTCTAATTGATTTCTTCATTTACTGAAAGTTTGGTAGACTCAATTGTTAAAATCACTTTTAAAATAATTTCTTTGAATAGAATATTTGATGTGCAGAATTAACTGTTCCATTTAAATTCTTTGAAATATTTTAAATAATGGTTGATTGTTTAAAAAAACAGGATATCCACTGGAGAGGATAAGATACAGCCTAAATGTAAAAGGCTGCACAGGTTTGTTTAATAGGGTCTCAAATTTGTAAATACAAACCCACTTATATGGGTTTGTATACTTAAAAAGTATGTATACTTTTTAAAAGATAGGGAGAATATATATCAAATGTTAACAGTAATTATCTTTCAGTGTTGGAATTATGATATTTGATTTATCCTTTTTCAGATTTCTGAATTTTCTACAATAAGCAGTTATTGCATATATGTATAATTAAAAAATGGTATGTTTTTATATCTACGTTGAGGCTAGATTTCAGGATAAGTAGATTCCTAATACATATGCCTCCTAAAGAAAAACAGTTCAAAGCTTTATTAACTCTGTTAGTAGAATACTATTCCAGAAGTGTAGAAGTTGGCACCTGGAAGCACTCTTGGCACATTTTCGTATCGAGGAGGGGTTTATTTTGGTAAAGTAACACTACCACTGTAGCCTGTTGGCTACTGAAGTGGGATCAGATCTCAGGTCACATCAGTTCAGTAGCTCAGTGTGTAGCTCAGCTCTCTGAAATTGTGGGCCACACTCAGGGTGCTTCAGAAGGTGATCTCTATGTCTTTTCTTGTATCGGAATCTGCTTGTGGAGACCAGATACAGATCACAGGACACTGGGCATAGTACAAGAAGTATATCAACCTAATATAAGGACAGTTATTTTATGCTATGCAAACATGGGTAACATGTAAAAGAAATGGGTAAAGTTCTGCCAGACTTCGGTTCAATTTAAACAAATACCCTACCCTCCAATGAAATACTGGAGTGGATTGCCATTTCCTTCTCCAGGATATTTTATATAGTTTTCATTATCTCATTTCTCAGCAGCTAGCGGTGTTCTGGTTCACATCAGACGTAACATTCGTTATGAATACTTTGGGGAATATTCAGTGAGTTACACACTGAAAAGGATGTCTTGTGGGTTTTTATTTAGCAATTTCAATCATTTTCCCCTCAATTTATATGCATTTCACTGTTCTGACAATTCAATTTGGTGTCCCAGTTGTCTTTATGTTACCGTCCGCCTAATTTAGGATCATGCCCCTGATACCTTTCATTTTATTTAATCATAGTTTTTGAGAGATATTTCAACCCCCTTCATTTTAGAGATTTAAAAACAGACACTGAAAAGTTAGTGTATTGTCCAAGTAAATAGATAAATTTCAAGACTTTTGACTTCTAATTCAGGCTGTATTATGCTCTACCATGTTCTATTTATTTTTGAAAATTCTCAAAAATGTTGTCATGAGAGGCCTAAGATTTTTATATTATCTCTCTTGGGAGTATAGAAATACATAAGGGTGATGTATGTTTAATTCTTTTTTCTCCCCTATATATTCCTGAGGAAGATATATATATATATATATATGTATGTACTGTCTCTTATACACATCTTGGGAGGGAAGGCACAGTCCAGATGAGATGTTTAGATCATATTAACATGCTCATCATTATTTCTAATAGATCTTAGGAAATCTATATTTTTAATGTTTTTCCCCTCAGTTTCTATGTTTTATGGATGCTGTTTTTCTTTTGTTAACTGTGGGATAACTTATTTAATCTTCATAGGTAGACACTGTTGCCCACGTCTTAAAGATGAGACATGGAACTACAATTAAAAGCCATTAAGAAGTAGAACTGTATTTCAAACCTAGATTATCTTGCTCCAGAGTCCATGTTCTTAACTAGTATGACAATATTTCCAAAACTACAGATTGTATTTTATTAGTGGGTTGCAAAATCAATTATGTATGTATACATAAAGTATCAAATTATCTAAATTATTGGCACATGAAAGTAGGAAGTTCCTGTACTATCTGAAATATAGGAATATAGTTCTTGTATTATCTGAACTTGAATCACAATTCACTTGTGTTACCTATTAAGTTTGAGTCAGGTTCTCACTAGATGACTAAATCTGTTCTTTCTATAGTGAGAGAATTATATAGAGACAATTCTACACTTAGAATTTTGAGATTTTATTGGAACTGGAAAAATGTATGTAATCTATATATACTTAGCAATAAAGCATGCAGTATGTCTGGTATCAAAGATTCCCCTCTTTCAAAAGCTACAACCTTAAAGTCATGAGACCTTATCAATTCTTGACATACATGTAACTAAGAAGTAATTCTTTCTTTTTTTTTTTTTTGTCTTGCTGAGCCTTAAAGTTTTCAAGGGCAAGGGATTATAAAGAATATTCCGAGGGCCATTATTTTGTTTGTCTTTTGTGAACAATCCAGGTATTTTGTGATGGCCTTTCTGAATGTATCTGAGAGAACCCTGAGTGTTTCTGAGTCTGTGCAGGCTAATCCGGCCCTCCTTATGGTATGTCTGCATGTGCTAGTCTCTCAGTTGGTCTGACTCTTTGCGACCCCATGGACTGTAGCTTGCCAGGCTCTGCTGTCCATGGGATTCTCCAGGCAAGAATACTGGAGTGGGTTTCCATTCCCTTCTTCAGGTTGCCATTGCCTTCTCCAGACCTTATGATATAATTATTTCTAAATTTATTATTTTTCTCATTTATCAACAACATGATATATCTCTTCTTTAACTTATGACTGGATGAGTGCAATGAGATATTTTGAATAAAAATTACATTATAATTTAAAAATATTTTAGCTGAAAAGCTATTTAAAATGGGAGAGTTACTTTTTAGTACTATTGTTCAAATATTATATATTAATCAGATGTTAAGTACATGTGTTATTTAATGGGTTCATCTTGGTATTAAGTGTGAGCAAGATATGTGAGAATGAGAATTAAGATAATTTACTTTTAGATTTTCCAGGTGGCAAAGGGCTTTTAGATATTTGGTATCAGAATGGAAAATCTACTAAAAACAAATGTATTTCCTTAAGAGTGGTTAGACCACCTTTTCTTTTAGAAAGAGTTTGGCCCCCTCTTTCCATAAATTGCTTTTTTAAGAAGCCACGGGAAAAAATAGGATTAATGTTAATATATTTAAATGCTAATTATTTGATTTATTATTTTCATTCATTATAGTTGTACACCTTTTTAAAAAAAGTAGTGAATGAGGAAGTTTAACAATTTAAGTAAGGTAAGTCTAGATATAAAAGATATAAAAATTTATATCTTTAAAAGGAAAAATGGAATCACATATTTTTGATTATTAAAGTATAAAGAAAATGTTCTCAAACAGATTATACATTTGTCTTTTGCCCCAGTGATGTTTTATTATCTAAAGTAGGCAAAAATTAAATAGTGTGAAAAAAGTTGTTTCAAAACTCTTAGTCCCAATGTTACCATGAAATCATTTTCTGATAGAGTTTGGTTAAACTGTAAGCTACAGCATAGCAATCTAACAACAGAGATTTTGAACATGATGCCAATCTATCAGTAATTTTTCTGAAGAGATTTTCTTTTCGCCCTAGATTTTTGATTTTCAGTGTTTGATAGATTAAGAAGGATCTTTGCACTGTCTTGATTTTTGTGACAATTTTATAAGGTGGTAAACTTTCTGTAAACTGTGTTGTTTTTGGTAGGGAAACACACACACATCTATTATACTTCTTGAAATGTTTTAGATAAAATCACTTCATCCAATGATTTGGGAAAGTTTGAGTTGATCAGAGGTGATGTAATATATTGTATGTAAAGAAAACTTTCAGATAAGAGAAAAAACAGTTCAGGAATTAGAATATCATTCCTTCATCATGTGTGTGTGTGTCCCCTTTCCTTCACTTCAGTGGTGTATTTTCACTAATAGTGATGTCAGGTTCTTTAGGGAGCAGGTGGAAAGGAAAACAGCAGGGGAGAAGAGGATTGGATCTTTGGGGAATGACTGGGAGGGAAGGCAGCTGGGGAATTGGTTTCTATGGGTAGCTCATGGGAGCGGGCTCTGCACTAGGAGAGGAATCAAACCTTCAGGGAGGTTAGGGGAATAAAGGGTCAGGAATTGGCCACTTCAGGGAGTCATTGGAATGGAAAGAAACAACGCCATGAAGGAATTCTTCTGGATTCTCCTCCAAGGAGACCAGGGAGGCAAAGCAGTGAGCTCCTTTGAGAAAATTCTGGGATAGACTCAGGGAGGGAGAGGAGTGGAGTCTCTCCACGATTTATGTTGTTGGCTCCACTGAGGTCCCTGGTGTGAGGAAGGATCTAAGTAGTGGTAGTTACAAATTGGATGGCTGTGTAAATCTGTTTGCATTTGTGAATGTTGTCCTGATTTCCTCCTCTTTTTACCAGCTTATCTGAGTCTGGGAATGGCTGAAGGCTTTATTGCTATCTCTGTGTTGCATGCTATGTGGATCTTTTAAGGTGTGACCTTATCAAAGTTGACATCTAAATGCAAAGGAAAATGCAGGGCAAGCTTGTTCTAGTTGGGGTTCCTGTCACCAGAGCATAGCGATGTGGAACAATGGATACATTACCTGAATTCACAGGGTGCAAGCAGAGTCCCTGCTTTCAGCTTGTCCTTATCAGTGTTTAAAATAGCACCCAGTACTATGAGTACCATCTATCAAGAGAACACCTCCTTCTTATTCTCCTCTTTTCCCAATCCTTTGTGCATATTTTAGGGGGGAAGGCTTTTGTTTGAGTAGTTAGAAAATGTGGAAAAACAAGATTACAAGGTCGGGGTGAAAGTAGTACAAGATTGGAAGAATGAAACTCTTTTTCTTCACTGGGAGTAAAATGATACTCTTGGCTCAAGGCCAGAGAAACACAGGAGTTAGGATGGTGCAGACAGGCCTGGCAACAAGTTTGTTACGGAATGGGCTGAGGGAGCCTTGTCTCTGCCCCTTAGTGTATTGTTGTATTTGCCTTTTAACTTTTTTTTTTTTGGTCCGTTGGAAGCCGTGGTCTCGATCACACTCAGGTTCAAAACCACAGCAAAACAAGTCTTTAAGGCAACTGTGGGGTAGCCTAAGAGATAGGCTAACAGGTTCTGTTTTAACCCAGCTGATAATTTTTTTTTCCTAAGGGTTTTTGCAAGGTATGTAATATTAACCCTTTTCTTCTCTTTCTACTTTATTTATACTGCAAATGAAATGTGAAGTGTGTGAGCACCAAAATAAAGGAAACAAAACACAATTTTATGCAGAAAATATATATACATATTCCGAATCTGCCTTTTATAGGATATAATTAGCATTCCTTTTATTTAGTGCATTTCAAAATATACTATTCTTTTTGCAATTTTAACATCTTCCTTATAAATCTGAACACCTTATTTGTGATTAATAAAGAATTTTACAGTGTATTTTTCTGTAATAATTGTTCCAACGTCTCTAGCAAATCTATATACACTTTAAGATAGTTCTTTTTACCTATTATGCAAAGTTTACAAAACAAACATTTATTGAAGATTAAAATTAGTTTTAAGAAAACATTTTCTTTCAGAGAATGAAGGTAACAGTAAGAAAGACTAAAGAGTTTCTACTCTTTCCTTAAAAGAAAAGAAAAAACAAAGCCTATTTATCTTTTGTCCAGTTGCCCTCTTTTATTTATTCTTTCATTAAGTGCCTGCTAAATTTATATTAAGCCTCTCCTTGTTAGTCTATTGATATAGTAAATCAGGTTATCTTTTGTAAGCATTAATAAGAATATTTTTTAGGCAGTTCAGGCTCTGGAGATAGTCATAGGTTAAAATCCAGGTGTTTCTGTTAGCTATGATAAACACATATACATGTCTGTCTGTCATCTTTGATCACAATCTCTCATCACTTACTCCAAAACATTGCTAGCTACTGGCTCTGTGACCTCATGTGAATAAGTTAATATCTCTGAGTTTCAGGTGCTATATCTATGTAAGGAGAAGTGATAATACTTACATTTGTTGACTTTGTCAGAACTAGATGAGGTATATGTTGAAGCCTCCTCTGTAGTACTGGGAACAGTATAGGAGCTCAGGTATTTCTTATTGTTATTGTTTATAGTATCATTATTGTGACTACTCTGTGGGCTTGACCTTGCAATTATTTTCTTGCCTCCATGCTCTCTTGCTCTCTTATTTTTCCATTACTGTCTAGTTCACAGTATTATAGAGTAAAAGGAAAAAAAAAAAAAATCCGTTTCCTCTGCCTTCTTGGTTACGCTTGTTCCTACCTCCAGGCCTTCATGTATGCTGCTATAGAGTAGTGGAGGAATGCTGAGGTAGCACTCTTTTTTTTTTTCTTCCTCTGGTACAGCTGGGGATGTGACAGAAAGAGTCGGGTATTTCATTATTTGTAAATCAACAGTATATTTTTCTACAAACTCAATAGAACTGAGGCCTCCTTCTTTAAAATAATATATATGGTCTTATCAAAAATTGTTACTCTGTGCTCTGAGTCCTCATGGACTTCCCGGATGGCTCAGTGGTAAGGAATCCACCTGCTGGTGCAGGACATGCAAGAGACGCTGGTTCACTTCCTGGGTTGGGAAGATCCCCTGGAGTAGGAAGTGGCAGCCTGCTCCAGTATTCTTGCCTGGATAATTCCATGGACAGAGGAGCCTGGTCGGCTATAGTCCATGGGGTCACAAAGAGTCAGATAGGATTGAGTATACACACACAGGTGGGTCCTTATGCATTCTTTTTGTTGGTTTCTGATAGTGAGTTACTGGTATATTAAGAAATTGACATATTAATATTTCTTTTTAAAATGCCTTTATGTTTTTATGTTGGAAACAAACTAGAGGTAGAAAAACAACTTGGTGAATTGTGAAGGGCTCTGGTATATTTTTATTAGAATTTCATTTTATAGTCAAATACTGTACTGCACAATGCATTTTAATTCAGCACTGAAAATTCAGTCTGCAATTTTTTTCTTTTTTCCCTTTCACTTTATGCTCCAAGAGTTTATTACCTTTGCTCCAGCTGGAGAAAAGTTGGACAAACAGATACCATGACAACTGCTAACAGTACCACATCTTGGCTTTCCTGGGGACAGAAAATCGTCAGTTATTTCTAGGATTGTATATCTGTTCCATCTGAAAGATAATACTCACAAATTAGAATTAAAATATAATTGAAAAAAGAATTGCCACAACTTTAAAACTATTTATTGTAGGTACTTCTTTCTTGCTTTTACCAAAAAAAAATAGTGAAAAATCTATGTAGAAGATTAAGGTTTATAACCTGGAATTCACCTCCTGTTTGCTTGAATGGTGACACTGTTCTTCTAAGTATCAATTTTAAATACTAGTAACTGGTTATGGGTCAGTTGTCTGAAATGTTATATGTATTTGTTAAGGGGGGAATGACATTATTTCCTGTCCTTTGGACAGAGCTAAAGTGAGAATAAAGTGGTAAGAATGCTCCTTTGCACTTTAGGTGTGAATGTAGTATCATTTGTGTTACTGATTTCATTGCCACAGCTACTATCATTAGCATCTTGGATCAAACATGGAACAAGCTGTACTATATTCTGTGTTTGAGGGAATACAGAGACTGATTAAAGGTGTCTTCAAAGGCCCTGGATTATTTTTTGATAGCTTATTGTGACCTTATACAAGGGGGTTTTAAAAGTTATTTTCAATTGTAGATATTAAGCATTTTTAATCATTGCTTTTTGAACTGAAATATAAATTTAATTTGGACCTAGGGAAGGCTCTTTTCCATCTGAAACTCATTGTTTTTGTAACCTCAGAATCATCTTCATAATTGGTAGTGAATTCAGTCTCTAGAAAAACCTCAAAGTGAAGAAAGCTAATATATCATAAGTCCTTTCTCCAGGGAATTCTTTAAGGCACGTTGGAGTGAAGGTATCTATTCCATTTTATTT
The DNA here is from genome assembly GCA_006410635.1 of Cephalophus harveyi. Taxonomy (NCBI): domain Eukaryota; kingdom Metazoa; phylum Chordata; class Mammalia; order Artiodactyla; family Bovidae; genus Cephalophus; species Cephalophus harveyi. The sequence continues at coordinate 732,879 of SJYT01001616.1, read as the reverse complement.
CTGGTCTCTTCAGGACTACCTTGGGTAAGGAAATGTTTAGTTTGACATCTGAAAGAAAAGTTCTTTTGGATGGGAGGAATGATGAGTAATGCTGGTTTATTTATTTATTTATTTCTGGCCACTCGGTAGCGTGTGGGATCGTAGCTTCCTGACCAGGGATTGAAGCCACACGTCCTGCAGTGGAAGTGGAGAGTCATAACCACCAGCCACAAGGGTGCTCCCAGTAATGTTAGTTTAGATTACCTTTTACTTTCCTTTCCACTAACCAGAGAAAGTGGCTCTATAGCCTGATGGATAGCCCATTGGACTTATAAATAACCAATGAAAACATTTCTGGTTTCTGAGATTTTTTTAGGTGGGCCTGAAAGGTGTGAAGTGATTGACTGACAAACCAGACTTTGTCATTATAGACATAAGAATGTTTTCTCTCTAACTCATGTTGTCTTGTGTTATTCTCTTCTTAGAGATAGAGATACAAGTGATTTTTATTTCATTAATAAAGGGATATTTCTATCCATTTTATATGCATATAAAAATACATACATATATAAAACATACATATATAAAAGGTCAGCCTTAATGAAGTTTGACTGCATAGATAGAGTCTATATTGTTATTTGCATTAGTGCCAAAATTGATAAGAGGTTGTGTTGAAACCGTAGAAAAGACATAATAAGCATTATATATTCTTTAAGAAGGGGTTCCCTGGTAGTTAGGCGGGTAGAGAATCCGCTGGCAGTGCCGGAGACCTGGGTTCAATCCCTGGGTTGGGAAGATCCCCTGGAGAAGGGAAAGGCTACCCACTCCAGTATTCTTGCCTGGAGAAGCCCCATGGACGGGGGAGCTTGGTGGTCTACAGTCCATGGGGTGTGAATAGTCGAACATGACTGAGTGACTAAGCACAGAACAGCACATTCTATAAGAAAACTGAGCTTTTTAATATATTATTGGGCTTCCCTGGTGGCTCAGAGGTTAAAGCGTCTGCCTGCAATGTGGGAGACCTGGGTTCGATCCCTGGGTTGGGAAGATTCCCTGGAGAAGGCAATGGCAACCCACTCCAGTACTCTTGCCTGGAGAATCCCATGGATGGAGGAGCCTGGTAGGCTGCAATCCATGGGGTTGCAAAGAGTCGGACACAACTGAGCGACTTCACTTACTTACTATTGACTTTATTGGCTTTATACTGTTGGGGTTTCTCTTTAGCTCTATGCAGGTATAATATGTAGCACTTTTTTGTTTTTGATTTTTTATAGTGCCATCTGGAGTAGCAACAGGTTTTGTTAAAGTTACCAAGTATTCTAAAATATATTGTAGCTAGATTAGTGTGAGGAATTTCATTTAATAATTTATATATAACCATGGGAGGTTTCTCTTACTGGTTGTTTTTCATAGTTTATTTAGTGACTGTTCTACAATATAAAAGTTATTCTATACTGCTCTGTACGAAATCAATACTAAGTTAAACTCTAGTTCCTTCATTCAGTAGCCTTTCAAAGTAGTAAATTAATGATGTGGATTTTATGAAGGGTTCAAATGGTATACTGGCTATTTTTTTTTTTTTTTTTTTA
>SJYT01001616.1:708263-731162 GCA_006410635.1 Cephalophus harveyi | reverse complement strand
TTTTTTTTTAATATCCCATTTGAATTATTGAGGTCCATGTAAATGAAACATCATCAATATGAGGAGGATTATTAGTTTTTAATTTCAGTTGGTTTTATTATAAAGCAGTCCCTATCCATCATTCCTAATATCAGATATTCTTTATAGCAGTTCTACTTTATGTGCAGTCTATGGGCCAGGAAGTGTTACCAGTCGGCCTTGAGATAAATATAGAAATTAAGTGTTTAAAGCTTTTTAAAAAGATTGACAGAATAATACAGTTTTGGAGCTTGTATTTTGTCTTTTTCAACTTTTATTGTATTAAACAAAGATATTTGTCTGTGGCAAATTAGAAGTTTTTTTTAAAGGTGGCCCTTCACAGATCCTTTGACAAGCATTGCTTTAGAGGACATAAGGAAAGGCACCTATATATTCCATGTCAGTTACCTTAAATGCTACATATTAAAATATAAACATACCCCAAACCAACCTATATCATTAACCTACCTATGTAGAATACATGATTTTTATGAATGAAACTAAAATGAAAATGAGGGCCAACTTTTCAAAGCCTCTAAAAGAGCAGAGCTTTTACTATCGGCTGTATAAATATCATTATTAAAGGCTTAGAATGTGCCAAGTAGTAGAGGTTTCTTTATCTCATTTAATGCTATAAAATCGCAGTTGGGTGGGTTTCATATTGTGCTCAGTCGCTAAGTTGTATCCAAGTCTTTGCGACCCCATGGACTGTAGCCCGCCAGGGCAAGAATACTGGAGTGGGTTACCATTCCCTTCTCCAGGGGATATCCCTGATCCAGGGATGGAACTTGTGTCTCCTGTATCTCCTGCATTGGCAGGTGAATTCTTTACCACTAGGGCTCCCTGGGAAGCCCCTGGGTTTCATATTGCCCTCATTTTAAAGTTGAACATTGCAGGGAGGGGTTGTTAAAAACATAAATTTTATGTTAGAATAGGTTATGGTGGTGTTTTCTAATTTATGTTTCAGGTTTTTAGGACATTCTTTTATAGTAATGAAGAAAAGAGATTATGTTAATTTTAGTAGATTTTAATTTTTTATGTGTATTGTGCTCTAAAATCAGAGCTAGTTAGGTGTAGAAAAGGGAAACTCAAGTGTTTGCTCCAGTGGTAAGTGGGTACAGGAGTAAGATGAGTCTTCATGATACATGTTGACCTCAGAGTCTATTCGTACCAGTCATTGATAAGTGCAAAATTTTAGGGATAATATGTTCAAATTATAGTTGATACTGTTCATAAGGTAAGATCTTTCATCTCAAAAGGAGGATGAGATGTGGTTTTTAAAAGGCTTTCCAACTCATCATGGGGACACAGTTACCCAGCTCTCGAGATATATGTATATAGTATTGGCATCTCATAAAGCAATACTTAAGGTATTTTTCTCCTTCTTCCATGTCTTTAATAATCTGTTTTCTCTTTATCTTTGCAAATGAAAAGAAGGAAGGAGGGGTGCGAGGGAGGAGGTGTGACTCCTCATGTAGAGTCCTCAGCAAAATAAGCCCTTGGATCTTCATCCGTGATAGGTAAACTCAGTTGGTATTTTAGATGCTTTTCTTCCCTAAAGCTCTATAATCCAACTAGCTAATATTATAATTTGTTTGTCTTCATTTGATCATTCTGTTGCTGATGATTCACGTGTTTATCTGCCTGATCACCTTTGGAGAGTGTTTACAGAGATTGAGGATAAAAACTATCCAGGGCGAGACTAGAAGGGATGACTGACTCCTGGTTCTCTGCTGATGATAAAGGCACTGGATAAAATGGAGAAACAAGTGCCTGCATGTGTTGGATTTTGTTAGTTGGATCCAGCTCCAGCAAAGAGATGACTGAGGTCACATCAATGCGTCAGTGCCTTGGAAGGCTGGGAAGCTGGAACTGGTGCAACTGAGCCAATCCCCAGACAAACAGGTTTTAACCAGGACAGAGTGAGAGAGTGCTTTGCTTTGGGGACTCTTTGCCCATCACCTCAGGCAGTGATTCTGTTCATATTTTACTTTGTTCATTTTTTGTATCAGAGCAGTTTAGTTATGAAGACATTTCTTCTTCTGTAATGAAAAGGATTGCTAATGTTTATGTTAGTCTTTAACGTTTTTTTTGTTTGTTTGGAGTAAGAAGCAAAGGTAATATTAGTTAAGGGAGCAATAGTAAGGATGACTGTTGGCCATCAGCATCTTGTGTGAGATTAAACGGAGATTAATGTAGTACCTGCCTCAATAATGTGTTTAAATATTTTCAGGTTTTGTGACATCAGACTCAAACCCCTTTAGACTCTACAGTGAGATTTTTCTTATATTTCTTAAAAGTGGAGATTTGGATTCTTAGGCTCAGCTGCTTCACTGTCTTCCTTTGCTTTTATTCCTTTGCTTCCTTTGATTTTACTCCTCTGTAATTCCTTTTGAGTTGAGATCAATGATTCTTATCTCTGGATGCACATTAAAATCATCTGTGCTGTGTTGTGCTTAGTCGTGCAGTCGAATGGGACTGTTTGTGCCCCTGTGACTGTAGCCCTCCAGGCTCCTCTGTCCGTGGGGATTCTCCAGGCAAGAATACTGGAGTGGGTTGCCATGTACTTCTTCAGGGGATCTTCCCAACCCAGGGATCGAACCCAGGTCTCCGGAATTGTGGGCAGATTCTTTACCATCTGAGCCACCAGGGAAGCCCAAGAATACTGGACTGCGTAGCCTATCCCTTCTCCAGGGGATCTTCCTGACCCAGGAATCAAAACGGGATCTCCTGCATTGCAGACGGATTCTTTATCAGCTGAGCTACCAGGGAAACCCTTAGAATCATCTGGGGATGTTTAAAAAAAATACTGATGGTTGGCCCCACCCCAGACCAGTTTAGTGAAAATCTTCAGAAGTGGGTTCAGGCATCTGTAATGATCCTTTAATTTTCCTGGATAGTTGTGATAGTGAAGGACTAGAACCACCAATATAGAATGATATAGTTGACCTAACTTTGGGGATTTTCTGGGATTAATTACTATGTGTTAATTGAAAAAAAGTATAATTCACAGTGTCTTTTGTTTTTCAATATTAAGTCAGAAAAGTGTCCTTAGATAGGATCTTGCATGTTGGCAAATTGTATCTACCAGTAATGAAGTATGGAGTATAAAGATATTTGGTGAAGGATCATGTAATTTTTATCATATTTTATCACATTTAATTACACATATATAACTGATTTGTCATCAACTATATACTGGTAGAGGGAAGGGTGGGAGAATAAGGAGTGAAGGAAAGGGATTCACATTTATTGAGCCTCTGTGTGCTCTATGTACCAGGGTCTAGAATACAATATTCTGTAGTATAGGAATCACTATTTCCCCTTGTTTATGAAAAAAATCAGGATGCAAGCATTTGTTAATTAAATTTGGCTATATCTCACTAAGTCATAGAATCTCATGGGTATGATTGATTCTAAAAGTTACCTAAGGTAACTCATATGCTGCACAGAAAGAATAAATGTGAAGATTTCTGGGTACTTGAAAAATGTTAAATCAGGTATGAACCTGATGGATTTAAAATATTTCTCAGGAAAAGTAATTGTGATTTAAAAAGTCCTGAGAAAGAGAATTGGTATTATACATATTATACAGTATAATTATTTGGCTAACTGTGCAGAGTTTTATTTTTTTCTTACCTAACTGATAATTATAAGAAAAAAATCTGATAATTATAGCAGACATTGAATTTTACTTTAATTTTTAGATATGATTATTCACTAATAAAATGTTTTAAAATATTGTATATCAATTTACAAGTCCGATTCTTTCCAACTACTGAATATTTCTAGAATTCCTATAGTTAACTTGAACATCTAAGATGATTCCACAGTTGTACTAAATGAACAGTAAACCATCTTGTTATGAAATCTGCCATCAGCCTTGATTTTACTACATATTCAATGTATTATCTCAGTCTTAAAATATGAAAACAATAATAGTTCCATCTTAATGACTGACATTAAGTTGGCAGTTTTCAAAAATTTGTTTTTAATTTTAGGGGATAATAACTTGTGTGACAAACTCATCTTTATAATGTTTTAAAAATTAGAAAAAGAAAAATAATGTTCATTTCTGTTTGTAAGCATGAAATACACACTAAAAATGAAATACCATGTTACATCCATGATACTTAAAAAAGGATTATAATTACTGAGATTGTTTTACATAGCTGATGTTGTGTTGGTTTCATTGATAACGTTATTGGTAACATTGTAGTTTTCACACAATACACATACTCACAGAAGTATGAATGGTACCTCATTTTGGAAGGAAATTTTATAGTGTATATCAAGACCTGAATATTGTCCATAATGATTTTTTACCTACTAATGCCTCTTTTAATACTTTAATATTAAGAAACTATTTAGACTTACAGAGTTTTATGCATAAATATGTTCACAGAAGCTTTATTATTGGAAACTGTTTTTGGAAACAATGCTTAGTAAATTATGGTTACTACATAAAAAGAAGTGTTATGTAACATTAGAAAATTATGTGATGAAGATTTTCTTAATGGGAAGTGATTAGAATATTTTAGAGGAGTAAATAATATGTACTATGTAATGTGTATTATATATGTGTGTATTATTTATATACCATCTCAACTGTTTGAAAAGGATAACATAATTTATCTATCCATTTGTGGTCTCAACTCTCTTTGAAAAGAAACAACAGAAAGAGATGTGCTAGAATGTTAAAAGTAGGGATAGATTGTGGATGCTGGTTTATCTATATTGTATATACTGCTTCTATATAATGAGACCCTGTTGCTGTGATAATCAATGGGAAACCATAGTTTATATATAATTATCTGAAGCTTTATTTCGGGGGCCCAGGCTTGAGTCACAATTCCTAGAGATGTTTTTAGATATTATTATCTATTTTTAGGGTCAATCTTTTAGCAATTAAGTTTGTGAAAATAAGTCTATGTAATTCACTCTTCAATAATGTTTAAAACTATTTTCATTATCTAGATAAATCTTTATTTTCATATATTTTTTCATTGAAGAGTATTTACGTTTCTGTGTTTTCTCAGCTTGTGATATTTTAGTTCATGTGTGTTCTCTCACTAGATCATTTTGTTTAGTTATGCTTGTATGCATTTCTCATTCATTCATGTATCTGTTCATTCATGTAACAGTCATTTCTAGAATGCTTGTTGTGTGCTGGATACTTTTTTCCTAGGTCACAGATCTTCCTACTAAAATATTTCAATTAGTTTGGTGACTAAATTAGATACACTTATTTTTGTAACCTTTGAATATGATTTAATTCAGTGGTTCTCATTTAACTGGTTAAAAATCAGTGTATTCGTCTGTTCAGGCTGCCATAACAAAATACTTTAGGCTGGGTGGCTTACATAACAGAAATTTAGTTTCTCACATTTCTGGAAGCTGAAAGTCTGAGATGGGTCTGGTGCTGAGAGAGTCTTCCCAGCTTGCACATGGCAGCCATCTCACTGTAGAGAATCTTCCCAGCTTGCACATGGCAGCCATCTCACTGTAGAGAATCTTCCCAGCTTGCACATGGCAGCCATCTCACTTGTCCTCATAAGGTGCAGAGCGAGAGGGAAAGCCCTCTGATGTCTTCTCTTAAAAGGACACTATACCCATTATGAGGACCTCACCCTTATGACCTCATCTAAACCCAATGATCGTACCAAGACCCCATTTCCAAATATCATCAAATTGAGGGTTAGAGCTTCAACATGTGAATTTGGAAGGGGAGGGATACTATTTAGTCCATAATCAATAATAAATAATCAATGTATTTAAATGATTTACATGCATGATTCTAGACTGCCTCCTAGGTTGAGGATCGCTGTTTTAAATGAATATTGGGTTTATTTAATGATTTATTCTATGCTTGTGTAGCATCATAATTTTTAATTTTGTGGTATATTTTGGTTGATTTTAATTTACTTTATTCTAAAAGATACTTCTCTATTAATCATTCTTTATGATGTTCAGTATTTAAAGAGCTTGGTCTTCCCAGGTGGCTCAGTGGTAAAGAATCTGTCTGCCAGTGTAGGAGATGTGGGTTCGATCCCTGGGCCAGGAAGATCCCCTAAAGTAGGAAATGGCAACCCACTCCAGTATTCTTACCTGGAAAATTCCATGAACTGAGGAGCTTGGTGGGCTACAGTTGATGTGTTGTAAACAGTCGGACAAGACTGAGTGACTGAGCATGCATGCACTTAAAAAGCTTATCTGCAATTTTGACATTTATCCTCATTTTTCCTTAGTTTTTCCCAAAGTCTAAAACTTTGACTTCAGGTCTGAACTTAAGATTAATGTTTCTAGCTGTATTTAGGATGTTTAGTAATAACTATAAATAACATTTTAAGCTCAAAATACTAAAAACTCAGAATTCTTATATACCACTGCACTCAAATTTATTCTCTTTCCAAAATATCTTATCTGTTGTTAGTATAACCCTCAACTCCATATGATTCTTTAGGCTTGAAATATTGGAATCACTGACCACTGTATATTGTTTCTCATACATTTTCTCTGGTTTCTTATTTGTTTTTTTTCCTTTAAGATTTCTCTTGGTTTAATCCTGATCTCTCTCATCCTGCTCCTGCTTGTCTCACTTTAAGCTTTCTTTTCCCAGGGCTGACATTGACCCAGCACTCAGAGGTATAGCTTTGTTGGTTGCTATAATACCAAAATGCTTTTGTGCGGCTTTGGTAAATAGCTTTTAGCCCCAAGTCCTATGAGTATCGAGACTCTGTCCACAAAGACAGTTTGATGAGTGCCCCCTTGCCTAATATGCTGTCAGCTAGCCAGCTAGCTTGTCTCAGATTATGCGTAGCAGCCTCTGTCTTCCTATGAAGCTCCTCTCCCAGTCCACTGGGGGCACAGACTGCTTTCAGAGAGATGGTACCCCTGGTGGCAGTGCTGGTAGCTCATCCCCAGCTCCCAGCAAATGCCAAGTACCTGGCTGGGCTCTTGAAGCTCTGCTAGCTCCTTGCCAGCTCTCTTCTACCGGTGCTTGTGGAGCGGCAGCCTCTCTGCAGTGTCTCAGTGTATGTAATGCTCAGCCATGAAGACTGTCACTCCAGTCTTTGCTTCATAATAATTATGGTGGGTTAGTAGTCTCTCACTGGCCGCTTACCTTTAGCTACTTTTCCCTCTTGCATATTCATCCTAGGCAGAAGACTCTTCCTAATTTTCAGCACTCCTCTGACCAAGAGATGGAAATCAGAACTCAGTTCAAACCCTTTATCAAATGACCTTACTGTTTCTGCTTGGTATTTCATGCCTCTCTTAAAAGAAGTCAGATTGATCTTCTCACATACGGTGTTCTCATTTTCCTTTTCATCGTTTCCCTGAAAAATTCTCAGGAATTCTCTCTCTTGTGCCATTCCAAGTTAGTCATTTCCTTTAAGTTCTACCTCAGCTTTGAAACCTTTGGTCACTTCTTAGGTTTATCATGACCTTCACTTCTCATAATCTGTATCAGCCTATACCTTACAAAGCATTCGTTCTAGAACTAGAAAGTTAGAGTTCACCTGGTTGATGTTTCTAACTCAGCAGTCCTTTCTGAAAAACCTTTGATGTACAATGAAGATGTTGCTCAAAACTGCAAAACTGATGCTTCTGTTTTTGGACACCTCTGGTTATTATTCAGTTATTTAATACAGTATTTCCAGCTGTTTACTATGTGCCAGACATTTAACTTATCCTGTAGTAATGAATAGAACAAACATGCCTCTGGCCTTCAGTTCAGTTCAGTCGCTCAGTCGTGTCCGACTCTTTGCGACCCCATGAATCGCAGCACGCCAGGCCTCCCTGTCCATCACCGTCTCTCGGAGTTCACTCAGACTCACGTCCATCGAGTCCATGATGCCATCCAGCCATCCCATCCTCGGTCGTCCCCTTCTCCTCCTGCCCCCAATCCCTCCCAGCATCAGACTCTTTTCCAGTGAGTCAACTCTTCGCATGAGGTGGCCAAAGTACTGGAGTTTCAGCTTTAGCATCATTCCTTTCAAAGAAATCCCAGAGTTGATCTCCTTTAGAATGGACCGGTTGGATCTCCTTGCAGTCCAAGGGACTCTCAAGAGTCCTCTCCAACACCACAGAACAAACATGCCTCTGGCCTTACAAGAGCTTATACTCCAGTGTGGGGGAAATATTAAAAAATGTAGGCACATGCAGAAATGCATAATGATGTTTTATGATAGGTGCTCTGAAAAAAAGTATAGAAGGCCAAAGAGAGCGTTAGGGACTTAGTTTATATTGAATATTTAGAAGAGGTGAACTTTTCGCTAGAGAGAAGGTAAGGAGGGGAAACTCACAGAGCAGTGGAGTATACATGTGTGCAGGGCCCATAGGTAGGAGAACAGTATTTTTGTTGATTAATGCTCTGAAAGAAGGCAGTCGGGCCTAGCATTTGTGAGTGAAATGAAGGACAGGACATGTTGTGACGGAAGAGGTAGGAGGGAGCCGTATGATAAATACTTTCTTGTAGATGGTGGGAGGAAGTTTGGATTTTTCTCCTAATGCAAATGAGCAGCTATTGAAAACTTTAAACCCTGAGTTGGCAGGATTTGAATTATGGATATTTTTGGAAGGGGGGGTGGCACTTTTTCTAATTTAGAAAGGCTGCTTTTCTGTATTAATTAAATGACCTCTTTAGTTAACCAAATGTAGAGCAAGAGTGCAACCATCGTCTTAGAACAGAAAGCTTTCTGACTTCATTAATCAAAGGCCACCACTCCCTGAGAATCCAGGTGTGTTCTGCTCTGTAAAGCTGGTTCTTGGGGAGGAGGAGGTCAATTTACACAAGATGCTTAGAGTTTCCTTGGAGAGAAAGAACATTAGTTCTTGGTCTCTGTTGAGATGGAGCTGTGTGGCCCCACCCAAAACTCAGTCTCAGAAAAGGGCAGTGGGAATTGTGAAATAAAATTATCTTGAGGAAAAATTTCCTGAGAACAGAAAGTCAAAACTCAGGCTGGGAACCAACACCAAGAAGAGCTTTTGAGTTCATGGGGCTGATGTTGGAAAGTTGTGTAGATATAATCAGGATAGTTTGGATGCTGAGGAAGAGCAGCTGATTATACTCTAGTGTGAATCATAGAGTGAGAGCACCCATGACAAAGCTGGGCACCACGTAAAACCTGATCATCAAGCACTGTGGCTTGACCCGGGGACCCAGGATGGTGCCATGACAGATGAGACCAGCATTGATGGGTGATAGAAGAACTGGGGCCTTGAGGGTAGCAAACTGATTAATGCTCCTGACTCCTCCTTGCAGTATGGTTTGTAGACTGCCCGTCTAGTGCCAGCAAGAGTCCTGGCCTGTTATAAAGTAAAAATTTAAATATGACCATAATCAAACCTTAAAATGGCACAGCAAGTCATTTTTATTATAATGTATTAAAGATGCCTTGTTTTGAGAAAATGGATTGACAAATGCAAGAGAAAAAATGAAGAAACTCGTGGACATGAGGAAACCAGCAAGAATAGTTCAGTAAAATATAGTAATTAGAACTAGAGTGATAGTAATAGAGAGAAATATTCGTTCTTTCACTAAGATGTAAAATTCTTCCTGCAGGAACTTTATTGCTCCTATACGTCTTCCATATTTCCACCCTTGAGCTTTGGTACCTACCTTCCATTGCTCCTTATCTCCTCTTTAAACATCTCTAGTTCCTTCAGCGGTTCCTCAGTTGGATGATTTATGGAATCCAGACTCAGCCATTCAGAGGATCAGGTATCCTTGTCAGCTGCGTATCATCCACAAGTTTGACAAACATGCTTTGCATATTTCTTTTCAATCTGGTTAACGTAGCCCCATGGCATACAACTTGAGACTTCTCTTCAAGTTAACATGTTTTCATTAATCAACACTTTTTGGGTGTGGTTGTTTAACCTGTTATGAAGGTATCTAACTCGCATGTTATTTCCTGCATATTTCTCCATTTGGACCTCAAGAATATTGGGAGAGGTTTCTTCAGATTTGTAAGTTCAGAGTGAACAAAGTCCATGTATTTTAATCTACCAGCCTAATTGAATCAACAATAAAAGAGTTATCCTTAGTGAACCCATATTAGAACTTTTGAAAAAGTTGTTGCACAGATAGCTAATTTGCTTACTAAGCTTACTTATCTGATTTGCAGAATTCACATCCCTTGACTTTAAAAGTTTTAAAATTACCCCACCAGTGGTGCTCTGGCCCCTTTCCTCTTCTCTATAGTCTTTCAAAATCTTCTTACAGTAGTTAGTAGTTTCTTGATCCCTTCTGCATCTCTTTGACCTTATCTGAGCTTGTTTTAATTTTTTAAGGTGCTGGAAAAGAGTAATACAAACTGGGAGACTTAAACAATGGAAATTGATTGTTTTACAGTCTGAAGGCTTTCAGTCTGAGATCAAAATACTGTATTCACGGGGCTGATTCTTTCTCAGGGCTGTGAGACAGAATCTGTTCCATGTCTCTCTCCTAGCTGCTGCTGGTTTGCTGGAAATCTTTGTCTTTCCTTAGCTTGTAGCTGCTGCTGCTGCTGCTAAGTCACTTCAGTCGTGTCCAACTCTGTGTGACCCCATAGACGGCAGCCCACCAGGCTCCCCCGTCCCTGGGATTCTCCAGGCAAGAACACTGGAGTGGGTTGCCATTTCCTTCTCCAATGCATGAAAGTGAAAAGTGAAAGGGAAGTTGCTCAGTCGTGTCCAACTCTTAGCGACCCCATGGACTGCAGCCCACCAGGCTCCTCCGTCCATGGGATTTGCCAGGCAAGAGTACTGGAGTGGGGTGCCATTGCCTTCTCCATAGCTTGTAGCTACATGGTCCTGATTTTTGCATTCTCTTATAGTGCACATGTGTTCTAATTTCCCCTCTTTATAAGAATCCCAGTCACCTTCATCTTAATTACATCTATAATTTTTAAAAATCTTTACTTTTAAAATTGGTTTATTTCTTGGTGAAAATGAAGAATGATATAAAACCATTTCATTGTTTAATTCTCTGTATATATGGCCAGAATATCAAATAAAAATGTGAAATGAGCCTGGAACTAGTAACACAAAAGCCATGTTTGTTTTGTCTCCATTAGAAGGCTTTAAAAATGAGAGAAAAAAATTATATCTCACCCATAGGCAGAATCTAAGTGTTACAGATATCACCAGCCTGTGACTTCCAGGTAATGACACATAGACTTTAGTGAGCAGATTAAGGTGGTTTGGGATTCCGACTACCAACCCTACACACCTGGTTCATGGAAATTAACCTTCTTCTTGGTGTTCCTAGTTACCAACTCCTCTGGGAGTCCACTGTCACTTCACAAATGACTGGAAATCATTCTCTGGATTGTCACTACTATAGACTTACTGCCATTATTGCTCAAATGTCTACATCTGCAACACAAGAAGTTCGTTGACAAAGACCCTTTGTTGTCACCGTCTATCAGGAGAAATCCAGTGCTTATATCCATGATTCCATATGTAGCTTCTGAGATTTTTTTTTTTTTTTTGGAGGCGCCAGTTCTGTGTCATACCATGTCATCTGGCCTTGAACAAAGGCTGCTAGTATCCAGATTATGACAAAGTGCCTCTTCATAGGTGTCTGGTCATAATCTCTTTTCCAGAATTTAATTTCTCATGAAGTTCTATCATTTTTTGGCCCTAATTCTTCTACTATAAGCATTTAATCTCAGGCAAGGAGTCCCATGGGTAACAGATACAAGACTACTTTGGCCTCTGTAGTTCTCTGTTACTAACCCTTAATTCAGTTTCCTTTCTCTTCTTTACGGGGTGAAGGTTTTCATGCTCATGAATGGTTGCAAACAGAATTGGGTCATGAGAGTGGAGATGACTTTTGGGGCCCCAGATCTGTAAGCCAAAAGTATCCTATTACTTAAACACTAGATTTACTGAGTTAAGATGTTATAGGATTATTCTTGGGAATTATAATATTTTTGCACATTAGAGGAATAGCAAGACCAGTGCAATTGATAGTAGTACAAATGAGGAGAAGAAAATTATGGGGTGATAAATATTTCCAAAAGGCCATTCTGGATAATTTGTGGGGCATGGATAAAAGGAGCAGTTGTGCAAATAAGGCGACATCAGGGTGACCTGGGGAAAGTGATCTGTGTGCAAGATGGTGATGGACCGACTCAAGCAGGAGCAGAGGGGAGCATGAGCAGTGTCAGGTGCATGAGCCTTTCAGACTTGCTGAAGGATTGGAAGTGGCATGTGGAGGAAAAAGAGGTCTCAGGAATGACCGCGAGTTTTGACCTAAGCAATCTGGTGAATAGAGATGTCATTTACTGGTATGGGTGGATTGAGAGGATTGCGAAGAGTTGACTCATTGGAAAAGACTCTGATGCTGGGAGGGATTGGGGGCAGGAGGAGAAGGGGACGACCGAGGATGAGATGGCTGGATGGCATCACTGACTCGATGGATGTGAGTCTGAGTGAACTCCGAGAGATGGTGATGGACAGGGAGGCCTGCCGTGCTGCGATTCATGGGGTCGCAAAGAGTCGGACACGACTGAGCGACTGAACTGAAGACATGAAGATAGAAGTCTTGACTTTTAAATAAAGGGTCTTATCCACAGCACTGGAGAGCCAGCATGTTCTTCCAGGGCAAGGCAATTATGAAATTCCTTACAATGTCATTAAGGTCCAAACCTGCCAGACATTGGAACATCATGCATGAGACTTCCCTGCTGACACATGTTGCAGTCTTTTATATGTGGTGGACCCTGATTGTTCTTCTTTGTCTGTTTTTCTTTTTTCTAAATCTTTAGTCTCTAAGATTTTGCTTATTATTACTAATTGGAAGATATGCTTGTTATTTACTATTTTAAGATATATCTTAAATGGGGATAATATTACTTAATGACTGTATTGTTTTGATGATTACATTAGGTAATATTTGTGAAAATATTAGTACGGTGCCTAAAATGTGGATAGTAATGTAAACATCTTCCATTATGATTATTTTTGACAAACAGAATATTAATTTTTAAACTGATTTGAAACATTTAGCAATGATACAAGTATGAATGAAAAAATAAGAATTGATGTTTATTACACATATATAGATAAAAGAGATCTTTTCTTATTAAAATTAGTTGGCATTTTTGTACCTCCAAAGAACTGCAAACTGTTAAAATCAGAATTCTGCATTTTATAAGCCCTTGAGGGGGTTTTCTAAATTGGAAATATGGTCATGATATGAGTTGGTATTTGTTGTCTCATAAGATCTGGCTTGCTTTTATGCAGATCAAAATTCCCACAGAAATAATGAGTCAAACACAGAAGCAGACAGCATTTAGATCATTTTTTTTTTTTTTTTTTGGCTGCTCTACTAGGGTTAAATCTTACCATATGCTGCATATCAAGACCTTTGATTTGCTCAGGTTTTCCATTCCTTTGACATCTTCTAAATTTTGTTTTAAACATAAGATTGCTTCAAGTGTACCAATTATTATGGAACTATTTTTGGAACAGAGTAAGTGTATCCTAGAGAATATTATGTTAAGACTCTTTCTATTACATGAACAGAGAGATCTTGAAGGAGCAAAAGCCTGATCACTTAATAAAACCACAGTCTCTCCTTTGCCCATCGTGCTGAACCTGGAAGAGGGCCAGACATGGCCAGTATAAGGTTAGATTCCATTCCATCAGCATAATAGTTAATATAGTTGACTGACAGGGATGTGAAGGGTGCCCCCTTTTCCTCCCCGCTCCACCCCCATTCCAGGCTAACCTCTCTAGGGAACAGGCCATTCCTTTCCCCATTCCTAAAATTCTTTGCTCAAGCACAGCCAGGGGCTGCTGGACTGGTGCCTGATTGTATAAGGGGTGGGGGGTATTGCTCGGCGTGAGTGGTTAGTCCCAGTAGTTTCTGCTGAGGAAGTCCAGAAACCTCCAGACAACATCTGTGGGGATATGGAAGAAAGGTGAGCCACCCCTGCTGTGGCTTGTGTTTTTGTGTGAAAAATAAGAGGACTCCTGTCCCTCACCTGAACTTAATACCACATCGAGATCACTTCTACCTGCATCCACAGGTGAATTCTCGTCTATGGAAAGTTAGTCTGTTTTTTTGTGAATCACACCTCATGTCTTATATTAGTTTGCACTGTTCAGTATTTTCAGAAAGTGTAGTAATAGTAAATTAGTAACATTATGCTGCTTTCTCTCAGCCGTTTTTTTTTTTTTTTCCTATTTGGATGTAGGTATTTGCAGGATAGGAACTATTCAAACAGCTACAGCATTCCAGAGATTCTTTCCCTGGATTCTACACGCTTACATTCAGAGTTTTATTTAAATACTGAGGAACGCTGCTGAATATTAAAGAACCTAAGATATTAGTATAGTGTTCAGGTGAAAATTCAGAAGTGCTTTCCTAAGTCCAGGGAATTCCTGTTCTTAATGGGCTGATGATTCCTATTCTGAGCAGTCTTGAGATCTGTAATTCAGTGAAGTTAATATTTGGTGTGGCTTGCTGTTTGGATTAGCAATTATACTTTACTCCACATCTCACCAAGACAGAGCCGCTTGCTAACTTTTAATCACCGCCTTCTCAAGTTTAAGAGCTTGGCCAGAGTGATCCCGGAAAGTCGCAACATTTTCCAGTGAGTAAAGTCCATCTCTTTTGGAGATCTTGACACCTATCATTAACAAGGTGCAACCTCCTTCGGGATAATTGAGAACAGAGACCCACTCTCCTGTATACACAACAAAACATACAGAGGTTATACATCAGGATAAGATAATTTTTCAACAGAGTGCATTATATTGACCAGCAGGCTAACCCTGCATCATGTCGCCTCCTTCATTCTGCTGATTATGTTGTGGGTTTCAAATGTTTTTCTCAGGTCAGTTTCCCTATCATTAATGCTGCAACACCTTTACTGAGTAGATACCTACTCTCTCATTCTTTTATTACACCAGAGTGAAACCTGCACGTTACATTCTCACAGGTTGATGAATACACTCCAGTTTTACTAGCTTTTGTGCTTGTTTAGTTGCTCAGTTGTGTCTGACTCTTTGAGACCCTGTGGACTGTAGCCCACCAGGCTTCTCTGTCCAGGGGGATTCTCCAGGCTAGAGTACTGGACTGGGTTGCCATTTCCTTCTCTACTAGCTTTTGTAAATGAGATTTGAAAATAGTTTTCTAGAATCAGAATATGATGAATAAAGTCTTTAATCAGGTTTTATTTAACACAGCTTTATTTGAATGAAATCATAGTGAACTATGTTAATATTTGATGTAAATATGCTAGTATACATGCCTTTCATCCTTTTAATGGTGTCACTTAACTCACTGGCAAATTTGGCTGATAACAAGGATATGTCCCGAAGCCTCTGTTTTTTATAATATATATAATCCACAAAATAGCTGTTCTTTAGCACCTTTTAATAAAAAGAGCTCAACTTCTTACTTTAAAAAATGCTTCTTAGAACAATTGCTTTTATCACCTGTTTCTATTATGAAGGTGAAGGTGAAGTCACTCAGTCGTGTCCGACTCTTTGCGACCCCGTGGACTGTAACCTACTAGGCTTCTCTGTCCATGGGATTCTCCAGGCAGGAATACTGGAGTGGATTGCCATTTCCTTCTCCAGGGGATCTTCCCGACCCAGGGATCAAACCCGGGTCTCCCACATTGGAGGCAGACGCTTTAACCTCTAAGCCACCAGGGAAGCCTGATTATAACTAATCAGAAAGATAACTTGGAAAAGGATTCAGTTGGATTCAGGAAACATTTTCTGCATGTCAGTATCTGTCAGCCACTGTGTTAAGTGCCTGGAATGCAGAGGTGAATAAGATTGTTCTCGGGTCAGAGTTTAATAGAAGAGAGTTTAATAGAGTTTAATAGAAGTCATATCACTGCCCTTACAGTTGGGGTGTAGATTCACTATTCTGATAACACCCATTAATTTTTACCAAAATTCATTAGAAAAGGATATTCTCTAAGGAAATGATTTGGGGCTGTACCTGGTATGATGAAAGCAGGAAAATGAGGACAAACAAGGACATTCAATGAAAGAGAATACTGCGTGAGCAAAGAGCGTTGTACCAGTGTGTGGTGGGGAAGCAGAGAAGAGCTGATGCAAAAGTTGCAAAATACAACTTCCACAAATTCATGTTATTGCTATTTTTCAGTTTAGAGAAGTGGTAGCAATATATTTTTTCATGTAATGCCCATTCCAACAATATCTTGGGGCTTTGTTGCAACTTAGAAAATACTTCAAGAAGAGATGGTGAAGGGACCTGTTTTTCTCAAATGCTAAAGGTTGCAGAGGTTTTCAAATAAATAGCAAGAAGAACTTACTGAGATTGAAGTCCCTTAGTTTCTGATGGGAAAGAGAATTATTATGTCATTTACACTTCATTCATTCTTTTTTTCATGTTTTCAAGGATTTCTTTTATTTCCTTAAACATACAAAACATAGGTATCTTGTATTCTCTGATTATTCCAGTATCTGAAATGGCTACAGAATGTTATTTCTCCTGGCACATTCATTTATTCTTGTGTTGATATGTACAGCAGTGCTAATGCACTATCTGCTATATACCTACTACCATCCTTGATGTTGAGAAGACGTCAGGTGACTAAGATAGATGTGATACTTGCTATCATCACGTATCTTTCCTTAAGAGCTTTAAGAACCTTAAGGTTGGGAGAAGTCACAGTTTTTCTCTTCTCATGTATACTTCTGTTTTAAACTGACAAATGGTTTTTTATTCATATATTTTATCCTTTTAAGATGGTTTCAAAGATGCTTTTGTTTGCTTTGCTTCTAGATCTCATGCATGTTTATTTTTGTGTCCCAAACTATAATAAAAATAATTACTAAATACATAACACTGACTGTAGGAGCCAAACTAATATTGGGTGAACAAACTATGGATTTGGAGAATCCTTTGAGCAAGGAGAGAAACGGAGAACTAACTTTTCTTGGGTGCGTGCATGGTAAGTCACTTCAGTCGTGTCCAACTCTTTGGACTCAACAGACCCTATAGACTGTAGCCCACCAGGCTCCTCTGTCCAAGGGATTCTCCAGGCAAGAATACTGGAATGGGTTGCCATGCCCTGCTCCAGGAGATCTTCCTAATCTAGGGATCAAACCCATCTCTTAAGTCTCCTACATTGGTAGGCAGATTATTTACCACTTGCACCACCTGGGAAGCCACTTTTATTGAGTACCATTACGTGGTAGAGGAGAAGGTGATGGCACCCCACTCCAGTATTCTTGCCTGGAAAATCCTATGGACAGAGGAGCCTGGTAGGCTGCAGTCCATGGGGTCACTAAGAGTCGGACACGACTGAGCGACTTCACTTTCACTTTTCACTTTCATGCATTGGAGAAGGAAATGGCAACCCATTCCAGTGTTCTTGCCTGGAGAATCCCAGGGGCGGGGGAGTCTGGTGGGCTGCTGTCTATGGGGTCGCACAGAGTCGGACACAACTGAAACGACTTAGCAGCAGCAGCAGCATTATGTGGTAGGCCTTAGGTGAGATGATTTCATATACTTTACACCATTTAATCCTGGGAAAGTATCTGTGGGAAGTACCTTTCATTCAGTTTTTTATATTGGAGAAACATTCTAGGGGAGAGAAACAGAGGCCACCTAACTTGCTCTATGATACACAGCTGTAAGTGACAGCTTTGGGATTTGAAATCAAGATGGTTTGATTCCACAGCATGTGTTCAGTTTACAGTGGCTTCAACAGGGGTGTTTGAATAATTGGTAAATGATAAGCCTCAGATTTGTTATTTAAACTGAGGCCTAACTTACTTCAAAATCTGCTCTTTCCCCTAGAGCTTGTGCAGGTTACTTAAACTTTATTATTATAAAAGCAGAGGGTTTTTGATACTTAATTTTAATATTTCTTGCTTTCTATGCTATAGTTTTTGATATTGTTTTGCTTATATGGCTCATTTTAACTGAAGGTTGGAAAGTTTATTATATTCTATTGAAAGTATAAAATGGTTATGATTGTTCAGTTGCTAAGTTATGTTCAACTCTTTGAGACCCCATGGACTACCACACACCAGGCTCCTCTGTCCTCCACTATCTCCCAGAGTTTGCTCAAATTCATATCCATTGAGTCAGTCAATGCTATCTAACCATCTCATCTTCTGCCTCCCCTTCTTTTGCCTTCAGTCTTTCCCAGCATCAGAGTCTTCTCCAGTGAGTCAGCTGTTTGCATCAGGTAACCAAAATATTGGAGCTTCAACTTTCAGCAACAGTTCTTCCAGTGAATATTCAGGGTTGATTTCCTTTAGGATTGACTGGTTTGATTTCCTTGCAGTCCAAGGGACTCTCAAGAGTCTTCTCCAGCACCACAATTCAAGAACATCTGTTCTTCAGTGCTCAGTCATTGTGGTCCAACTCTCACATCTCTACATAGCTAATGGAAAAACCATAGCTTTGACTATATGGACCTTTGTTGGCAGTGATGTCTCTGCTTTTTAATACACTAAGTTTGTCATAGCTTTCCTTTAAGGAGCAAGCATCTTAATTTCATGGCTGCAGTCACCATCCGCAGTGACTTTGGAGCTCAAGTTAGTAAAATCTGTCATAGCTTCCACTTTTCCCCTTCTATTTGCCATGAAGTGATGGGACCAGATGTCATGCTCTTAGTTTTGCTGCTGCTGCTAAGTCGCTTCAGTCGTGTCTGACTCTGTGCGACCCCATAGACAGCAGCTCACCAGGCTCCGCCATCCCTGGGATTCTCCAGGCAAGAACACTGGAGTGGGTTGCCATTGCTTTCTCTGATCTTAGTTTTATGTATGTTCAATTTTAAGCCAGCTTTTTTCACTCTATTCTTTCACCGTCATCAAGTGCCTCTTCAGTTCCTCTTCACTTTCTGCCATTAGAGTGGTATCCTGTGCATATCTGAGGTTGTGGTATTTCTCCCAGCAATCTTGATTCCAGCTTGTAATTCATCCAGTCTGGCATTTCACATTAATGTACTCTGTACTCTACATATAAATTGGAGAAGGCAATGGCAACCCACTCCAGTACTCTTGCCTGGAAAATCCCATGGATGGAGGTGCCTGGTAGGCTGCAGTCCATGGCATCGCTGAGTCAGACACTACTGAGCGACTTCGCTTTCACTTTTCACTTTCCTGCATTGGAGAAGGAAATGGCAACCCACTCCAGTGTTCTTGCCTGGAGAACCCCAGGAATGCAGCAGCCTGGTGGGCTGCCATCTGTGGGGTCGCACAGAGTTGGACACAACTGAAGTGACTTAGCAGCAGCAGCATATAAATTAAATAAACAGGGTAACAGTATGCAGCCTTGTCATATTCCTTTCCCAATTTTGAACCAGTCAGTTGTTCTGTGTCCGAAACAGAAATATGAAGGAAAATAAATATACAATGCTTTGGAGAACTTAAATGGCTTGCTAATAACCCTGAAAAATAAAATTTCAACTTTGAAATTATATTTTATGAACATATTTCAGAAGGAAAAAGAAAATCTTGAACAAAGATAATGAAAGTATCCCCAGCTTTTATGAATATAGTCAGTTCATTTGTTGAAAATCCCATCAAAACAGTTGTCTCTAAAATGTATGTCCTTTTAATATTCATATAAAGTTGACAGCAGTTATTTCTTATTTACATACTCACACCAAACTTTGAATAAGGACACTTTTATCTCTTGCTTCTTAAGAGGTAAATTTTTGTGTTATAAATATTCCTTCACATCATGCATATTGAGGGCTTTGAGTAATTTGAGTGATGTGAATGGTGACTATGAATATAAGAGCCAAACTCTATAGACTTAGAGTTTTAGAATTAACTCAGTCTAAGGATTTGCTTCATTACCATCATAGGCACTCATTCTATACTGGGCTTTTGCTACTTGTATCAGTTTTCCTGTTATTATAAATGTCATGACTTCTGGCATGAATATAACATCACAGGATGAGCTAGTGAAAAAAATATATTGATAAATGAAAACACTTATCTGACACTTATCATACTTTGTATATTTGTTCATTTATTTAGATAGTTGCTGTATTTCCTTAATTAGGCTGTAAGATTCTTTAGTGTAAGGATCATTCTTTATCATTACTTTTTATTACCTGAACTTAGCACAATAATTTATACATACAATAGATATGCGCTGTGCCATGCTGAGTCACTTTGGTCATGTCCAATTCTTTGCAACCCTATGGACAGTAGCCCGCCAGGCTTCTCTGTCTATGGGGTTCTCCAGGCAACTGTAGTGGATTGCCATGTCCTATATATATGTAAATTACTGTTGGAGTTCTTGGAAGATTGCATTAACATGTAGTGCATAACACTGAATAGAATAAAACTAGAAAAATTAATTTCTATTTGGCATGTTACTAAAAATCCTGGATTTTTCATATACTGGATAACTTGTAGTCAACTTCACTTATAACTTGATTCTGTGTTCCACTACTTATTTAGATGCTTTTATTAGGTCTGTGGTTTAGTTTAGTTCTAGTTTAGTTCTCATTAAAGTATATTTAATCATCTGTCTGACTTTATAGCTTGACCTCTGACTTTAACAGCTGAATATCCTTAGCAGACTCAGATTCTGGATCCTAACCAGAGAGGACATTAGGAGCTGTGTGGTGGAGAATTACATTTGTTAGTCCTGGTCTGACCTTGGTACCTCAGTTCCTTAGGGTCTGAATGTGTGGTTTGCTTTCAGGGTTTTGAGTTTCTTGCCCTTTCCCTATAACTAGCTTCAGAGCAGCAATTGTTTATACTCTAGTGTTTTATACTCATACTGCATTCATACATGTTTTTCCCTGTTCCTGGATGTCTTCCCACACAGTTTGGCAAACCTCCTGTTTCAAGATGAAGTTTTGTCATATTCTTTGGGTAGCCTTCTTTGGTCTTCCCTCCCTTTACACTTCCTCCCATATCTAAGTCCGCTTATCTATTTGCACGCATCCCACAGTATTCTCACTATTTGTTGACTTTCTGTCTTTACCAGACTTTGAGCTCATTGTAGTTTAGTATATATTTAAAAGAATGAATGACTTTTGCTACTTCATTTTGTATCATTGCCCATCACCTGTCTTGCATCTGCTTTGAGAGTATTATGGATATTGGAGTGGAATTGAATCTAATAACGATATACTCATATACTTTTTTTTTCCTTCTATTCTGGCTAATGGACGTGAGTCTGAGTGAACTCCGAGAGATGGTAATGAACAGGGAGGCCTGGCGTGCTGTGATTCATGGGGTCGCAAAGAGTCGGACACGACTGAGAGACTGAGCTGAACTGAACTGATTCTGGCTAATATCTTGATTTCAGTGTACCTTTGAGTCTTTGGGAAACACTGGCCAGCTCTGTGTGTTGTAAGTCTTCCTAAACTATTTCTTAAACGCTCTTCCCAGACCTGATATGTCTGCTCTTGAGTTTTGTGGGTAGTGGTTCTGCCTCATTCATCTTTCTAGCCTCTGAGTTTATGAATTAGCCTAGGTTAGTAAATATTGGAAAATGAAGAAGAATTCTAATTACTTTTTATCAGTTTTAATAAATTTACATTTAAAAAAATCCAGCCTACCATTTAGAAAATACTCTTTATGAAAGGAATTTTTAATGATCAGGAATAACTTGAGAATACATCAAGACGATATCAAGCATTTCATCTTCAACTAAATTTAGGATTATGGGAAGAACTTAGTAAATGGTCTTATTTTTCCTCCTTGTGTGTTGCAGTTATTAATGTGATCAAAATTAGTTAGGATTTTGAGTCAGTGATATGCATCGTGTAGTTTTTGGTAAATTATCATCAACTCATTCCTTACCATGACTAACCCAGATATTTTATCTTAAATTTTCACTGTTTCAAAGATAATATTGGGCTTTTAAAAGTATCCATGAGGTCTGTGAAATTTAACTATTTTTAAGCAGTTCTTTGAAAGTATTTTCTAAATATTTACTACGTCTCTCTTACTTTACATACAGTTTTAGTCACTTGCATTTTACCCATATCTCTTACTGTTGTACACAGTTAAAGGTTTGATGACTTATTTTCTATTCGAATCATTTTCAAGATTCTTGTCTTTCTAAATTATACCTGCTGAGCTTTTATAACTGTTGCCCCTGGACTAATTGATCAACTGATTGATTTTCTTACCTATTTTGTCTTTACTTTTAATATGGAAAATTTGAACAATAGAGAGGTAGATATTTAATGAGCATTCATGCATCCATCACCTATCTTCAGTAGTTTTCAATTCACAGTCTTTTTTTTTTTTTAGCTATTCTGCAAATAATTATATTAAAGTAAATCTTCAACTTCTTTGGAATAAATAAAACTAATTTATCACTAATAAAATGTAAATTACTGGATAAGTGAAAGTTCAGTTCAGTTCAGTCGCTCAGTCATGTCCGGCTCTTTGAGACCCCATGAATCGCAGCACGCCAGGCCTCCTTGTCCATCACCATCTCCTGGAGTACACTCAGACTCACGTCCATTGAGTCTGTGATGCCATCCAGCCATCTCATCCTCGGTTGTCCCCTTCTCCTCCTGCCCCCAATCCCTCCCAGCATCAGAGTCTTTTCCAATGAGTCAACTCTTCACATGAGGTGGCCAAAGTACTGGAGTTTCAGCTTTAGCATCATTCCTTCCAGAGAAATCCCAGGGCTGATCTCCTTCAGAATGGACTGGTTGGATCTCCTTGCAGTCCAAGGGACTCTCAAGAGTCTTCTCCAACACCACAGTTCAAAAGCATCAATTCTTTGGTGCTCAGCTTTCTTCACAGTCCAACTCTCACATCCATACATGACCACAGGAAAAAACCATAGCCTTGACTAGATGGACCTTTGTTGGCAAAGTAATGTCTCTGCTTTTTAATATGCTATCTAGGTTGGACATAACTTTCCTTCCAAGGAGTAAGCGTCTTTTAATTTCATGG
>SJYT01001616.1:680289-700237 GCA_006410635.1 Cephalophus harveyi | reverse complement strand
TTTTTTTTTTTTTTTTTTAGTGTTTTTAGTATACATTGCCTAATGGTTATTTTGTTAATATTTGTCAATTAAGGAAAATTAATCAGCTATTTCCTTTGAGAATACTAGTTTTATTTTTAAAGAAGGTTTTTATACTACCTCAGAAAAGCAATATTTGTACTAGAATTGTCAAATGACAGTCAATAGATAATATATTTTAAATGAAATCCAGAGCAAATGTAAAAAAAAAAATGTAATACACTTCTACTAATGACATTGTCAGAACATCTACCTATATTTAAGTCACATAGAGCATATATATGTATTTTTTTATTGAGTAGACCTTTTTCTTATTTCTTGGTTAATTTTAAATATTGCTGCTGATATGCTGATTTTAAGTATTTAATTAATCATTTTGCTAATTAACATAAACATACATGGCATGTGCTAATGGATTATGTCACTAATACATGCCATAATTTTTAGGAAACTTTTCCCAGTGAGATCTACTATTTCATATTTAGTGTTGATGAATGGGAACGAAACATATATTCAAATATGGAAAAGGCTATATTAAACCAGCAGAACAAAGTAAAACTTTTTAAACTGATCAGAATAAGGCAGTGTAGATTTCAGCATTTTTTAGGAGAGACTGTCTGAATCATGTTAATAAGAGGGCATCAGTTTCATAGAAATGTACACAAATCATTCAAGTGTGAAAATCCTAAAAGTTAGCTTAAGAAAAGACACTGTTTTATGATCAGGATTTCTGTGTATCTTTCTGGCCTGAGTACATTTTGTGAAACTTTAAATAAAACTGTAATAATAATCTCCTGTTGTAATAATAATATTATTATTAATGTGCTAAATAATAATATTACCACATTAATATGCTCAAAAGCTTGAGGAGTAAAATTTTTAAAGAATATGTAGTAAAGAGTTTCTTTCTCGTTGGAATCATTTCAGAAAATTTGATATATTATTACTAGTAAAACTTGGTAAATATTGAAGTATAGAACAGAGTCTAGATTCCAAGTGAAATTTATACCATGATTTCTATGAAGTAATTATTGTTTTGTTAGTCTTTAAAAAAAACAAATTGCCAGTCAGTTGGATTTAAGAGTTTTGTTGTGTTTTAGTAAATTCTAACTAATGTTCTGTCTGGATTTTAATCTTTGACAGAAAATATTTGAATATAATACTTATAAAATGTCAGGATGGGGCTTTCCTGGTAGCTTAGACATTAAAGAATCTACCTGCAATGCAGGAGACCCACATTCAATCCCTAGGTTGGAAAGATCCCCTTGGAGAGGAAATGGCAACCCACTCCAGTATTCTTGCCTGGAAACGCCTGTATACTTATAAACATGTTAGAATAATTTTGTTTCTTTATATTTTGTTTTATATTAGGTTACTAGTGAAGGGAAAGCATGAAAAACAAGTAAGACTTATTTTGTTCATTTTTTTCGTTAGAGATGGGTCTGTCTCATCCAAGTTCTTTTTCCTTACGTTTTGCTATTTTATTATACTGTTAATTGATCTGATATTTAGATCAGTGCTCTGGATATTTGCAACAAAATAATGAAAATTACTGTTACTTTTTTAAGTTTGAGAGAATGTTGAACAGTTACATGACTGGGGAAATGTTATAGGAACTAGTTCAAATAGTTATGTTTCTGAACCCTGGGGATTAATAAGTAAAATTAAAATTTGTTTTATCTCAACCTGTAGATTTTGTTGGTTTTAGAGACCGTTTTTCACTTCATTCTGGATTTGTTTAACTTATGAGTTTGTACAGACCTCTCACTCTTTAGAAGGCAGTGTGGTTTTCACTTTCCTGATTTGAGTCTTATGTGTTTAATATGGGCTTTGCAGTTTAGAAAGGTAAAAATGTATGTTGAATTTCAGCTAGCTGCTTTTCTTGTGGTATAGAAAACACATCCATCAAAGGTGTAGTGTGCTCTCTATCAATTTACCCATCAAGCATTAAATAACTCTGATCATAACTATAAGACATTTTCATGATTATGAGAAAACATTTGTATAATACTTCCCTGGAAGTGTTTTCTGTTTGACTTTTGTAAAGTTATTCTGTGGGAAATATGGAGTTAGTTAATTTCCATTTACTCATTGGGAAACTGAGATACAAAATGTTTTCCTTCAATTTTACTCACTGAAGCCCACCACTAACAAGTAGTAGAATTTAGGCATCTTTCTAGGCCTGTGATGGGTTTATTGTGTATCATTTCCTAGTACCATATTAACTGCATTCGTTTCTTTTATTGGCGTTTGTTTGTTATGTTTCCTAAAGGAATGGAAAATATGATTTTCTTCTTTCCCCACATCATGAAGAGTATGGACTTATCATTATTGTTTAAGAAATAGTTTAAGGTTTTTAAGGAAAATATTTATTTCTAATCCTTTGTAAACCTTCTGTCATCTTGCACCCATGACAGAACTCTGTTAGTACTAAGTGATAAGTATTTTACTATTTGTTACTTTTATGCATTATTAAATTAATGAGTAAATGAAACATTAGGCATCGTTAGAGAGTATGTTACAATGTTAAGCAGAAATAAAATATATAGAAAGAACATAAATTCAGGGTCTAACTGGATAGGTTTTAGTGCCCTAGACTTTATCAGGTTCATGTGTCATTTGAGTTGAAGTCTCACATCACTTTCTGGGCCATATTTAATTTCTATTGGGTTAACACTTAAAGAAAAGCACAAAATAAGAACAATAGAAAATGTAGTCTAGTACCAGTGACAGATAATGCTAATAAAGCCCACAGCTGGAGTAGAAGTAAATTCTAGACTATACCACATTACTCCCTACCTTCGTATGCTACTGCTGCTGCTAAGTCGCTTCAGTCGTGTCCGACTCTGTGCGACCCCATAGACGGCAGCCCACCAGGCTCCTCTGCCCCTGGGATTCTCCAGGCAAGAACACTGGAGTGGGTTGCCGTAGTACTACATATTTTGGCTGGTTTTACTCAATATACTAGTTGATGACAAACTGTTTTTTGTTTGTTTGTTTGTTTTTAAAGAAGCAGATGGTAATATTTGAAGAGTTCAGCAGTGGAAACAGAAAGAAAACCAAAGGAAAGAAATAGGAAAACTAATCTTTTTTGACCAGTTAGTTAGAAGAACTTCTTCTTCTTTTTTTTTTTTTTTTCAATATTAGCTGATTTGATTAGGAAAAGAAA
Organism: Cephalophus harveyi; assembly: GCA_006410635.1. Taxonomy (NCBI): domain Eukaryota; kingdom Metazoa; phylum Chordata; class Mammalia; order Artiodactyla; family Bovidae; genus Cephalophus; species Cephalophus harveyi. The sequence goes on along the minus strand of SJYT01001616.1, from coordinate 697,050 downwards.
AGAGATTTTAATGTTACCCTTGTCATGCAAGGCCAGAATTCATTGTTTCAAAATGGAACTGACAAGTGAATTTCATTAAGACTGAGAAAATGGCAGCATAGTGAAAGCTTGCAGTGATTATTATCAGCATGTAGAAATGGTAGCCCAGCCATTACTTTTTGACCAAATGTTCTATTACATGTCAGAGGGATCTTGTATCTAATGATGGTGAATAGAGTGGATTTTGTTTTAGGTTTTCATTCAAATTTTGTGTGTGTGTGTTTTAGTTTTTTTAGAGTTTGCTCAGATTGTTGGGCTGCCTTCATAGTGGAAAAAGGCAATTAGACAATTTGTTTATATATGTGGTAAAGGAACTCTAGGAATTATTAGTGAGACGTACCAGCTGCTACTTAAATGTATATTTTTCAGTGGTAAATATTCTGCTTTGTTGGTTGTTTCCATCTGTTGTTTGTTCATCTCTGTGTTGTTGCTAATTGCATTTGTTGTTTGTTTGACTCTTTTGTGACCCCATGGACTGTAGCCCCACCAGGATCCTCTGTCCATGGGATTTTCCAGGCAAGAATACTCGAATGGTTGCCATTTCCTCCTCCAGGGGACCTTCCTGGACCAGGGATCGAACCCACATCTCCTCCCTTGGCAGGCGGATTCTTTACCGCTGAGCCACCTGGGAACCCTAGTTGTTTACATGCTAAAAAGAAAAATTCACATCAATAGAACAGTAATGAACTGAAGTGATTTCTGATAAAAGGGTATATGGTAGGACTGCAAGTCCTCGATTCCAGGAATTTTAGTGACTTGCTCTGAACCTCTCTTGTTCTAAACTCTTTGCCATTATGCTGACTCCCTCCAGACAGACTCTTGAATGATTGCTGTCCTTTGCTTCCACCTGACATGAGCGGAGTATGAAGGCAAGTACTCTCTCTGATTTTGTCACTCTATTTTTAGTGCTTAGCAAAGTATCTGGGGCAAAAGTTATACCCAAACATTCTTGTGGCATGAACACTTACACTTTTGCCACCTCAAAATCAGGCATAAAATTCGAATTCCTAGACTCATTCATTGCATTCTGTTCCTTGTCTATGCAGATTCTTTGTACTTTGGTGTAATTTGTTTCATTTTACTTACTTACATGTTACTCAGTAAATGAGTTTGTGTTTTGTTTAGTGTTGTGTACTTTTATTCTGTACCTTTATTCTGTATTCGAAGGTCAGTCCTAACAAACACATGTGTGTAGCATACTCAGTAAAATACATCAGAGGATGGCACCATCAATAGAGAATGAACTTTGAATTCCCATATTTGTAGAAGTTGTTTTCTTCCTCCCTTTGGTTCCCATATGTGTGGAAGTTGGTTTCCCCTCCCCTTATTTGGTTCCCTTTGTAACCATTGAAATATATTCTAAGGGTATTTGGCTGATTTCAGAGGGATAGTATTCATCATAGCTTTATGATGTTGTCCTGATCTTCAGCTTCCTCTTCTGTAAAATGAAGCTTATAACTACCAGAAAGTTCTGTTTTGGAATTAAATAGTTAATGTTGATAACACTCAACAAAATTGGCCTTCACCAAATGTTAGTACTTCTGTCTTTTTGTCTACTCCTTCCATGGCTAGTAGCCATTTCAAATTGACCCACATAATGAATGAATTCCTGTGGCCCCACTGATGATACTGGATTTAACCTTTGAGATCCTTGTATCTTTCTTTTTAGGAGTACTATTTTGAGAGGCCTGGACACCATCATTGGCTCTCCTGTCTTCTTTTTCCTCCTCTCAAACTCTGTACTTGCCACTGAGACCTGTGTTCCCCTGGCACTCTATTCCTCTTGGAGAACTACCTACATGGTTGGCATCATCTCTGTCTCCATCATAAGCCAAGCTTGTCTTCTTCACCCTTACATATACTCTAACACTTAGCAGTGTAGTGTGTAAATTGCACTCTCTGAATATGTAATAAGTGAATGGATTTGCTTACTTATCTCTTATTTTTATGGGAAAGGGATGAGATATGCCATTTAAACCTCATTTGATCTCTGTCCATCTCTTTCTTAATAAAGTACGTCTCTTTGCCAAAATTGAGCATAGTTAAAATTATGTCATGTACTTTCTATATTATCTGAAAAACTACATCAAGATTTTATTATATTCCCGTTAACCTTGAAAATCTATAATTCTGGTGTCAGCTGGGAGTTTAAAGCTTCATGAGTTTAAGGATGTTAGTTCAAATTTCAGAGAGAGTTTTTTTAATCTCCGAGTATGAACACTGAAGCAGACATTTGAAAATAAATTTAGCCCTGAAATGCATGAAAATAGCAGAGTATATTGGGTATATATTTTTAAAAAATATTACTGTGCAATTAAAGGAAGGATAGCTTGCCATTAGGCAGATTAATCATGCAGCATGTTTAAACTATTAGAAATAGCACTAAAGGAAGAAAATAAAATTAATTCAAATGATACTGTCAGATCAAGGAAAGAAAAAACTATGTATAGCTTGCACTTGCCAGGCACATACTGTTAACTTTGTTCAGGTGGCAGCTTTTGTGGTCTGTTTTAGTTTCGGCTTGTCCCAGAAGGTGTTGCTACACTGTGAAGGTGTTAAGGCAGCGTAGTAATGGAACAAGAGATGAAACGAAAGGCTCATAAAATGTCTTATCATCTGGGCCTTCCTGGAGAAACCTCACTTCAATTTTTGAGTGGTCAGCTTGACATTTTAAAGTATGGAGAAGTCGTTTCATTATTTCTGGACTACTATAGTAGTTAGAAGAAAAAGATTTAAAGTTCATTGCCGTAATTGCTGACAGCTTCCACGCAATGAGGTACTTTTGGTAAGTGTGTGCTGCCTCGCAAAAGGCAGCCTACTGAGAAGAGGACAGTGAGCTGTGAGACACATGTGACAAAAATCCTAGATTTGGGTCTTTTTGTGCCCCTGAAATCACTTCACTCATTTTGAAAGTGGGCAAGGAGTAAGAATGCCCTGTCAGGTTCAAGCAGAGAAAAATTCTAGACTTCTAAAACTAACAACTTGTATTACATTTCCAGAAACTTAGCATGTATGAAACCTGGTGACCAGTTGTTGGAAGGATCAAGTATAGCTGGTATCCCTGGGCTTGTACTGTCCATGTGAAGTACTGAGGAAATCCGTACTGTAATGCATTTGCCCCTCCCTGGAAACCTGCAATTTGCCTCTTAGTCCCAGATGGGGAGGAAACTTGAAAACAGCAGCAAGCTGGACATAATGGCAGGGTTCACATCCTTACAGGGACACTATAGAATATAAGAAAATTTCAAAGAAGTCTTCATAGCATTATTTGAGTCAAGAACTTTGTGCTTTTTGTGAAGGTTGTGGTACTCTTTTGTTTTTTTTTAAAGATTTGAATATGTTGTGTTTGTTTAGCATTTTTTCCCCCCTTCTGCATGCCAGCCAATATTCAGCTGAGGGAAACACATGGGGATGGGACATTCATCACATTATACTAACTACTGCTTAAGTAGCTAACATTTATTGTTTAATAGAGAATATCCTACACACCTGCCAACTTGGTTTACAGTACATATACTATATGTGTGTGTTAGTCGCTCAGTCGTGTCCAACTCTTTGCAACCCCATGGACTGTAGCCCGCCAGGCTTCTCCATCCATGGGATTTTCCAAGCAAGAATACTGGAGTGGGTTGCCATTTCGTTCTCCGGGGCATCTTCCCTACCCAGGGATCGAGCCTAGGTCTCCGACATTGCAGCGGACTCTCTACCGTCTGATCCACCAGGGGAACTCATATATACTATGTATAAACACATATATTCACATCTGAACAAGCTCTTACTTGTGATCTTCAGAAATACATTAACAGGTATGCTGTTTTCAAGTCAAATATAAAGGTTAGATTTTTTTCTCAAGCCCAAACCCAGGAACATATTTGGTATAAAGACATTTTTATTTATTTTTCAAAGCTTCTTGAATTTCTTTCACCTTTATTGAAGATTGACAAAACTAAGATATATAAAGTGATGGTTTGATGTATGTATACATTGTGAAAGAATTCCTTCAATCTAGTTAATAAATGTATCCATAGCTCACATATTTATGTGTGTGTGAGAACACTTAAATTCTACACTCTTTGCAAATTTTAATTAAAACAGTGTTATTAACTTTAGTTACCATATTATACATTAGATCCTCAGATTTATTCATCTTCTAGCTGGAAGTTTGTACCCTTTTGCTAATCTCTCCATATTTTCTCTTCTTTCCATCTGCTGGCACACACATTCTATTCTCTGTTTCTGTAAGTTTGACTTACTTTAGATTCTACATGTAAGTGATACCATGCAGTATTTGTCTTTCTCTATCTGACTTATTTTCATGTTGTTATAAACAGGATTTTCTTCTTTATTATGGCTGAATATTCCCTTGTAGTTATATTCCACATCTTCTTTATCCATTCAGTCATTGAAAGACACCTTGGATTGTTTCCATATCTTGACTTTATTAAAAAATAGAAATAAAATTCATCCAAATCAGAAAGAATAAAGTAAAATTATCGCTATTTGCAGATCAATGATATATGTAGAATACCCTAAAGACTCCACTCAAAAATTGTTAGAACTAACAAATTCAGTTAAGTTGCAGGACACAAAATCAATATACAAGAATCAGTTACATTTGAATATACTAGCAATGAATTATTAGAAAAGTTAAGAAAACAATCCCATCTATAATTGCACCCCCCAAAATGAAATACTTAGGAGTAATTTTGCCAAGTAGGTGAAAAATCTGTACATTGAAAACTTTGTACACTATTAAACATTGATGAAAGAAATTGAGGAAGACACAAATAAATGGGAAGGTATTTTGTGTTCTTGGATCGGAAGAATAATATTGTTAAAATGTTTATGTGACCCAAAGGATTCTACAGATTCAATGCAATTCCTATCAAAATTCCAATGTAACTTTTCAGAGAAATAGAAAAATATCCTAAGATCTGTATTAAGGTACTCAAGATTCTGAATAGCCAAATCAACCTTTGAGAAAGAACAACAAAGCTGGAGGCATTATACTTCTTGATTTCAAATTATATTACAAAGCTGTACTGATCCTAACAGTATGATATTACCAAAAAAAAAAAAATAGACACAGATGAAAATAAAACAGCCCAGAAAAAGCCCCTTGTGTGTATGGTTAGTAGATTTACAATACAGGAGCCAAGAGAAGACATGAGTCAAGGACAGTCTCTTCAGTAAATGGCACTGTGAAAACCGGACAGCCACACGCAAAAGAATGAAACTGGACTACTGTCTTACTCTCTGCACAGAACTGAATTCAGAATGGATTACAGACTTAAATTTTAAACCTGTAACCATAAAACTCTTCAAAGAAAACATAGGGTGTAAGTTTCTTGACATCAGTTTTGGCAATGATTTTTTGTAGAGAGAATATTACATTGAGATACTAAGTAGCTAATTATTATTACTGATCATACAAATCATTTTTTACATAAAATTTCAAGGATAGTCTATTTGTATCCTGTAAATTACATATAACATAGACAGAAGGGGCCTCAAGAATCATGGCCTCAGGCAGGTAGGCTTTTAATTATTTTATCTGCACAAGTAAGTAGCATTATCTAGGTCTCACAGATGAGGAAGCTCAGTCTCTTAGAAAGTAATGCATCCAATTACAGGTGACAGAGATGCAAGATCAGACAAAATCACAAGTTAAGAGGTTAAGAAATAAAACTCAGTTGTATAAGTTTTAGTCTTATGATTGGAAAGTATCAAGTATTCTAAAGGAGGTATTTTTTAAATGAATAAGGGGCTCTTTTGCATCTAATAGCTGTAGTAGCTTACGTTTACAAGCTAAAACAAGCTATTTTTATGCCCTTTAACAATATCAGACACATCTGTTTAATTTGCTTTCTATGATACATAGAACAAACTAAGTCATCATTCTAAGTATGTTTCATATACTTTAGCTATAAACTTTAGAAGACTGGTTAAAGGATGTTCCAGAAATGGAAACAGACAACACGTTCAGTAATCAGAACTTTGTTTCACAGATCAATACATGCTTAAAGTAACTACTTGCAATTCAGAAGAAGCTATTTTTTTTTGAAGCAGTGATCTTACGAAAGTATTGTTTGATTAGTTACGCTCTGCATTTTGCAGTGAGATTTTATAGCAGCAGCACATGCTGGGGGGAGGGCTTACAAATCATTGTATTTCACATCATAATATTTTGCTGTGCATAGGTGCCCATATATAAAAACAAAAAGGATACATATATATATATATATGTATAAGTGTCAGAAAGGCCATGAAAGCAAGGACCACATCTGTCCTCTTCACTGTCTGCATTATGGTACCTGCCACAGAGCAGGTGCTCTGTGATTGTGAATGGAAAAATGAAGCAATTTTAAGGAGTTTTCAGTCTTTCATACTGTGGTTATTGAAACAGTCTTCTAATAAGTTGATAGCACTTGTCTTTTAAGTTTCTGCCTGTAACCGTGAATCCCCATTAATCCCCATCATTCTATTTTAAACTCTTTAATTTTAAGTATTTTCTATTCATGTTACTCATTGAATATATACACTCCAGAAAAACAGTGTCATTCAAAACCAACATGTATTCATACATCTTTCCTCTCTCTATGCTTGCCCCCCATCTTAAGTGCCACCTACCTTCTCTCTTTATTATATATGGCATACCCAACCTGTAAGTACTGTCTTAAATGCCACTTACTTCATGAAGCCTGTGCTTCCCTGTAGTAAACAAACTCCTGTAGTTATATCTGTTTAATGTCCTATGTTTTATAATATGCTTTCATATTGTAACTCTATTGATAAGAATTAAAAAACTCTAAGGCTGTTTTATATACAGTTGTATTTAATGCTCAGAATAGCCCTAGGAGGCAGGCAATATCATTATCTTGACTTTATAGATGAGAAAAATGAGACTGAGAGGTTTCTTGAGGTTTCTTAAGGTCATGTCGCTAATAAATGAAAGAGTCTGACCTTAAACTCTAGAATACCGAATCTCTTAGCCATAGGCTCTCTGCCTGCACTAAAGTGACTCTGCTTCCCCAGCTTTAAGATTTTTATATGGAGGTTATCATCCCCAGTTTACATAGTAGGAAACAGGGACAGTGTTAAATGATTTCCTCACCAAAATATTTATTTGGCTGCACTGGGTCTTAGTTCCAGCACACAAGATCTTTTAGTTACAGAATGTGAACTCTTTAGTTTCAGCATGTGGGATCTAGTTCCCTGACCAGGTATCGAACCCAGACCCCCTGCATTGGGAGCACGGAGTCTTAGCCTCTGGACTGCCAAAGAAGTTGCTAAATGACTTCTTAATGTTCACATATGTACTTAAATAAAGGTATTCTAATCCAGCATTTCTATTACTCACCTAATACCTCCTACACTGCTTTGTAATTATTTTATCTTGTAACAGATTCACTCTATAAGACCGACTAAAGTATCTATTCATATGGGATAGGAAACAGGTATGAACATTGCAAAAAAAAAAAAAACACACACACAAAAATATTACCACTGCTACACTGTAGGAAATAAAATTTGCTGGGTGATTGTCCAGGTTCATTTTCCTTAATCACAACTATACATTTTATTTTTTGCTACAGCTTGATACATTTTCTTGATTTAACATTTTTAACCAAACAGTCCTCTGCATCTCAGGGCCAAATATTGACTCTCCTTATTTCACACAAATAGTGAAGTGTTTATGAAAGAACATCAGGGAAAGAACTTCTGTAGGCTTGATGTTTGTTGTGGGTTTTGGCACCCAGGGATACTTGAACCCAGGGTAGGAAAGCTGTTGGGTTCCTCTGTCACTTTCTGTTCAGAGACTCAGTAAAGCTGATGAAGTGCATCTCCTGGTGTTGGTTCTGTCCTCTGTCATTCTTGCCCCGTAATGGAAACCCTGCTCCATTTCTTATCTCTTTCTCTTGAGCGTGCCGGCGGCACTGCCTTCTGACCTGGTTTAAGCGTCCTCAGTGACCTCTGGCAATCTCATGTGTGGATCCCTTTGAGAATATGCCCACTCAGCTGGATTTTATAGTAATGATTTTATTTCTTACAGAAGTTTGGTTAGAAAATTTATACTCCCCTTATTAAAAGAGAGAATTTCAGAATGTAATTTGCTTCACAAACCTCCCACAGTTATGTTAAGCAGATGGTTGCCAAACACCAGTTCAAAGTAGATTGCTCTTATATGAAATAAAATCCATGCTCAGAAAATCTGGCAGTGGAAGCTGGTCTTCTTCCAGAACAGTCTCTCAGACAAATTTCTCTTTACTCAAAGCTGGCAAACTACTACACCTGTGTTCTACATGCAGTAGAGAAAATGGCAGATGGCACACACCGATCCAAAGTTATTCTTCCTTAACATACTGGCATCCCTGTTTTCCTTTACTGGTAACTGGTAACTGATTTTGCTTTTGATGTCACAGGGGAAGTAGCCAGAATTTGGTCTTTAGTTCTCAGTTCTAGTTTCAGATCTGGCTCTGAATAGATGTGTGACCTGGACAAGTTACTTCACCCATTTTGAGCTTTAGTTTTCTCACCTGTAAAATGAAGGTAGTATTATATACTTCACAGAGCAGCTGTTATGATTATATCAGTGATGTATATAATGCACTTAAAGTCTTTTCTTTTATGCAGTGGCCCTTTAATTAATGTTATGTTGCTGATTTGTGTTTAATACATAGCTCTATTAGAATTATTTATGTGCGATCTCTGTAACTTAAAAAGAAGTATGATAGGTAAATCAGCTGCAACAAGAGTTCACTGAACATTTATTGAGCACCTAGTGTATGTAAGGGGAAGACAGTTTTACAATTATGAATAAAGCATCTTTAAAAAAATCTTATACCATAGGGAATGTAGTGAATGAAAGTCACTCAGTCATGTCTGACTCTTTGTAACCCCATGGACTATATAGTCCATGGATTTCTCTAGGCCAGAATACTGGAGTTGGTAGCCCTTCCCTTCTCTAGGGAATCTTTCCAACTCAGAGATCGAACCAAGGTCTCCAGCATTGCAGGAAGATTCTTTACCAGCTGAGCCACAAGGGAAATCCAAGAATACTGGAGTGGGTAGCCTCTGCCTTCTCCAGCGGATGTTCCAAACCCAGGGATCGAACTGGGGTCACCTACATTGCAGGTGGATTCTTTACCAGCTGAGCTATCAGGGAATGTAGAGTTAAAGGCAAATACATGAATGCTGCTGCTGCTAAGTCGCTTTAGTCGTGTCCGACTCTGTGCGACCCCACAGACGGCAGCCCACCAGGCTCCTCTGTCTCTGGGATTCTCCAGGCAAGAACACTGGACTGGGTTGCCATTTCTTTCTCAAAGGCATGAAATTGAAAAGTGAGAGTGAAGTCGCTCAGTCGTGTCCAACTCTCAGCAACCCCATGCACTGTAGACTACCAGGCTCCTCCATCCATGGGATTTTCCAGGCAAGAGTACTGGAGTGGGGTGCCATTGGAAATCACTGTAATATATCTTTTTGCACAGGGAATAGTTCATGACAAAAGGTAGAAGATAAGTGAGCTTTGAGGGGCTTCCCAGGTGGTGCTCATGGTAAAGAACCTGCCTGCCAATGCAAGAGACATGAGACATGGGTTTCATACCTGGGTCAGGAAGACCCCATGGAGGAGGGCACAGCAACCCACTCCAGTATTCTTGCCTGGAGAAGATCCCATGGACAGAGGAGCCTGGTGGGCTACAGTCCATAGGGTCACACAGAGTCAGACATGACTGAAGTGACTTACATGCAGTGAGCTTTGATGATATGCTGACATTGATAGAAGTAGGAGAAAGACTCTAGAAAAAAAATAACAATCAGAAAAAAAAAAAAAAAAAAGGTAAATAGGGATGTATGGGATAAGTTCCAGGAAGAATGACTGGAAAAAGTATGAATAACTAAGGGAGTAATAGGACATAGGACCAAGAGCAATGATGGAACTGTGCTGTGGAGGTCCTTAAAGTCCACACGATACCTTTGTCTTTAATTTGTAGGCAGCAAACAGTCCAGTTATGGAAAACATTTAAAAGAGTAATATGAGCTCAGCTTTAGGAAGAGAACTGGGGTGTGTGGAGTGTGGCAAAAACCTGAAGAGAGACCCAGCTAGAAAGCTGTTGAAATTGTTCCAGGTGCAAGGACATGGGCAATCTTAAAAGGAGTTCTGTGTTGCCCTTTAAAAAGTAACAAAAAGAAGTTGGATATGCAAGACATGGCAGATACTGAATCTCTGAGGTGAGGTGAGGTGAAGTCGCTCAGTCGTGTCCGACTCTTTGCGACCCCGTGGACTGTAACCTACTAGGCTTCTCCGTCCATGGGATTCTCCGTCCATGGGATTCTCCAGGCAAGAATACTGGAGTGGATTGCCATTTCTTTCTCCAGGGGATCTTCCCGACCCAGGGATCGAACCCGGGTCTCCCACACTGGAGGCAGATGCTTTAACGTCTGAGCCACCAGGGATTCTCTGGGACTTGATAAATGCAGTCATTTATTTAAAGGATGGATAACAGGATAGACTCTTGTTTGCCTGTGGCATTTCTGTTTAAACTAGGCTTATTTTCTCCACGTGGTACATTTCCCAAGAACTAGTTGTCTGCCGGAAAATAGAAACTTCATCCTTGGGCTGCGGTGGTGCCACTATGCTGGTCAGTGAAGGTGTGTGGTCTGCTGATGGGCATGCTGTAGAAGGTCATGTGTTGTGGGAGAGCATCAGGGGTCACAGGTCTCGGCTCCTTAGTTTTACTTGGTTTTTCTATATCAAGGAGGTAGAGTACTTTTTTGGTATTTATTTTGTTGTGACGATCTCTTTAAATGTACATGAAATATTGCATGAGCTACTCATCGATAGGATTTATCTTTGTAACAAAAATTGACACAAGACTCAAAATGTGACCACAAAGGAAGTCTTAAAATGCCATCCTCTATAACTGTTGGTTTAGAGATTAAAGTTGATAATAGCAACTTATTCCTCCAATGACTGTCTTGACCTACCACCCGTAAGTCATGACAGGGAATATAGAAAAAGTAGGGATCAGGAAAAGAATTGAATATTGGCAGATTCTTCAGGAACTTGTTGCACTACATGAACCTGTCCCTGCCTTGAGACCAAAGTAAATCTACAAGTGAAAAAGTATTTCATTTGAGTAGGCACAAGCCTCCCAGACTTGAAAGTATTCATCTACACCTCAGTTTATGGAAACATATTTTTATTTTATCTAACCGATGTGGGCTTGAATTCCTGGTATCCTCTTCAACTTACGGGCACAGTTTTATAGCATCAGAAAGATCTATTTGCTCAGGACTGATATTTTTTCTAAATGTAATACTATTAGTTACTTGCTTAATTGGACAGGCCGTATTGTGTCACAGGAAGATGGCGAAGACAAAAGGCAGAAAATCTTGCATTGATATCATTTACTTGGAAACGTTACTTAGCAACCAACTTCCATTTATCTGTGTCTGTCCTACCTATAATCTGCTGTGGTTCTGAGTATCCAATGAGACAATGTGAATTGTTTTAAATCAATAAGAATTATAAATTATTTTTGTATTATTACAATTATTAAAAGGATTCTAAATCCTCAGTGTAGAGACTGTTTTATCTAGGCTTTAGGAACATCAAGTGTTATTTTTCCCATGTTTCAGATGATGCAGGAGGCTGAGTCAAAATAAACAAATTTCCCGAGGTCCCAGAACTAGTTAAGTGGCAGAAAGGGAAGTAAAGACCCTGGTTTCCTTCAATCAGGTGCAGAGTAATTTTCTTCTACAGTGCTTTTAGAATAGTAATCGTATTTCAGAACCAGGACTGTCTTGATCAAGTTACTCTAGTAGGTTTAAGAAATATATAATCTAACTACATTGGGAAAGGAGAGAGAGAGAGAGCAGGGACTTCAAGAAAATGAGGTAATGTGATGTGCAGACTTAGATGCTACTCTCAAATGCCTCAGCTGCAGTTGAGTGACACGTGTCTGGACTTGTCCAACCATTTCTAAAATGAATACTTTAAGGATGTTATGAGGGATCTGTTTTGTATAATATATGTATTAATTTATTTCCAGTTAAAAGGAACAGAGTTTTTATATTGTGTGAAAATTGGTTGAGGAAATTTTTTGAAAAATGATTGCATATACCTTAATTTTTGTTGTGAGGATTTTACTTTAATTGTGTAGATGGCTGGAAAGTTTGTTAGTAAATAATTATGCTTTACATCAGAGTTTGGAAAGCAGTTTGTGTTTTTAACACATTATTTAAACATCTGCTGGGCTGTTAACATGAATTTAATCATGCTTGGTGTTTCTGTTTTGAAAGTTTAAATGAGAGTTGTATGAGCTCAGAGGCAACTTCAACAGATTATTAGATAGACATATTGATTCAATTAGTGTGTATAACACCATTCCAAGTATCTGGCATAGCCCTGGAGAATTGGCGCTTGTAAGTAATAACACAATATAAGTGTCCTCTTAAATGTTCACACAACAGAAACCAAGCACATGAAAGTCGACTTACACATCACACCTGAAAGGCTTTTTCCCCCAACTTGATAAGAATGGCATTTTAGCTATCTTTTATTAGTAGCACTGTGAAAGAAATATTTCTTTAGCTCCCAGTGTTGACTACTTACTTCCTTAAAAATTGAGTTGAAAATTATAGTTTGGAAATTAAACAGAAATAAATCACTAAGTGAATAGTAATTAAGATAGAAGGCCTCTTTTATACTCCATAAGATAAATATTATAACTTTTCAAATACAGCAAATAAATCATAATCCCTTTGCACTATTTTCCTGGCTAGGAAATTTCAATAATCTGTTCATGGATGAATAGAATCAACTCATACTAATAATAAAGTTTGAAGTTGTATAAAGTTTAATTTAGATTTTAAAAATATTTTGATAATGGCATTTTAGGTTCTGGTTTCTATGATTTTTCAAAAACTTGACATTTAACAAATAATAGGATTATCTGTGAAAAGCTCATTCTAACAATGAGGATATAATTTATTCCACTTTTATAATTAAAATTAACTGAATATATTTCTCCATGTGTGTAAAAAAGTGATCTTCCCCCCAGATGTTAAAAGCTGAGAATTTTATTTGAAGCCATCAAGTACCAGACATTGCAGAATCATATGCTCTCGTACTATCTTACATAAGTGGGTAATTTGGTCGAGTTAATAAAAAATAGGAATTTCTAAGGAAAAATCTCTCCACATTTATGTACTATTTAGGTCAATAAATTCAGTATGTAACCAAATTACATGCTAGTGAAATATTTCCTGTTACTCATAAACTCTTTCTTGAGCTGGGTACATACCATCCTGCTAATAATATAGGTTTCTTATTTAAGTGAAAAATATTCTTCAGCTTTTAGTCTTAAACCTTCATAATCAATTTTAGCAGAGTATTGATGGCAAATAAACTTTTTGGGCAACACAATATTAGGCACATAATAAATATTTCCTGGCTCAGTGAGATTTAAACAGATTTCATTTTGGTCCTTGTGTCTTATTGGTTGAAGTGGATGAGCTATACTGTGTGAGGTCTATTAATGTATGTGACAGCATTGTGCATTTCATTTTTAAGTGGTATACATTTGGATTTTGAATTGTCTTTAGTTTTTAAAGTATGATAATAGTGGTAATGAAAACTTCATTATGAAATAGACTGAATTAAAATAATGCGTTTTAACAGCTTCACAAAACAGCATGATTTTTCCCCATTTGGTTTTCTGCCTTTTTTTTTTTTTCCAGATGTTCAAGCTGGTTTTACAAAAGGCAGAGGAACCAGAGATCAAATTGCCAACATCCGCTGGATCATGGAAAAACCAAGACAGTTCCAAAAAAATATCTATTTCTGCTTTATTGACTTTGCCAAAGCCCTTGACTGTGTAGACCACAATAAACTGTGGTCAGTCGTGTCCGACTCTGCAACCCCATGAATCACAGCACGCCAGGCCTCTTTGTCCATCAGCAACTCCTGGAGTTCACCCAAACACATGTGCATTGAGTCGATGATGCCATCCAGCCATCTTATCCTCTGTTATGCCCTTCTCCTCCCGCCCCCAATTCCTCCCAGCATCAGAGTCTTTTCCGGTGAGTCAACTCTTCACATGAGGTGGCCAAAGTATTGGTCACCCAAACACATGTGCATTGAGTCGATGATGCCATCCAGCCATCTTATCCTCTGTTATGCCCTTCTCCTCCCGCCCCCAATTCCTCCCAGCATCAGAGTCTTTTCCGGTGAGTCAACTCTTCACATGAGGTGGCCAAAGTATTGGAGTTTCAGCTTTAGCATCAGTTCTTCCAAAGAACACCCAGGACTGGTCTCCTTTAGGATGGACTGGTTGGATCTCCTTGCAGTCCAAAGGACTCTCAAGAATCTTCTCCAACACCACACTTCAAAAGCATCAATTCTTCGGTGCTCAGCTTTCTTCACAGTCCAACTCTCACATCCATACATTACCACTGGAAAAACCATAGCCTTGACTAGATGGACCTTTGTTGGCAAAGTAATATGTCTGCTTTTGAATATGCTATCTAGGTTGGTCATAACTTTCATTCCAAGGAGTAAGCATCTTTTAATTTCATGGCTGTAATCACCATCTGCAGTGACTTTGGAGCCCAATAGAATAAAGTCTGACACTGTTTACACTGTTTCCCCTTCTATTTCCCATGAAGTGATGGGACCGGATGCCATGATGTTAGTTTTCTGATTGTTGAGCTTTAAGCCAACTTTTTCACTCCTCTTTCACTTTCATCAAGAGGCTTTTTAGTTCCTCTTCACTTTCTGCCATAAGGGTGGTGTCATCTGCATATCTGAGGTGATTGATATTTCTCCCGGCAATCTTGATTCCAGCTTGTGCTTCTTCCAGTCCAGCGTTTGGAAAAAACTAATGAAAGAAAGATAAAATAATTTACCAGATATACAGTGTATGAGCCCAGGGGCTTTGGTGGGAGAGCTGGTTGTGCAGTGAGCACAAGTCACTTCTTCCCTCCGGGTGTGCTAGCAGCTGTCACCTTGCTGGAAGGCCAGGCTGGAGATTGGCAGGAAGGCCCTAAAGCCAGAGCCAGATGTGAGCCAAGGCTTCTCTGTTCAGTGGTCAACACCACCATATTGGGGGTGGAATCAGGTACCAAGTTGCTGGAGCAGAAGCCCTGAGGGTCCTTTCTGAACTGTCTCTGTTCCTTTGCACTGTGTGTTCTACCTCCTTGAAGCACTGGCATCTGTGCCCCAAAGTGGAGCAATGCTGGGGCAAAAGGGGTCTGAGAGGGCAATGGGTATGGGCTCAGGTATGTGCTGGGGTGGCCTTAGTATGACAGAGGTTAGTGGTTAGGATTTGGTGCTTTCACTTTTGTGGCCCTGGTCTTAATCCTTGTTGGGGAACTGAGATCCCACAAGCAGATCAGCCAAAACAAAACAAAACAGAAAAACCTATAATTGTGTTCTTCAATGGAGTATAATAAAGGAAAAATTCTTACTTTTTCCTAATGTCTTTGAATCCTTAGAATTACCCCCAACCCTTTTGCTTTCATAGGTCAGTAGTTAACTAGTAACCATATGTGCTTTGACTCTTAATACATTGTAACATGAAATTCTGAAATGTGGGATGTTTTGCAATTGAACTGTTTCTTTCACAGGCTTTTTTAAATATTTAATGTCAAGGACTTAGTCATAGGAGCCCCAGATGGTTTGGACACAAATGTAGCACGTAGAGAGGCTTTGCTGCAAATATTTAAACTACTGCAATTATAGAAAAATTTAGCAAAATTAATACTATATATATTTCATGACTCTAAAAGTTTTCCCATATTATTAACATTTCTGAAATCAGGATTTTTTTTAACAGTAGACGGCATCTTTTATAAACTCTGTCAGACAGGGACTGGTTATTAATCTAAGAATCTTTTACTAAAATCTTGCCAACTTCAAAATTGGCAAAATGAGTGTCTATGACTTGGAAAAAAATACTGGAGGTGATACTGGAATATTGTCTCAAGCAATGCTATAATACCAATGTTCTTGATGACACAAAAGATATGTATGGGAAAAAAAGAGTGACAATACCAAATTTAAAAGAGACTCAGATTAATTGAACTTTGAATGCAAAGATTTTGAGGAGTATAATATTGGTGATGAACAGGGAGGCCTGGCGTGCTGCGATTCATGGGGTCGCAAAGAGTCGGACACGACTGGGCGACTGAACTGAACTGAAGTATGTATCTTGAAACTGATAATTATGAAGGCTTTGAGTGTAGACAATCCAGTATGTTTACTGAAAAGCTTTTATTATTGAAATGTGTTTGGCCTGGGAATCATTTATAAGAGCTCTTATGTGAATCTCTTTACTTCTTGGCATTGGGGTGATCACATGTAAATGGAGGTGATTAAAACATGCATTTTTATAGAATCTATAAGCTCTATCCTAAAGTTTAAGAATAGTAGTTGGGAAGCATAAAGAAGGGGATAAATCTTTAATCCTTAAACATGCCTGCATTATGAAGCAATTTTTTTCATAACTATATATGTGGAATATTTTATCCTGAAATATATTCAAAGCTTTATCTATATAAAATTGATTATAAAAGTCTTTTCAACCAACAGTTATTATCCTTTAATTGTGTTTACAAACCTCCAAGTGTACTAAAAGAATCAATGTAACAAAGAATCAGTGTAACTTTTTTGGATACTTCAAATTCGACTTTTTATTTAAAACTGTGAACTGTATCATT
>SJYT01001616.1:605455-679483 GCA_006410635.1 Cephalophus harveyi | reverse complement strand
ATGCAGGAGACCTGGGTTTGATCCCTGGGATGGGAGGATCTCTGGAGAAGGGAATGGCAACCCACTCCAGTATTCGTGCCTGAAGAATCCCCGTGGACAGGGGAGCCTGGTGGGCTACAGTCCATGGGGTCTCAAAGAGTTGAACATGACTGAGTGAATAAGCACATCCACCATATTTATGAAAAAATATATGCCATGTATATATTAAAATGTGTTGCCTTTTATTGATTTACTATATCAATAAATATTAATCATTATATATTCATACAAAGCAGAGTATAATATTGTTAGAGAAAAGATTACTATAGTTTTGTTGTTCAGTCTCTAAGTTATGTCCAAATCTTTGTGACCACACGGACTGCAGCATGCCAGATTTCCCTGTCCTACACTGTGTCCCGAAATATGCTCAAACTCATGTCCACTGAATCAGTGATACCATCCATCTCATACTCTGTTGTCTGCTTCTCCTCCTTCCTTAAATCTTTCCCAGCATCATGGTCTTTTCCAGTGAGTCAGCTCTTTGCATCAGGTAGCCCAAGTATTGGAACTTTAGCATCATTCCCTCCAGTGAATATTCAGGGTTGATTTCCTTTAGGATTGATTGGTTTGATCTTCTTGCTGTACAGGGACTCTCATTGAGTCTTCTCCAGCACTACAGTTTGAAAGCATCAGTTCTTTGGCACTCAACCTTCGTGATGGTCCAGCTCTCACATCCTTACTAGACTCCTGGAAAAACCTTAGCTTAGACTATATGGACCTTTGTCGGCAAAGTGACATCTCTGCTTTTTAATATGCTGTCTAGGTTTGTTGTAGCTTTTCTTCCAAGGAGCAGGTGTCTTAATTTCATGGCTGCAGTCACCATCTGCAGTGATTTTGGTGCCCCCCAAAATAAAGTCTCTCACTGTTTCCATTGTTTCCCCATCTATTTGCCATGAAGTTATGGAACTGGATTCCATGATCTTCATTTTTTGAATGTTGAGTTTCAAACCAGCTCTTTCACTCTCTTTCACTTTGATCAAGAGTCTCTTTAGTTCCTCTCTGCTTTCTGCCATTAGGGTGGTGTCATCTGCATATCTGAGGTTATTGGTATTTCTCCCAGCAATCTTGATTCCAGCTTGTGCTTCATCCAGCCCAGCGTTTCTTATGATGTACTCTGCATATAACTTAAATAAGCAGGGTGACAATATACAGCCTTGACGTACTCCTTTCCGCATTTTGAACCAGTCTGTTGTTCCATGTCCAGTTCTAACTGTTGCTTCCTGACCTGCATACAGATTTCTCAGGAGACAGATCAGGTGGTCTGGTATTCCCATCTCTTGAAGAATTCTCCAGTTTGCTGTGATCCACACAGTCAAAGGCTTTGGCATAGTCAATGAAGCAGAAGTAGATGTTTTTCTGGAATTTCCCTGCTTTTCCTGTGGTCCAGTGGATGTTGGCAATTTGATCTCTAGTTCCTCTGCCTTTTCTAAATCCAGTTGGTACATCTGGAAATTTTCAGTTCACATACTGTTGAAGCCTAGCTAGAAGGATTTTGAGCATTACTTTGCCAGCATGTGATATGAGTGCAGTTGTGTGGTAGTTTGAACATTCTTTGGTCCTTCTTTGGGGTTAGAATGAAAACTAACCTTTCCTATTCCTGTGGCCACTGATGTGTTTTCCAAATTTTCTGGAATGTTTAGAGCAACACTTTAACAGCATCATCTTTTATGATTTGAAATAGCTCAGCTGGAATTCTATAACCTCCACTAGCTTTGTTCTAGTAATACTTCCTAAGGCCTGCTTGACTTCGCATCCCAGGATGTCTGGCTCTAGGTGACTGATCACACCATCATGGTTATCCAGGTCATTAAGACCTATTTAGTATAGCTCTTCTCTGTATTCTAGCCACCTCTTCTTAATATCTTCTAATTCTGTTAGGTCCATACCATTTCTGTCTTTTATTGTGCCTATCTTTGCATGAAATGTTCCCTTGGTATTGCTAATCTTCCTGAAGAGATCTCTATTCTTTCCCATTCTATTATTTTCCTCTATTTCTTTGCATTGTTCACTTTAGAAAGCTTTCTTATCATAGTTTCTTACTATAGTTTACCACTTCTTTTATATTTAGTTCTAGTAAATCTATGGTTTTGGATATTCATCTCAAGTATGTTCTTCTGTAGATAGAAAAGAAAGTTCTAACTGTAATGGTAACGTCTCATAAACTGGACTTTTTAAACTATTTTAAATTTTATTTATTTTTTACTGCTGGATTTCTTGCTTCATAGGCTTTTCTCTGGTTGCTGCAAGCAGAGGCTACGCTATAGATGTAATGCACGGGCTTCTCATTGTGATGACATCTCTTGTTTCAGGGCATGTGCTCTAGGGCTTACAAGCTGCAGTAATCGTGGCCTTTGGGTGCTCAGTATTTGAGGCTCCTGGGCTCTTAAGCACAGGCTCAATAGTTGTGGCACTTGGGCTTATCTGCTCTGTTGCATGTGTGATCTTCCTGGACCAGAGATCAAACCCATGTCTCCTGCATTGGCAGGCGGATTCTTTTACCACTGAGCCAGCAGAGAAGCCCTGATAAATTGTAAAATGACATTTTTACTAATGTTTAATGTTGTTTTACTGTCCATATTCTAATATTCTCCCGAGGGAAAAGATAATTTAGTAGAACATCAAGTCGTAAATTTGTACTGTTTTGAAATTGAAGAGGCCCGTACGTTCAGACTTAACTTCTTTTAGATATACATTACCTCAGTTCCCGAAATGAAATGTGGGTAGACTTTATACTCATTAAAGGCAGCTTATCAGATGTTGACTTGTTCAAAAATGTAAGTGATAACATTGCCGTGAAATTTGTGATCTTTAGTACATTACTTTAACGTGCGGGAAAATTTGCTCACAGGCTGGTATATGAAATCATGCTACATTAAGTCATATTTTTCATTTGTTTTCTCTCTTAATTTTTCCTTTATGTGACAGTTACAAATGAAACATGGGACTATGTAGGGTAACTGGTAGTATTTTTACACTGATTAGAACAGTTTTCCCTCTCAGAAAAAAATGGAAGAACTTCTCGGAATATGGAAAAACTATTGAAGCAAGATACAGAATCCAGAAGTCATAATTGTTATGGCTTAAATATGTTATGTTTAACAAAAATGTTAAAATTCAAAATGTAAAAAATTTAACATACATGCCAAAAAAATACCCTGGAGTAAAAAGATATACCAAAGTTTTTGCAAAACATATCAGACACAGGGCTAAGTTCCTTAGTATATAAAGCATTTAAATTCAGTGAGAAAGGCTGACAACCTAGTGGAAAAATGGGCAAAGAATTTTGATAGGCATTTCTAAAAAAAAAAAAAAAACACATTTAAACATGAAAAAGATACCCAACTTCATTCACAATAAAAAATGCAGATTAAAAGTCTAAAGTAAAATAACTAGTTTTTACCAGATTAACAGTTTTGTATGGTATATTATACAATAATGTCTATAATAGTACTAAAGAAATAATAGCCTGGGTGAATATATTATGTTTGTAAAATAGATTTTATGCAAGTATTAGAAAAGAACAGTGTAGATTTCTGTATTTGTGCCTGTGTGCTCAGTTGCTTAGTTGTATCTGACACTTTTGTGACCCATGGACCATAGCCCATGAGGGTCCTGTGTCCATGGGCTTTCCCAGGCAAGAACAGTGGAGTAGCTTGCCATTTCCTTCTCTAGGGAATCTTCCCATCTCAAGGATGGAACCCACATCTTCTGCAGCTCCTGCAAAGGATTCTTTATATCACTGAGCCACCAGGGCAGCCTAAATTTCTTTGTACTAATGTGGAAAATATTAAACAGATATTATTAACTGAAGAAAGGGAAGTTAAAGTCAGCTCAATTTGTGTAAAATCAGTGACCTGTATATACACATGTATACACATACATGCATACATAGTTCTAAATAGAAGACAAGGATTATAGCTTTGAGACCAGAACTGAGGAATGGGTGATTTTGGTAGAAAAGGACATAATTTTCATTTTTTATCCTTTCAGCTCAGTTCAGTTCAGTTCAGTCACTCAATCGTGTCTGACTGTTTGCGACCCCATGGACTGCAGCACACCAGGCTTCCCTGTCCATCACCAACTCCCGGAGTTTACTCAGACTCATGTCCGTTGAGTCACTGATGCCATCCAACCATCTCATCCTCTGTCATCCTCTTCTGCTCCCTCCCTCAATCTTTCCCAGCATCAGGGTGTTTTCAGATCAGTCAGTTCATCGCATCAGGTGGCCAGAGTATTGGATTTTCAGCTTCAATATGAGTCCTTCCAACAATATTCAGGACTGATTTCCTTTAGGATGGACTGGTTGGATCTCCTTGTAGTCCAAGGATCTCTCAAGAGTCTTCTCCAACACCGCAGATCAAAAGCATCAATTCTTCGGTGCTTAGCTTTCTTTAAGGTCCAACTCTCACATCCATACATGACCACTGGAAAAGCCATAGCTTTGACTAGACGGACCTTTGTTGGCAAATTAATGTCTCTGCTTTTTAATCTGCTATCTAGGTTGGCCATAATTTTTCTTCTAAAGAACAAGCATCTTTTAATTTCATGGCTGCAGTGACCATCTGAAGTGATTTTGGAGCCCCCCAAAATAAGTCTCTCACTGTTTCCACTGTTTTCCCATCTTTTTCCCATGAAGTGATGGGACCGGATGCCATGATCTTCATTTTCTGAATGTTGAGCTTTGAGCCAGCTTCTTCACTCTCCTTTTTCACTTTCATCAAGAGGCTCTTTAGTTCCTCTTCACTTTCTGCCATAAGGGTGATGTCATCTGCATATCTGAGGTTCTTGATATTTCTCCCGGCAATCTTAATTCCAGATTGTGCTTCATCAAGCCCAGCGTTTCTCATGATGTACTCTGCATAGAAGTTAAATAAGCAGGGTGACAATATACAGCCTTGACGTACTCCTTTTCCTATTTGGAACCAGTCTGTTGTTCCATGTCCAGTTCTAGCTATTGCTTCCTAACCTGCATACAGATTTCTCAGGAGGCAGGTCAGATGGTCTGGTATTCCTATCTCTTTAAGAATTTTCCACAGTTCGTTGTGATCCACACAGTCAAAGGCTTTGGCATAGTCAATAAAGCAGAAGTAGATGTTTTTCTGAAACTCTCTTGCTTTTTTGATGATCCAGTGGATGTTGGCAGTTTGATCTCTGGTTCCTCTGCCTTTTGTAAATCTAATCTTTTACGATGATTAATTTTTTGTTATTCTTTTAATGGATTCTTTAAACATATAAGAAAATACCTTAAAGAAAGAAAATTCTTAATCAGTTAATTAAAATGCTTCAGGGAATACTACCTGAAATACTTCTTGTATGCTACAAATATCTTAGCATATTGGAAATATTAAGATGGAAAAATATTGTCCATACTCTTCTCAAAACCCAGTAAAGCAGTGCTAATTTGTAAATAGGGTAAAACCCAAGATACACATATTCTATTAGAGATGAGACAAGAAGGATGTATATCCCTTTGTAGTTCTTAGGTTAGTTTATGTACTGTTATGTTAATTGATCTTTACAAAGATCTTTATGGAATAAAAACACTTTTGTCCAAAGAAAAATAATAGTAAGCCCATTTTTTATATTTAGACATTTTATGCTTACATCTGTCCTAGGAAGTGGGTGCCATTATCATCCCGATTTTGTAGAGGACATGGAGAACTTAGTAATATGCACCACGTGACACTCCTTTTATAATACTAAGTGCCACTGCTAGAAACTTTGCTCTTGATAGCCAAACTATTGTGCTTAAACTTTATTCTGTTATCTGAATTCATCTCCACTTTGTAAATGAAAGACATAAGATTCAGAGGTTAAATAACTAGTTCAAGATTATATTGCAGTAAATGTCAAAGCCAGTTCTCCTAACTAAATCTAGTGATCCCCACGTTGCAGCACACTGCCTGTGGTTCACAGGGGAGTTCCATGGAGGGAGTATGGAGGAGTCATTTTGATAGTATGTGCTGCCTGTCATAAGAACTAACAACGAGGCAGAGAAGGGGTGGTTTCTCTAAGAAAACAATTGCAGTAAAAAAAAAATGTACTTCCTTTTTATGAAAATATTTCCTCTATTCAAGTAATACCAAATAATTTGTTTTACTTAGTAACTTTGATATGGTTTCTTGAGAAATTTTCAAGATCAGTGGATAAAACCTGGTATTTTCTTGAAGCTTGCTTCTGCTCTGTGAAAGGACTCTGTCAGCAATCCAGCATGAGGGCTGTGCTAACAAAATTCCAACTTTTCTGTGGGATGATCCAAAAACAGCAAACAGAAGGCATTAAATTTCTTAACAGTCACAAGTGCGTGCATGCATGCTATGCCATTCCTGTCATTCACTGCTTTTTGGTGTGCATAGATTAAAGTTGGAATACTTTGATTTGCAGACTAATATGTTCTATGGAGAACTTTTTTCACACAGGAAATAAAAAAGCAGAGTAGCTTAAGAGCATGTGAGTTCTGTGCACTCTGCCCTTCATCTATATAGCTCTCAACTGACTGTATTATTTAGTCTGATTTTTAGAGTATTTGCCCTGCCTGGATGACTTCATGTGTCTAAGACATTTGCTGGCTTAACATCCCGAGTTGTTTCTCTTGCTCATTTCAAAGGCAGGTTTACACAAGTGCTCTAACGGAAAACAGAGACTATGACTTGTGTGTGTGTGTGTGTGTGTGTGTGTGTGTGTGTGTATATATATATATATATATAGTTAAGAGGTGTAGCTCAGTGGGTTAAGTAGTATCTCATCTTGTCCTTTTCCTAATCCTGTCTCAGTCACCTTAATGACAAACTCAAAAATCTAACAATACCAGTTGCTTAAGGACTTGCTTAAAAAGTGTACCCCTGAATTAAAGAAAAACATGTGTGTAAAAATGAAGCATCATTCTGTTTACCTTGAGCTTCCCTAGGTCATCTTCACTTTCATACCAAAGCTTCACTGGAAACCTTGGAGCAAAGCACGTTTAATGTTGCATGAGGGATGGACTTTATTCTACAGAGAATATGCTGTATTCTACAGTATTTCCAACCATGTTAATAGAATGGCAATGTGTGGGAAAGAGATGTAGGTGACAACACATAACATGCACTCAAAATGTCTTCCTTTCTTCTTTAAATTACAGCAAATTCAGTAAAGCTAGAAATGCAGAGTGATGAAGAGTGTGACAGGAAACCCCTGAGCCGCGAAGATGAGATCAGGGGCCATGATGAGGGTAGCAGCCTAGAAGAACCCCTAATTGAAAGCAACGAGGTGGCAGACAACAGGAAAGTCCAGGAGCTTCAAGGCGAGGGAGGAATCCGGCTTCCGAATGGTAAACTGAAATGTGACGTCTGTGGCATGGTTTGCATTGGGCCCAATGTGCTTATGGTACATAAAAGGAGTCACACTGGTAAGCAGCTGAAAGAATAACCTGATGACTGCCTGTGACATCTGATGTTGATATTACCTGACATCTATTCTCTTTCCTTTTTATTCAGGGGTGGCAATGGTGAAACTCCTTTTTCAGAATTCTGCTAGTATTGGATTGCTGAAAAGCAGCAAGTAGCCTGGGTCTTGACTTCCAGCCTTCAGATCTGAATAGCATTTCAGAAAGAAGTTTGGGATTCAGTTTCCACAGTTCTTAATATAGCAATAATATGATGAGGGTTCAAAAGGTATAGGAGAATTTCATTGTGTAACTTGATCTTTTTGTACTCCTATACATATTTTACCATACCCATGGGCAGAGAATAGAGTTTGCTAGCTAAACGTTTATCCTATAATGTGGTCCTCATGCATTTATATAATAGTGGATCATTTTCGCCTTATCTAATTAACTTCTTGAAATACAATTTTCAATCAGTCTTTGCCTTCCATGGGTCTGTGTAGGAGACAGATACTTATCTTCCCAGTTCCAGGATGTCACCCTTTCCCTGTAATCTTTAACTATAACTCCTGCAAGGAGATAACATAGGGTAGAATGTAACAAAGGGTGGTCGGAATGTGTAATCATAGAATCAGGTGAGGAAAAGGACCTCAGATTAATATACTTTGAGACATCTGAGTAATGTGAAAAACCAACTTATTGAGAAGGCCTTATTTAAATCTCTTTAAATCCTTTGGTAAAAAAATTTAAGTTCTTTTTGATGTAAACACAAATGATACTGTGATAAAGTAGGTGGATCATTGACTCTTAAAAAGTTTCAAATTCATATGAAATTTGATTTAAAGGTAATGATAGCTTAAACTATAATCATAGAGGTATTAATAGAGCAAAACAGTAATGTCATACACTCAGAGTTTTAAAATATGACACTCTTTTGGAAGAGAGATAAATCACAGTAAAGACATTGATTTAAAAGACTTCTAAGTAATCAATTTAAGTAGATGCTTAAAACATGAGAGATCCTGGGAACATTGACGTCTTCTTAGTCCAAACTTCTCATTTACACATTAAGAAAATGAAGCCCAAAACATTTAAGTGATTTATCCATCATCCCTTATGTAGTTAAGGGTATTTTGAGGCTAGGTTCAGTGTTTCCTGATGTCCAAAGTAGTTTTGTTCAAATATTTTGTGCTTCGTATATCAATACTCTAAGGCTGATAGTTTCATTATAGTGAGAAACTATACCTTAGAATCACTGTTACCTTAATTGAAATCATCAGCTTCAGGGCCTACACTCTGATCCAACCATACAGTCAGTTATATTTTTACTTTTTGTTTTGAATTTCCTTTTTAAATATCATCATATTTTTAAAATATTTTTTAGAATTTATAGTAATATTTGTATTACTAGTGAAGATGATTTTTCTTTTAACTGTTAGAAATGTCTCATGGAAAAAAATTAAAAGATCAAGCTAAGTATCATGTTTGATAAGAAGAAAAGAAAAAGACTGTAAAATATGAGTCTACTTTGTTTCTATGCCCATGAAGTTATTCTAACTGCAGGTCTAAGAGAAGAGATCCACAAAGTTATGAAGTACCCATCATCTCAGAGAGATTATATTGAGAGAGATAACACACTTTGGGATGTCTCCGTCTTATATCTAGCAATGTAGAAACTAAATAAAATTACTAGAGTGACTTTTCAGTTGAATTGCAAATAGTATTCATTTTAAGGCTGAAAAATATATTTAAACAATTTTTGTAACTTTTTAATAAACCTTTTTTGGTCTGAGTTAAGAACATTCAAAAAATTAGAGTGTACTCTGTTGAAAATTTAGGTTAATTGATGTTTCACTGTATCTACAGTGACTTTCATGAGGATTGTTGGCTTATAAATACATAAATAATTACCCACCTACTGTACTGTCCATTCAATATTTACTATGGTAAAGTAGAGTTGCTGCTGCTGCTGCTGCTAAGTCACTTTAGTCATGTCCAACACTGTGCAACCCCATTGTCTATAGCCTACCAGGCTCCTCTGTCCATGGGATTTTCCAGGCAAGATTACTGGAGTGGGTTGCCATTTCCTTCTCCAGGAGATCTTCCTGACCCAGGGATTGAACCTAGGTCTCCCGTGTTGTAGGCAGACGCTTTACCGTCTGAACCACCAGGAAACTATTTCTAAATTGTTACACAGATTTCCATGAGTCCCGGGAATATAGGATTCACTCATCTGGTAAAGGCAAGGAAAATAGACTAAATAGACTTTTTTTAAAAAATAGTCTTGGAACTCTATGAATTTTTAATATTAATAAATATTTATTAAAGTATTGGGAAATTTTTATACTTTTCTAAGATCTGGGTGGTTTTTTGTTAAAAGTTACTGACAATTCATAGAGGTGCTTGGGCTACCTGCCACACATTGTTAACCATAAAATTGTGATGTGTCTTTAAGTTAGCCATTTTTATGTGTATTTCTGATGACCCAGTTTATGTCTCTTAGTGGGTCATGACATTTTCAATTCCATTTTAGCACTGTGAGAATGGAAAGTCTATTTGTGTTTCTTTAGATTGGCAAAAAATGAAGTTGAAATATAGACATTAAGCAAATTTTTTATCCTTAATTTGATGAACTATCTTCATTTTAGAGCTTTCCCCTTTCACCAACTATTTATAACTTGCTAGTATAAAAGACACAGTCTTCAATCCTTAAATCCCTTTGAGAAACATAAGCTTCTGTGTTTTTAGCTCACAGAATGTCTAATATAAAATTGATAGTGGAAAAAATACACAATCACCCAATTTATTAAAATGACATGGAGTATCAGCTCTAATTCACTTCTTTTTCTTCTTCTTTCATGCTCTACTAAAGTGTCAATTCCAGTGCCTTATTAATGGCTTGGTGTTACCCCTTTGGTATTGCTACTTTAGTAGGTAATCAGGTAATATTGTCATCGGATACTCCAGGCACTCTTCACTGGGAATGAAGTGAGAAGAAAAGAAGCAGGGGTAGTAAATCAATTCATGCATGAACACAAATTGATACAAACACTATACATATAGAATATTCTTAATTTTGCCTCTCTTTGGGGTAGAGTACTCTCATCTTTGTAACTTTTCAGCACCATATTTTGTCCGTTGCAGGTTTGTGGAGCCATTCTTTTGCTCCAAACCCCTCTCTACACATAGTTGGGATTTTTCATATTTGTAGGTGGTGGTTCCAGCCTACAGAGGCATACCCTCTGCCTTTGATTCACCAAAGTAAACTGATGCATGTATATTTGCATTTCAATTGAATAAACACAGATCTAGAAATGTGTTTATGAAAATATATAAAATATTGAAATATAATTTATTCCATAATAAGAATAGTAGATAATTTCCCTCAGTGAATAAAAATGGTCCTTGACTATATGAGTACATTGATTTTAAAAAAAGAAACAGATTTAGGATGGAAATGAACAATAATGTGGTTACATGACTACATCTTAATTGTTCTTCTGAATCCAGAGTTCTTAATCTGACTTCATTGCCCACCCATCAGAAGATTATCACAGATACAATAGCCTACTTAATGTTTTTGAATTGAACTTAAACTCTGTAGTGTTACTGATGTGTTTAGTAAGTTTGTAAATTTCTCCTGAAAGTTGTTTTTGTTTACCTGTGAAGAATGTGATTAATATATATATTTTAGACAATATATAATATTTAATATATATTTAAAACAACTTGAAAAGGACCAATTGATTCAGTCTATGTATTAAAAGAAAAATGAATTATTAAAAAATAACTGAGATGTATTGTTTCAAGTTATATACACAGTACAGTTAGTCAACTGAACTGTTCAGTTAATTATCAGATAATTTTGCACATATCTCTGTAAGGTGTAGGCCAGGAAAATCATTATTTCTCAAATCTTCACTTGCTTGAAATCAAAGTGCATTATTGCCATAGTCTCTTTCTCCTTACCAGAAATGGGCTCATGACCGTTACCTTCCTCATGCCTCTTTCTTCCCTTTCCATGGCCATGGGAACAGAATTAGCAAACACCTTCTCACTAAGACTTACTCAGCAACAGGGCAATATTTCTGGCTATAATTAGACATTTCTCCTACCCCTTTAAGAGGATCATGTAAATACAGAAATAATTCTTATTAAAAATACTTGAGGATATCTGGAGTATTTTGTAAATGTAACAACTAAATTACCCTGTCATTAGTCTCATAATTAAGTGAATTAACAGTTAGTTTTAAAAATGATCCTTACTGTTATTTTTCAGATTAGCATTGTTTTGAATGATGAATTCAGTAACCTAAATTAGGGATTTTAAAATATTTCAACTCAAAGATTGTAGGAGGCTTAAATAAAATCAAATTTAGCATTCTACCAGGAGTATTTTCCCAAGGCAAATGTGATTTCAAGTATTTTTGTTCAAATACTGATTTGTTTTAAAGTTATTGAGTACTAATTTGTGGTTGTGTGGGGAGTAGAATATTATGGTTTTAAAAACCTTTAGGCTGTTATTCCATTGAAAAAAGTCAAAGAATTAAGTTGTATATGTGTGCATGTCTGTGTGTATAAAATTTAAAAAATGATTTACCAGAATTAAATTTATTTTTAAACTTTGATTATTTTATAAGATATTATATGAGAGGCTTTAGGTTAAATGTCTCCATTTTAACCTGTATTTAGTGCTAGTTTTTCAGTTTTACCAAATGAATCAAACAAATTAAACTAGATAAAATTTAAGGTAATGTTAACATTATGGATAATTCTTTTTCAACCACCAATATAGGGACTTTTTGTGAACTTACATCATAAGATCGCCAAAGAAAAAACCTAAAACTTTGCTACCCACACACACACAGGTTACTTATCTCATTGAATTCCAAAATGAACAAGAACTACAGAGTTCAAGATACATCTGATCTGTCAGTTTTTCTTTAGGCTTTATAATCTATATGATAGAATGTACCATGGTAACTGCTAGAAGGTGACCATAGTTGATTTTATTTATCCCTCCTAGCTTTCTTTAATAAAAAGAATCATTGAGTTTGTATTATTTTAAAGTCCTCCCCCAAATATATTGTAGTTTCTTTGTTCACTGTTATTATGAATGTTTCAGCTAAGGATGAGAAACATGACAATTCAGTGTAAAATTTTTTGAGAACTATTAAAATTATAGTCATTATCTAACCTCAAGTAGAGACATGGTCTAATTCAACCAAAAGGGAATTGTTTTTTAATTCTTATTCTAGTGTTGAGTTTTAACAGATTTGTGTTATTTATAGTTTATTTTATGCCTGTCTTAAGATAGACATATTTAAAGGGAGTAGTTCATGATGGTTTGGTGATGTTATTAGTTTGATCCTACTTGCCAGTTTCACACCCTCACCAAACTATATGTTTTTACCTTGGTTGACTCTGTTGACAGCCTGTTGATGGCTGTCAGTTGACAGACAACTGATGATTCTGGCTTAAACAATTTTAGAGCAATATCAATAATAGTAGAAAACGTTCCCATCAAATAAATTATTTTCACAAGAAAAAGAGAATACATGTACGGGAAATATCTGGACGAATAATTTTCTTTGGATTTTCTCTGATTCTATCAGGAAAATTTGCCACAGGTTTTATTGTTAGTGACTGGGTAAATCAATAGACCCAAGCTCTATTTTGAGATTTTTGTGGTAATGAGCTTTGTAACCCAGTTCATTCATTGAACCTCTTTTGCCCCCTGATAAAAAAAAGGATCAGCCAGAGAGTTAGACTGTAGGTCCTTTTCAGCTCAAAGTTTCTGTCATTTTTTTTTAAGAGATAATAACATGGTACAATAAAGAGAGCAAGATTTTACAGTTAGATTGACCAAGAGTCATGATCAGCTCCAGTGCTTATTATCTGTGACTATAATTAGATGCTTCGATATTTGAACTTCCACTTGTTTATTTGTAATTTGAAGTTATTAATACCAAATTAGTAATGCCATCCTGTGGTTTGAAGTATTGTATGTAAAGCAACCTGTAAAACCAGTTAATTGATGGCACCTAGTTTTTCAACCAGTGGCCAATGTTCTGATTGTTGTTCTTTCCAGTCAGTGACAAGAATCCTGTGAAATTTATATGAAGAAAGGAAATGGCACTTAACCTAAAGTTTGGGACTTTGGTATTAGCAAAGCAAATTCGAGGAAGATAAAGGTTCAGAGGACATAGGAGGGAGATGGACATTCTCAGCACAGAGAACTGGCTCTGTGATCAGCCAGAGAGTTAGACTGTAGGTCCTTTTCAGCTCAAAGTTTCTGTCATTTTTTTTTAAGAGATAATAACATGGTACAATAAAGAGAGCAAGATTTTACAGTTAGATTGACCAAGAGTCATGATCAGCTCCAGTGCTTATTATCTGTGACTATAATTAGATGCTTCGATATTTGAACTTCCACTTGTTTATTTGTAATTTGAAGTTATTAATACCAAATTAGTAATGCCATCCTGTGGTTTGAAGTATTGTATGTAAAGCAACCTGTAAAACCAGTTAATTGATGGCACCTAGTTTTTCAACCAGTGGCCAATGTTCTGATTGTTGTTCTTTCCAGTCAGTGACAAGAATCCTGTGAAATTTATATGAAGAAAGGAAATGGCACTTGACCTAAAGTTTGGGACTTTGGTATTAGCAAAGCAAATTCGAGGAAGATAAAGGTTCAGAGGACATAGGAGGGAGATGGACATTCTCAGCACAGAGAACTGGCTCTGGTTAACATTGTAGATCCAATTAGTCACTTGCACATAACCTACTTGATCTTCCCCACCTCTTTACCCTTCTGCAGGTGAACGTCCCTTTCATTGTAACCAGTGTGGAGCTTCTTTTACTCAGAAGGGCAACCTTCTGAGACACATAAAGTTACACTCTGGAGAGAAGCCGTTCAAATGTCCTTTCTGTAGCTATGCCTGTAGAAGAAGGGACGCTCTCACAGGACACCTCAGGACCCACTCTGGTAAGTGCCACCAGCTCTTTAAGAAGAAAACTAAAATGTGGGAATTCAGAAGTGTGCCATAGAATAATTCAAAGTAACTTATAGCTTTGGTACATAGCTGAGAATGAGGTAGATAATTTTTTTTTGTATACATTAAATAACTGACAGATTTTGCAGGATGCATTTGGCCCTTCTTTTTTAGATTTATAGATTTGGCAGAAAGGAGTACTGTCAACTGAGGAGTTTCAAGCCATTGATGAAAACAGCTGTTACATAAATTTTCTATAATTTTAAATTTTATAATTATTAATGAAGTAATTGTGTTTAGTCCAGAATAATGGAAAACCCAGTAAAAAAATATAGTTATATGTTGATGTTAGCATAGAGAAGAGGAAAGCTGTGACTTTTTTTGACTGATAGAGTACCTGGGCTGGGACTTCAGGGGGTGTCAAATATAACTATTTTAAACTTGAAAATATTATGTTCATTAGAAAATTAGCTGTGAGAGTATATTTCATTTTAACTCTCCTTGTTTCTTTAACTTTCAAACCATAGTCATTGGATGCTCTCTGAAACTTTTCTCTGCTTCATAAATCATTAGAAAAATCTAAACTGTTTGATTTTTTTAAATGCTAGAATATAGTACATAAAAGCAAAAGAATGATTAGAAATCTGAATGAATTTTATTTGACTTTTAGCATGAATTGCTATAACCAAGAAGTTAAAGGTGGAAAATTAATATAGAATACTCTCAAGCCAGTTTTATTATAGCCTTGACTAGACGGACCTTTGTTGGCAAATTAACGTCTCTGCTTTTCAATATGCTATCTCTGTCTCTTATACACATCTTTTTTCCTGTTAATCCTTAAGGTTTTACCCAGTTTTTTAACATGAATGAGAAATATGTAAAACTATTTAGACATTAAGTCAATTAAAAAATAAAATTAATGAAATATTAAAATATTTTAAGTATATGCTTTATATTCTTCCCTGACTTAAGGCAGTTTACTTATTTCCAACCATGACACATTATATTTTATTTAGAAATTATGCTGTGAAAATTCTATATTAAAGTGGTATTGTTTTATTATAAGAAGTATTCTTTTTTGAAAGATACTTTTAAGACCTGACAGTTATTTCCTTTAGCTGGCCATGAGCTCTGGATTATTAAAGCATTGGTCAGTTGACCAAGGATTATATTAATATAAGACGTAGCTTTCCATGGGAATGAAGTTGAGGCAAAAATATAGCTGTAAGCATGTGTTTCACTCTTTACAAAATTTACAACATTGTGTCGTTTTTAGTATCATGGTTTGGTGTATACAGTTACTCTACCTGGTGATTGCTAGATTCCTTCTTGAAGGTTCATTGTTTGGTGACACGTCCAGAAGACGTTTAACCTTCATCTCAATTTCTGTTTCCTTGATTTCTTTTCTGCTCTTTTAGGAGGTTTATCCCTGTGGATAGTGTCTAAGAAGCCAAGACACCTTGGCTTTTGTATTAGACTGAGCTGGGCAGCTACACTCAGTTTCTTTATGCACGTTAGGCATGGCTCATCTGGGGGCTCCTATTTGGTGTCTAGTGGAGTGAGGGGAGGGAAAGATGGTGCTCAAAAGTAAGCCCCTTACATTGGCTTTGGCAAGGCCAGACACCATGATTTATATGGTTCAATATAATTATAAAATTTATGTGCATAGATTAAAGCTGTTTCTAAGAAACTGTAATTTTTTGGGGGGGGCGGGGGGCTGTTCTATATGGCTTGTAAGACCTTAGTTTCTGTACCAGAGACTGAACCTGTGACCCTGCAGTGAGTCCTAACCATTTCACAGCTAGGGTATTCCCTATGAAACTGTAAATTTTGTAAATAAATACTTTGCTACTTTGAGGTTCAAAAAAAAAAGATATAAGTCTGTATAATTACCCTTATGATTTTGTAATTTGGTATACTAAGTTATGGCTTTTGCAGATATATAAACAGATATGCTCATATTGGCTAATAAGGGGAGTTTAACAGAGAGATGAAAGGGACAGATGGGTATCATCCACCTACTGCTTCATTAAGGTGTGATATCAGCTCAGACATACTTTGAATTTGAAATACTAGCCATCACCAATGCTATTCATAATAGATGAAGCGTAAAACATAGCTGCCAAAGTCCATGCTTCTCTAACTGATCAGAAAGCTCAAGTTGGTCAAATAACTTTCTTCTTCCACTGCTGATTCCCTTACTTTCACCCTCTTTTTAGCACCTGGGCTGGGCAAGTAGTCGTGTCCGACTCTTAGCGACCCCATGGACTGCAGCCCACCAGGCTCCTCTGTCCATGGGATTTTCCAGGCAAGAGTACTGGAGTGGGGTGCCATTGCCTTCTCCGATGCTTCTCTAACTGATCAGAAAGCTCAAGTTGGTCAAATAACTTTCTTCTTCCACTGCTGATTCCCTTACTTTCACCCTCTTTTTAGCACCTGGGCTGGGCAAGGTTCTTTGATGGGTGATCCACAGCCTAATTCCTAAGCGTTTTGAGTATTTGGTGACCTTTGCGTCCTTGGATTACTATAGCTTTTCAATAACCAGAATTACTGGACAAGTTTTTGTTAGAGATGTTCCAGTAAATCTGCTGAGCTTCTAATTTAGTTGTCCTTGCCCATATCATATAGCAACAACCCCAAATCATTTTAGTAATCTGGAAAGTTTACCAGCCAATAGCCTACTTCTCTTTCTGTTAATTCAGTAGCATGAAAAGCCCCATATAGGCAGGGAGTAGTCTCAGCTTTCAATAAAATAGTAACAGAATTCTGATCCCTGGTGGAAACTTTTGGGCATTGAGATCTCCAAAACCAGCAATCCCAAGGTTTCAGCACAGGAAGGGAAAACCCTTTAAATGGGTTATTTGATGTATTGTGGCCACTACTACCTTAACCTCTTTGTAATCAAACATGTGCTGTGGCAATGGGGAAGATAGATGACTTTAGGCATTTATCATAATCTATAGAATGTACTCAAACTTCTCCCAGCTAGCAGTCATACATGAACCATGCCACTTATGGGCCAGTATACTCCATTTGGCCAAATGATTCTGGATAATGTGACATGAGATATGGCTAGTGACATCTGGAAACGGTTTGGGACCATTGCTGTATTTCCTTTGCCTGGAAAAGAATTTCCTGCTTAAAGTCAATATTTTAAGGAATACTATCAGTTCAGTTCAGTTCAGTCGCTCAGTCATGTCCGACTCTTTGAGACCCCATGAATCGCAGCACGCCAGGCCTCACTGTCTATCACCAACTCCCGGAGTTCACTCAGGCTCATGTCCATCAAGTCAGTGATGCCATTTAGCCATGTCATCCTCTGTCGTCCCCTTCTCCTCCTGCCCCCAATCCCTCCCAGCATCAGAGTCTTTTCCAATGAGTCAGCTCTTCGCATGAGGTGGCCAAAGTACTGGAGTTTCAGCTTCAGCATCATTCCCTCCAAAGAAATCCCAGGGCTGGTCTCCTTCAGAATGGACTGGTTAAATCTCCTTGCAGTCCAAGGGACTCTCAAGAGTCTTCTCCAACACCACAGTTCAAAAGAATCAATTCTTCGGCGCTCAGCTTTCTTCACAGTCCAACTCTCAGATCCATACATGACCACTGGAAAAACAATAGCCTTGACTAGAACGACCTTTGTTGGCAAATTAACGTCTCTGCTTTTCAATATGCTATCTAGGTTGGTCATAACTTTTCTTCCAAGGAGTAAGCGTCTTTTAATTTCATGGCTGCAGTCACCATCTGCAGTGATTTTGGAACCCCCAAAATAAAGTCTCTCACTGTTTCCTCTGGTTCCCCATCTATTTCCCATGAAGTGATGGGACCAGATGCCATGATCTTTGTTTTCTGAATGTTGAGCTTTAAGCCAACTTTTTCACTCCCCACTTTCACTCTCATCAACTTTTTAACTAAAAAGTTCCTCTTCACTTTCTGCCATAAGGGTGGTGTCATCTGTATATCTGAGGTTATTGATATTTCTCCCGGCAATCTTCATTCCAGCTTGTGCTTGATCCAGTCCAGCGTTTCTCATGATGTACTCTGCATATAAGTTAAATAAGCAGGGTGGCAATATACAGCCTTGACGTACTCCTTTTCCTATTTGGAACCAGTCTGTTGTTCCATGTCCAGTTCTAACTGTTGCTATAGTGGAATACTATAGCGGTTGTTAAAGGCATTCTGTTACATCCAGGTGAGGAGAAGCATACAAAAGCACCGAAGGAAGGGGAGGTAAATCTATATCCTGAATATCTATCAATTCTTGTGAGAATAAATTTCTCCCTCCTTCAGGTAGAAAGTTCATTGTAATCTGACAGTCACTAATTGATTGGTTAATCCCCTTCGAGAACAATGCCATATCAGGGTCCCAGCATTGGAAGGTGGTGAACTCAGCAGTTGTGGTAGTTAAATTAGTCACATAGCAGGGGAAATCTATGTTGTTGAAGTCTATAGAGTTTCCATCATTGGCCCTCTTTTCACTTTGTATGTGGGCCACTTAACCAGGCACTAGGGTAGCTAGGTAAAGAATCTGATACCCATAGTATAGATTATCTGATTGTTTTGAGTCACCCATCACATAATCTTTTCCAGACTACTCAGAGCCTCCTCCACAACAGATGCCCTCTGGAGAGAATTCATGTAAGATACCACATTGTCACACTTTGTACCAGTTCTGAGAGGCACATATGCATAACTCTCCCCCAAACCTTCTATCTCCAATCTTCCAGTCTTGTTTTTCCAAGTCCTTGACTATATGGCCATGCCATCTATCATTTCCTCATCTATTTTTTCTTACATGCAAACTGTACAGCTGGAGGGGTTATCTTTTCACTACTGGGATTTAGGGGGAGCCCTCTTCATTGGGCCTCTAGTACAATAGTTGCAGCTAGTACCAAATGCCATGCAGTCCATTCACAGGCTGGGTTCATGCAGTTTTATCCTATGTTAATCAGTCATTGAGAACACCTCATGAGGCCAGATTGTGAGAGATTGTGAAGCAGTAGTGGCAGGTATCAGAGACACATGAGCTTTTTGCTCATGAAGTATATACCTGGGTTTCCCAGACCTGTGTGGTCCATTTCATTTAATAGTGAAATGCTCTTGTGCACATCTTATTTTGTATGTTGAATCAGATTAACACATAGTTCATTTTGTAGTTTGAGCCACACAGTCATTTGGAGTTTCGTGTCCTAATACTCAATCTTAACAAGAGTCCAGTAGCAAATTAGGAGTTACTTTTCAAATGGCAAATCATTATTGAGAAGATCACATACATTTCCTCCACTGGGGATCTGTACTCCGATCCTGCAGTAGCAATTACATCACACACCATCTTTGCTTGACACATCTATTTCCAAAAATCATGGCATTGCTGAATCCTAGAGCCAGAGATCTACATGGCAGCTTTCATTGCAGCAGAGGTATACTGCAGCCTCAGTATACCTTTCTTGCCCCAGTCTGCTCTCAAGGTTGACAGCCTTGTGGATTATTGAATACATGCATCAGAGTGGAATACCCAAACATAGTATATCTAGTTTCTAAAATTCAAAGAGGGGACACCACATTTTCTGCCTCCTCCTTCATGATGAAAAGTACAAGGTACAGCAACTTATCATTAACTGTAGAGGCTCTGTTTCCACATGCCTGCATTGCTGGGCCCCTAAAATTTCACCATTGCTGCAGGCATCTAAACTTTCCATAGAGATCACCTCCTATCCTCTGGCATATATCTTAATGAGACATTTTAGTGTTTACTACTTCCTGCTCACCAAATCCAATTGGTATAATACCATGCAGGTAATGCCCCAGGTTGATGTTATGTGAGATGTCAAGATGAACAAGATTTCTTTGCCCTATATTATGGCAAAGAGAGGAGAGCTGACCTAGCCTTAGGGTAAGATGGTGAAAGTATGTTGTCCCTGCACTGTAAAGGCAAACTGCTTCTGATTATCTTTATTGATAAGGAATTACTTTTAAAAGAAATTAAGTTGGTAGTTCCATACGTGGTGTCAGGGACTGTGTTAATATGCTCCAACAAAGATACTATAGCTAGAACTGCTTCTGTATTTGCCATTCTGGTATAACTAAATCTTCATTCATCCACAGTATCATCTAGGTCTTGTATTAGCCTAACAAACAGTTTAAATGGGTTTGTAGGAGGAATGAACACCCCAGCATCTTTTGGTTTTAGTTTACTGTCTTGGAAGAAGTGACAGTTCTAAGGGCTGTGATTCCAGTATGGTAGCCACTAGCCATCTGTGGCTGTTAAGCACCTGTACATATGGGCTTCCCCGTGGCCCAGTGGTAAAGAATCCAACTGCAATACAGGAGACACAGGTTCAATCCCTGGGTCGGGAAGATCCCCTGGAGAAAGAAATGGCAACCCCCGTCCAATATTCTTGCCAGGAAAATCCCATGGACAGAGGAGCCTGGTGGGCTCCTGTCCATAATGTCACAGAGAGTCCGATATGACTAAGAGACTGAGCACACACATATGGTTAATACCATGTTGAAATGGCATTTATTAAATATATTATGAAAATTTCACCTCTTAAAAATGTGGCTATTAGAAAATTTTAAATTATATATGTGATTCATTTTGCATTAGACAGCACTGTTCTTGTCTTTTTATGATAGTCCTCCTACCCTAGGTCGGGGAATCAGTGTAAGGATTCTTTCCATTACTGAGTGCACTTATTCCTGTGGTACTGTAAGATGGGCTTGGATGAAGTCTTCATATATGTCTTGGCCTCCATAAGCTCCCACGTTGACTGGTGGGCCACAGTCTTATTTTGGGTTCCAGGGATTAATGGCAATTCAGAGCTAATATAATACAACTGTCTAATAACCCGTGGAAGGATNTGAGTGCACTTATTCCTGTGGTACTGTAAGATGGGCTTGGGTGAAGTCTTCATATATGTCTTGGCCTCCATAAGCTCCCACGTTGACTGGTGGGCCACAGTCTTATTTTGGGTTCCAGGGATTAATGGCAATTCAGAGCTAATATAATACAACTGTCTAATAACCCATGGAAGGATTTGGTATTATCCTTCTCCCAGTTCACAGTCACTGTCATAAATGGCCACAGGTGGTTCTGAAATGGCTATGAGGAAAATTTATAGAATACAGCTATGGCAGTTTTGGAGAAGACTCTTGAGAGTCCCTTGGGCTGCAAGGAGATCCAACCAGTCCATTCTGAAGGAGATCAGCCCTGGGTGTTTGGAAGGAATGATGCTAAAGCTGAAACTCCAGTACTTTGGCCACCTCATGCGAAGAGTTGACTCATTGGAAAAGACTCTGATGCTTGGAAGGATTGGGGGCAGGAAGAGAAGGGGACGACAGAGGATGAGATGGCTGGATGGCATCACGGACTTGATGGACGTGAGTCTGAGTGAACTCCGGGAGTTAGTGATGGACAGTGAGGCCTGGCGTGCTGTGATTCATGGGGTCGCAAAGAGTCAGACACGACTGAGCGACTGAACTGAACTGAACTGATGGCCAGTTTTCACAGACTCTGTCTCCACCTAAAATTATGTGGCTCTGGATATGTGAATATACTTAGGTCTAGGCAGTGGATAAGAGATCATGAATCCCACTATGGTGACTGAAGTTGGATTTTTGCCCACAAGACCTAGAGGGCTTCTGTCCATGTAAGACAGCTAGCAGCTTGGTATTCTAAGTGTCTTTTTCATTCTTGGGGAATCTGAAACCCATTAGTCATTTCCATAGAACCCTGTGGCACAAAACACATGGATTTTTATCCCATCCCTGTGGCTTGTTAAGGTAGCCTCACCTTCCTGAAATTAATTTCTACCACATATCTTCTGCCACCTTAGAAGATCACAATGCTACTGCTGCTGCTGCTAAGTTGCTTCAGTCGTGTCCGACTCTTAGCGACCCCATAGACGGCAGCCTACCAGGCTCCTCCATCCATGGGATTTCCCAGGCAAGAGTACTGGAGTGGGTTGCCTACCTTTAAGTTAAGAAGCTCAGATCTGTTTGCAACATCTATCATTGTTCTCTCCAGCCTAGAGAAGACAGTTACCAGGAAGCCTCTTAAGCATGCTGGTTATTTCCTCACCAGTGTAATTTTTTGTTGAAGGAGATGTCCCACAGGCCCTTGTGGGGTATTGTTATTTATAATAGATCCTTTTCCAATATTCTTACTTTCTTGAGATTTTGGAATTTTACTTTGTTATGCCAAGAATATTCTGCCATTTCAACTTTTTTACTGTGTAAGCTATCATTGAATCAAAGGTTCAATTAACCAGTCACTCCCACCTGCTCAAGATAATAAAATACTAAATCCCAGATGAATGTTCCTATAGATAAATTGACCTGATCTAACATTGTAGTTCATGTTCTTGATTTAAAATCCTTAGAATCAGTCCATTCCCTTACATACTAACTGGACTCCTACTGATAAAAATTGGCAAAGATTTGCAGTTATTTCAGTGTATAAGGTTGTCACCTCCTGGATATCCCTTGACTTTGGTTGGCTATATTAGGATCTAACTTGTCATGAGTTTGGGGATTGTGAATGGTAATAGAAATGAGTTCTGAAAAGAACTGCCATTCTCCAAACCAATTGGAAGTCCTCTTACTATATGGGAATGCTGATTTATGTGAGTTGGTTTCCTTAAATAGAATGAGGAGGCGTGAAGACAAATATGTCTTCTGGCAAGTCATGTTCTGTAGGGTTTTAGGAGTCCAACATTCTGAGCCTCAGTATTTCATTGCATAGTATCAACATGTGTTTCGCTATTTCCCCATCATTACCCCGTTATCAAGAACTAACAGTGGGCCTGTCTGGTGGTCCAGTGGGGAGGAATCTGCCTGCCAATGCAGGAGTTACCGGTTAGATCCCTGGTCTGGGAAGATCTCACATGCCATGGAGCAGC
Source organism: Cephalophus harveyi (assembly GCA_006410635.1). Lineage (NCBI taxonomy): Eukaryota > Metazoa > Chordata > Mammalia > Artiodactyla > Bovidae > Cephalophus > Cephalophus harveyi. The sequence goes on along the minus strand of SJYT01001616.1, from coordinate 656,192 downwards.
TAAGCTCGTATGCCACAACTACTGAGCCCACATGCCCCAGAGCCAGTGGTCAGCGACAAGAGAAGCCACCACAGTGAGAAGGCCATGCGCTGGAACTAGAGAGTAGCACCACCTGCCCCAACTAGAGAAAAGCAATGGAAATCCAGCACAGAAAGTAAATTAAAAAATAAAATTATTAAAAACAGATCTAGAAAAAGACCTAATGGTATTGGTTTTGCCCAGTTTATTCAGTATGGCAATCCCATCACCCTTCAAATCAGATTCTGGAGTTGGTTTTCAGTCTTATTTACCCGAGCCTTAAGTAGATAAGGACTATTTTAAAGATGATTCAGGACCTTCAATTTGTTCTTTCTCCCTCATATAATCCTTTGGGCTAACAGAAGTAGCCATGTAACTCTACAGTCTTCACACAGACACCACTACTGTCCTTTTAGCAAATAAAGACCACAGCTCCAAAAGACTTCCTTTCATCCTCACTTCATTCTATGATACCATCAGTGATAATCTGAGTAATCAGGTTGCCAACACATGCATAGAATTACTAAGATTTCACTAACTTTCTGATAGGTTGCCCTCCTGTTCTCTTCAAGCATGAGAAACTCAGTGTCAAAATGCCTTGTGGATACTCTGAGGCCTTGGGACACTCCTGCTACCGATAACTAGCATCAGGGCCATGATAGGAAAGCAATGATCACTCAGATGGAGAAAATGCAGGAGACATTGACGAAGCATTAAAATTTACAGGAGAAAGAGTAGGCATAAAAGAAACCAGCAAGGGACGGTTGGAATACTCTAAGGCTGCAGTATTAGGAAGCCATGAGCAACCCCATGTCCAAAGTGTTTGTTGTGTGTGTGTGTGCTTGCACTGTCTCGTACAACTCTTTATGACTCCATGGACTGCATCCTGCCAGGCTCCTCTGTCCATAGAGTTTTACAGGCAAGAATACTGGAATAGGTTGCCATTTCCTCCTCCAGGAGATCTTCCCGACATCTCCTGTCGGGAAGGAGATGTATCCACAATACAGGGATCAAACCCACATGTATTGTGTCTCCTGCCTTAAGAGACAGATTCTTTACCAACTGTGCCACCTGGAAGAGGTCACTGAAATTAGGAGAGGTAGGAGATGGTTTTGAAACTGACCTTCAGTGGAGGAATATACCCCTACTAACCTGTGACTGAGGAATAAACAGCTTGGCCTCACTCTTTCCATCTCTCCTCTTTTGCTGCTGTATGTTAGCTGCCCACTCGTGTCTGACTCTTTGCTACCCCATGGTCTATAGCCCACAGGCTCCTCTGTCCATAGGATTCTATAGGCAAGAATACTGGAGTGGGTTGCCATTTCCTTCTCCAGAGGATCTTTCCGACCCTGTGATCGAACCGGCATCTCTTATGTCTCCTCCATTGGCAGGCAGCTTCTTTACTGTCTCTTTTGCTAATACCTTATGTTAAATGAGCATGACCAGAAGCCAGGGGACAAAGGAGCCTATGGATGAAGCTGATAGAAATTAGCTTTTTGCAGAAGCAGAGCAGCAAAAGGTAAAAAATGGCTATGGAGGTGAAAGAGAATATGTCACAGATAAGCTCGATGGAGCCTGGTAGGCTGCCTGCCGTCCATGGGGTCACACAGAGTTGGACACGACTGAAGCGACTTAGCAGCAGCAGCAAGCTAGATATAAGAACTAGTGCTTAAACTTACTAGTATAGGGTATTAAGTGTAATATAATGATTTTGATTTTAATGTCAGCTTTTTATGAATAATATTATTAGTACAAAGTAACTTGCTTCCTCCTCCTCCATACTAACCCTTACTTTGGGTAATGAGTGCTCATTGTTTTATTTTCTTTAGTTAGCTGTTGTGTTCTAGGGTATGTATATTGCATCTTTGTTTCCTTTGTTTTAGATTAGAACATTTTCCTTTCAGTAGATTGGTTAATAATGAGATTGGTTTTGATGTGCACTTACATATTTCTATGACATTTAATATGTCATAGAGAAATATGAGAAAACACTTAGAAAAATATCTGGGATATAGTATCAGTATCAGTTCATTCACTCAGTTGTGTCTGACTCTTTGTGACCCCATGGATTGCAGTACTCCAGGCTTCCCTGTCCATCACCACCTCCTGGAGCTTACTCAAACTCATGTCCATTGAGATGGTGATGCCATCCAACCATCTCATCCTCTGTCGTCCCCTTCTCCTTCCACCTTCAATCATTCCCAGCATCAGGGTCTTTCCAAATGAGTCAGTTCTTCACTTCAGGTGGCCAAAGTATTGCAGTTATGGCTTCAGCGTCAGTCCTTCCAATGAACATTCAGGACTAATTTTCCTTTAGGATGGATACATCCAATATAGTATACATTCATTAAATGTTAGCTCTTTTCTTTCTTCCTCTTTTTTTTAAAGTCCTATACGGTCCCATGCAAGCTGAAAGTTTCTATTTGGAATTCTCTTGCATACTCTAGAGAAGGGGTTCCCCAACCTCCATGACCTAATGCCTGATAATCTTAATAATAATAGAAATAAATTGCACAGTAAGTGTTAACATGCTTGAATCATCCTGAAACCATACCCCCACCCCCGGTTTGTGGAAAAAGTGTTTTCCATAAAACCAGTCTCTGTTGCAAAAATGTTGGGAACCACTGCTCTAGAGGACACAAGGCAGTGTCTTGATTTTGATTGTATTATCCTAATAGTTAGGTTATGACAGGTCATGTCTGGAATTTCTTGAACTCTCTTTAGCCTTGTATTGTACAAGGCACATTCTATGGATTATTCATTTAATTATATCTCTTACCTGAAAGAGCAAAACCAGGTGGTTTATCAATTAAAAACAGTAAATCTAGCAATATGAGAAGCTTTCAATAAAAAGGCCAAGTCCTTTCCTTTCAGTGAGGAATTTGGTTTTGGAATTCCATGTAGTTTATCTGACCTAAACCACACTCATAACACATCATCTCTAATTCCACTTTCAGTTTCCTTAAAAACTTGAAGACCTTGTGAAACAATCAGACTTCTATTAAATTTATCAGATTTTTGTCACTAATTTTTAAGATTTCCATTGCCCACCTCCAATTTATCAGCGTTATTTTCATCTCATTTTTATTGAATCTTTCCAGAGTGGTAAAATTAGTTTTTATAGAAATAACTTTCTTTCTGTACTTATTTTATTAGAATATGTATATTTGGTTAATTTATTTAATTATAGTAATAGGTACAGCTGGCATAAATAAGTTTGGATGGAATCATAATTGACTCAGCGTAAGTATCCAGTTCAACTGCCAGAAGTGTCTATGTGGGCATACCAAAGAGCAGCCTGTGAGCACCAGCATTTAAGTGGATTTCAAAGGATTGGAGAGACAGAAAAGCTTCTTGTTAATATTATTCCTAGTTTATAGGTGAGGAGACTGAGGCACAGAGAAGTCACACAGGCAGAGCCTGGATTCCAACCAAGACAGTCAAACTCAAAATCTGTACTCCATGCTATGGAATAAATGATACAACCTCATATGTTTATTTTATCCTCTGTCTTGCTAAACTCTGGGCTTCCCTTGTGGCTCAGCTAGTAAAGAATTCACCTGCAATGCGGGAGACTTGGGTTCAATCTCTGGGTTGGGAAGATCCCCTGGATAAGGGAAAGGCTACCCATTCTAGCATTCTGGCCTGGAGAATTCCATGGACTGTATAGTCCATGAGGTCGCAAAGAGTTGGACGCAACTGAGCGACTTTCACTCACTCACTCACTGCTAAGCTGTGTAAAATTAACTCCAAGTGATAAATTGAATACTCTCTGGAAGTCAAAAAGTCAAGACATCTGGGTTTAAGAACAGGCTCATTGCAAATTAACTGTGTGACTTTGTCACATCACTTAATTTAATCTTTAATCTCCCTGTGCTGCTCATATTATATAATCCGTTATCTTTTCTCCTGGGATTTTGCTGCTCATTAGTCACTGAGACCAAACTTTACAGAGTAAGAGAGTATTCCCCACTCCCAACGTATTTCTTTTGTTTGCTGTTGTTTGTTTTAACTTTCAAAACAGATTTGCATAAAATGGAAGAAATCTTAAAAGATTTTCAGATGACCTGCGTAGGACTAGCATCACTTCTCTGCAACTATCTGCCAACATAAATCTCAGAGAAGACCTTGATATAGAGAGTTTCTGATTTTGCATTCTAATTCCAGATATAGTTTGTTCACATAAAATGCATTTCTTTTTAAATAATATTTTTGAAAAAAGCTTTCTCTGTGTTGCTGAATACCAGTGAAAGTGTAAAACAGTGTTGAATATTCCCTCCTTCTCTTTTACCAGTTAGTACCTGAATGAAAAGATGGGCTTAAGTGTACAAAGCCCTGATTACTTGATTTGGTTGCTTGTTTTAAATTTTGATAGCAGTCATTGATAACATTTTTTAATTTTGAAAAAATGCCCGATTTTATGAATAATTAATAAATCTGGGCTCCTTAAAGAGCACAGATATTTTGGTAGTATTATCCAGTATTTGACATGGAAAAGTTTGTTTTCTAACAATAATTTTGAAGCAGTATAATATTATTTCTGGAAATAGATTGATATGATCATCTTTTCTCAGGAGTAGATAATTCCTGTTAACAAAGCCTAGTTTTTATTCCCAACTTCTTAAGATAATAATGGGAGAAATCAGAACTTTCCTTTTATTTGTTATGGCAGTGCTATATTTCATTTCTGAAATATTGTCCATTCAGGGGGAAAAAAGTGAAATAATGCAATCTAAGTTTTGTCTGTACAACAATCATCAGTGTTTATTTCTTTGTTTTTTTAAAACTATCTCATTTATTATGGTGTAGAGCTATTCTACTGGTCTTGATGCTGGATATTTCATTAGAATTGCTTTATTTTATGGCAGTATGTTGGCTAAGTGTAAACTTTACCCATTAACCTTAGATTTACACACAAATCGCCTACTTTTCTTTACATAAGTTTATAATATAACATAGTATTTCTGTCAGTGTTTAGTGACAAATCAGAGAATCAGTGTGCCTGCTACAAAAAGTTATTTTATTAGTTTTGTCTATTAGATTTTTAGTTTAACAAGTGATTATAGTCCTTTCATTCCTTAGAAATTTGATTAGTATGCTTCATACATTATATATTACTTCTTTTAATTGTCTTTATTTACCCAGTACACTGGGGAAATAGTGTTTCAATTAAGCCCTGGACCCCTATTAATCAAAGCAATACTTACCATACTTATTTTTTAATCAAGGAGGAATGAAAGGTGCATATATTTTCCTAATTAGAACTTCAGGTATATTTCTCATGTACTTTAATACAGTGCTCAAATTAAATATTTAAAATGTAATAGAAGAGTATATGTTTTTAATGTATGGAAACTTATATATGCTTTATAAATTTCTTTGTATAAATTGTAAAGAGAAAAAAGTAAGAATGCCTTTTTCACAATCTCAAATGTTTTTATGCCATATCTAAAATTTAGTTTTGGCCATGAAATTGTACAGGGCTTTGTTGTTTAGTCGCTAAGTCACATATGACTCTTTTGCGACCCTGTGGTCTGTAGCCCACCAGGTTTCTCTGTCCAAAGGATTTCTAAGACAAAAATACTGGAGTGGGTTGCCATTTACTTCTCCAGGGGATCTTCCTGACCCAGGGATCAGACCTGGGTCTCCTGCATTGGCAGGTGGATTCTTTAGCACTGAGCCACCAGGAAAGCCTGTACTACACTTGCATTCTTAACAACAACAACAAAAATTATTGCTAAAAAGGGAATCTTTTCATTTGAAAATGAAAAATCCTAATATCCCAAGGAAGTGTATTCATTGTCTCTTGTTCCTTGTTTATTCTACCATTATTGTTCAGAGATATATAAATAAAATATCCTTGAGTAAGCAGAGAAGTGTAGGAGTTTTTTTTTCTTTTTCTGATTTTAGCTTTCAATTATATTAGCTTTCAATTAAATCAGTATTTATTATATAATTACTTGAATATATCACCTAAAAATAAACACGTTGTAAAGGTAGTTTATGTGATATATCTATAGCATATAACCCTAGAGTAAGAACTATTTGAGGAACCTTCCAGTGTCACAGTCTTTTGACTTAAGATCATTAAGCCTACATTATTCTGAACAGATGCCTACTTTATTTCCAAAACACCTCAGTTATGTTGATTTTCACAACACAGTTTTGTAATCTCTTCAAAGTTTGACAAATTTTGTTTAAGAAGTTTGTTCTTTATATCTAATTGTCGGGTTAAAGCAACTTTGTTCTATAAAAAGCAACTGGACCAGATGTAACATATAAGAATCCATCTGTTAAAACAATAACATCCACCATTGTTAGTTGTTTTAGATAAGGACTGTTTCCCTGCTTTTGAATATATTTGGATATTCACATTAGTACAATATTAAACCAACTAGCAGGCATTTTTAAGGTAAGAAAATATAGTTTTTTCATTCTCTTCAACTTTCTTGAAAATGAAATTCAAAAGTGGCGTCTGGCTGGGTTTGAGATAGTGCTAACCTTTGACCATATTATTGCTAAACAAGTGAATGTCAAATGCTCTACTTCTGTATTCTCACACGGGACAATCTTTTAATTTGCCATGAGAGTGATTATGCCCTCAGATATACTATCATTCCTTATTAAGGGACTGTCACATCATTTCCTTAAATTCCTGGCTGATCAGGAATCCCATAAACTGATTGTCCTCCAAAGCAGTGTGGCATTTTTAATCACTAACTGTCTCCTGAAATACACCCTTTCCTTCTTATATATATGTTTTTTTTTTTTTAAGTTATCTTCCCCTCTTGTCTCTCCTCTGCCTTCCACTGTTTTTCTAATAGATTTTTTCCCCTAATCCTTCAATGTTTGCTTCAATATTATCCCACTTTATTTTTTGAGGTAAACAAGCATATAATTAAATACTTTAAGTTTCTGTTACATATGAACTGCTTTTTATAACATGGATTTGCTACAGGTTATAGACCTTTAGATACTAATAGGACTGATTGTTTTGTTAAAGAAGGATTTTAAATGTCTGAAAGTTGGGTATGTGGCCAGAAGACTTAATGATTAAAACCAGATCACCATGACTTCTCTACCAGATTTGCTAAAGAGATCCATTTAAAAAATTCTAAGACATGACCAGTATACTGATAAGGCATATTGGATTACATTTTGTTGGTTATAGAAATTAAATCTAGTGCAGCTCCTTCATAGTGGTGATGGTGCATAAAGTGTAGTATAATTTGTACTGCAGACTTCCCTTGAGAAGAAACTGTTTTCACCTGATTGTAGACCTGGCACCTGGACCACTTTCTGGGTGATCTCCCAAGTGTGAACTTTCCCCACCCTCCACCCCTCCTTTCCTTCCTGGAGGTGGTTGATAGAGGAGGATTGCATTGATAATTACACAAGCAGTGTCAGTTGCACACTTGATTTGCATAACTGTGCTCTGCTGATTTCACCCGTCAAGTCCCGACACTTAGCCTGTGGAGCCTCTCTGTATGCTTTGCAATAACCACTGAAGAGAGGGAATGGGATTGGTGTCTCCATTCCTGATTCAAACACACATGTAACACCTTGCCCATGGAGGGAGAAAGCACTTTCAGTCAGGCCAGCCGCAGTGACAATTCAGTGACTTCTGCCCAGAAGAACATATTTTCCCCCAAATAATCATTATATACTCTTCCTTATATGTTCCTTATAAAAGAAATTAAATTTTTAATAGCATTAAATTTTCAAGCATCAGTATACACAACATGCTTCTTTAAATTTTAGACACTTATTCAGACGAAGGAGAAATATTGTATGATAGCCTTTATATGAGGAATCTAAAAAGAAATGACACAGATGAACTTATTTACAAAACAGAAACGGGCTCACAGACTTAGAGAACTTATGGTTTCAGAGTGGGAGGAGGATGGTGGCAAAGGATAGTTAGGGAGTTTGGGATCAACATATATACACTACTGTATTTAAAATGGATAACCAAAAAGGTCTGCTGTATCATACAGGGAACTCTGGTTAATGTTATGTGGCAGCCTGGATGGGAGGGGAGTTTGGGGGAGAACAATACTTACATAGATATGTCTGAGTCCCTTCACTGCCCGCCTGAGACTATGACAGCATTGTTAGTTGGCGGTTGTTGTTTAGTCATTAAGTTGTGTCTGACTCTTTTGCAACCCCATGAATTGTAGCCTACCAGGCTCCTTTGTCCATGGGAGTTGTCCTCCAATATAAAATAAAAAGATTTTTTTTTTAATTAGACACTTATTTCTAGAAGGAGTAATGGAAAAGCTGTCTTTCCTCTCTAGCACATTCTCGTCTGATATAGCTCTCCATTTTGGTTCAAAGACCAAGTCAGATTAGTTGACTGCTGGAACCTTGCCTCCTTACCTTTTTCTGTTCTCAGGAGTTCTAAAGAAGTAAGCAGGAACCATGGAGCTACTTCTCATTCTCAGTTTTCTGCAGACAACTTTAGTAATTCAGTTTTGCATCCAACTTGTTTGTTACTGTGAACGGGGTGAGCTTGTGGTTATTTCATGTTATTCCTTGCACAGTGCTGAGTCTGCAGGCCTGGCATGTTTGGAACTCCATGGCAGAAATAAGGGCAGCATGCCAGCTTCTTTACTCACCCAGTGTCCAAAAAGGCACATCACACTGTTTTCTGTTTTGTTGAGGGTTTTTTTTTTTTTTCAAGCTAACCTCCACCCTCTCCTTTTATTTTTCCTACTTGATCCGTGCATGTGAGTCAAAGAAACTTGTTCATCCACAGCCTGTACTGTCTTGCAAAATCTTGTAAGAAAATTCTCAAATGGCAGATAACCATACAAATGAGGTAAATATTATAACCCAATATCATTTGTTATAAACATATAAAATATATTTAGGATATAATTAAATTTTTGCTTAAGGTATCATAAATCATCTATCAACATGGTTTCTTTTTAAATTGTACAAAAATATGATGATAATAATCATATGATAAAAATGAAACATCCTAAATTCTGCATCTTGAAACACATTACTGTATTCTCTTTTGCATCTGTATCCCTTATGCTATAATGATTGAGTGAATGAAAGAATCTACAGGTGCTTTCAGTTGAAAATTCTTACATTAACTAGGAAGTTAGTTTTTTAAGATTACTGGAGATCAGTTATGCTTATGTTTCCTAGCAGAAGATAAATGTCAGGTTATTGTAAAAACTAAAGTTCAGTTCACTTCAGTTGCTCAGTCGTGTCCGACTCTTGCGACCCCATGAATCGCAACACACCAGGCCTCCCTGTCCATCACCATCTCCTGGAGTTCAATCAGACGCAGGTTCATCAAGTCCGTGATGCCATCCAGCCATCTCATCCTCTTTCGTCCCCTTCTCCTCCTGCCCCCAATCCCTCCCAGCATCAGAATCTTTTTTAATGAGTCAGCTCTTTGCATGAGGTGGCCAAAGTACTGGAGTTTCAGCTTTAGCATCATTCCTTCCAAAGAAATGCCAGGGCTGATCTCCTTCAGAATGGACTGGTTGGATCTCCTTGCAGTCCAAGGGGCTCTCAAGAGTTTTCTCCAACACCACAGTTCTAAAGCATCAATTCTTCGGTGCTCAGCCTTCTCCACAGTCCAACTCTCACATGCATACATGACCACAGGAAAAACCATAGCCTTGACTAGACGGACCTTAGTCGGCAAAGTAATGTCTCTGCTTTTGAATATACTATCTAGGTTGGTCATAACTTTTCTTCCAAGGAGTAAGCGTCTTTTAATTTCATGGCTGCAGTCACCATCTGCAGTGATTTTGGAGCCCAAAAAAATAAAGTCTGACACTGTTTCCCCACCTATTCCCCATGAAGTGATGGGACAGGATGCCATGATCTTCATTTTCTGAATGTTGAACTTTAAGCCAACTTTTTCGCTCTCCTCTTTCACTTTCATCAAGAGGCTTTTTAGGTCCTCTTCACTTTCTGCCAGAAGGGTGGTGTCATCTGCATATCTGAGGTTATTGATATTTCTCCCGGCAATCATGATTCCAGCTTGTGTTTCTTCCAGTCCAGCGTTTCTCATGATGTACTCTGCATAGAAGTTAAATAAGCAGGGTGACAATATAAAGCCTTGACATACTCCTTTTCCTATTTGGAACCAGTCTGTTGTTCCATGTCCATCTGTAACTGTTGCTTCCTGACCTGCATACAGATTTCTCAAGAAGCAGGTCAGGTGGTCTGGTATCCCCATCTCTTTCAGAATTTTCCAGTTTATTGTGATCCACACAGTCAAAGGCTTTGGCATAGTCAATAAAGCAAAAATTAAAGTTACTGGCTAACATTTAAACAGACTCTTATTTTGTGACAAGCACTGTTTTAAGGGCCTTATTTTACAGTTAAGTAGAGTCAAATTTAAAGAGAGAGATGCTAATATCACCACAGTCTATAGCTTGAAATATTATGTGTATGATCCCTTATGTCAAGTTTTATCTTAGTAAGTTTATTATTCTTTTACATTACTTTTTAAATTTTCATTTTGCCAACAATGTATTATTTGGATTAGATTTTTAATTTATTTTTAATTGGAGAATAGTTGCTTCTGTCATACACCAACATGAATCAGCCTTAGGTACACATATGTCCCCTCCCTCTTGAACCTCTCTCCCAATTCCCACCCCATCCCACCCTTCCAAATTGTCACAGAGTTTGAGCTTCTTGCTTGAATTAGATTTTAAACAAACACACACAAGCACACAAAAATGTTCAACATAATAAAACTAAAGAAATGTATCATGCTTAAATGAATAAAAGTGTCCCAAAATGCTGGAGGACATATAAAAATTTAGAATAAAATAAATCTAAGGTAGAAAGTGAAGAGAAACTAAAAAGCCTCTTGATGAAAGTGAAAGTGGAGAGTGAAAAAGTTGGCTTAAAGCTCAACATTCAGAAAACGAAGATCATGGCATCTGGTCCCATCACTTCATGGCAAATAGATGGGGAAACAGTGGAAACAGTGTCAGACTTTATTTTGGGGGGCTCCAAAATCACTGCAATTGTGATTGCAGCCATGAAGTTAAAAGACGCTTACTCCTTGGAAGAAAAGTTATGACCAACCTAGATAAGCATATTGAAAAGCAGAGACATTATTTTGCCAACAAAGGTCCATCTAGTCAAGGCTATGGTCTTTCCAGTGGTCATGTATGGATGTGAGAGTTGGACTGTGAAGAAAGCTGAGGGCCGAAGAATTGATGCTTTACAACTGTGGTGTTGGAGAAGACTCTTGAGAGTCGCTTGGACTGCAAGGAGATCCAACCAGTTCATCCTATGTGATTGCAGCCATGAAGTTAAAAGACGCTTACTCCTTGGAAGAAAAGTTATGACCAACCTAGATAAGCATATTGAAAAGCAGAGACATTATTTTGCCAACAAAGGTCCATCTAGTCAAGGCTATGGTCTTTCCAGTGGTCATGTATGGATGTGAGAGTTGGACTGTGAAGAAAGCTGAGGGCCGAAGAATTGATGCTTTACAACTGTGGTGTTGGAGAAGACTCTTGAGAGTCGCTTGGACTGCAAGGAGATCCAACCAGTTCATCCTAAAGGAGATCAGGCCTGGGTATTCATTGGAAGGAATGATGCTAAAGCTGAAACTCCAATACTTTGGCCACCTCATGTGAAGAGTTGACTCATTGGAAAAGACTGATGCTGGGAGGGATTGGGGGCAGGAGGAGAAGGGGACAACAGAGGATGAGACGGCTGGATGGCATCACCGACTCGATGGACATGAGTTTGAGTGAACTCCGGGAGTTGGTGGTGGACGGGGAGGCCTGGCGTGCTGCGATTCATGGGGTCGCAAAGACTCAAACACGACTGAGCAACTGAACTGAAGAATAAAATAAGTTATCTATAAGAGAGTGCTTTTCAGAATTATGCTATGTTATTGTAAAAATCTTACCATTATAACAACATTATGCATATTTCACATGATTCCCAATTTATTCAGGAAAAGCTCGGATATGAATTGCTTTGCCTGACTCTAGAGTCCTTGCTCTCAGCCACCATGCCCCCGTTTTCCAATCTATTCCTCATACAACAGCCATATTGTTATTTTAAAACACAGTTTAAATCATTCTATTTCTCTGCTTAAAATCTTTTAATGGCTTTGCGTTGTTCTTTTAATAAAATTAAGCTGTTAATCATGGCCAGTAGAAGTTCTGCCCACCTCTCCTGTTTGAGCATATACCACTTTACCCCTCATTTTGTGTTCTTTGCTGCCTGAGGTTTCTTAATTTTTATCCTGCTCTTGGGGTTTTCTACTCATGACCCTAGATGTCTCTAACTTCAGCTCTTTCCCCAGTTCTTGGCATGATTATTTGTATCTTTCAGATATTTGCTTCAGTGTCATCTCCTTGGAGATAATGCCGTTCCATAAACACCCTAGCTAAAGCATCCTCTTAGCTCCTCTCTGTCTTGCTCTCTCTAGCCTAGAGTCTTATAAAACTTTAATCAGAATCTGTGGTTATCTTTTTTGTTTGTTTATGCCTATGTTACCTGTCTCCTTCCACTTGAATATAAGTTTCTGAGACTGTCTCTTCTGTCTTACTTATTAAGGTATTCCCAGCTCCTTGAATGGTGTTTGGCAAAAAATACTTGTTGATTAATTGAATGATGAGGGCCTTATGGTATAATGTACCTACTCTGAAAAAATTCTCATCAAAAGAAAAGGAAAGAAAATACTGACCTATTCTAATTTCTATAGAGTCAGCTAACACGTATTTTTCACATTTGTCAATTACACCGTATCAGACAAGTTCAGTCACTCAGTTCTGTCCAACTCTTTGCGACCCCATGAATTGCAGCACACCAGGCCTCCCTGTTCATCACCAACTCCAGGAGTTCACTCAGACTCATGTCCATCGAGTCGGTGATGCCATCCAGCTATCTCATCCTCAACCGTCCCCTTTTCCTCCTGCCCACAATCCCTCCCAGCATCAGAGTCTTTTCCAGTGAGTCATCTCTTCACATGAGGTGGCCAAAGTACTGGAGTTTCAGCTTTAGCATCATTCCTTCCAAAGAAATCCCAGGGCTGATCTCCTTCAGAATGGACTGGTTGGATCTCCATGCAGTCCAAGGGACTCTCAAGAGTCTTCTCCAACACCACAGTTCTAAAGCATCAATTCTTGGCACTCAGCTTTCTTCACAGTCCAACTCTCACATCCATACATGACCACTGGAAAAACCATAGCCTTGACAAGACGGACCTTTGTTTTGCAAAGTAATGTCTCTGCTTTTCAATATGCTGTCTAGGTTGGTCATAACTTTCCTTCCAAGGAGTAAGCGTCTTTTAATTTCATGACTGCAGTCAGCATCTGCAGTGATTTTGGAGCCCCAAAAAATAAAGTCTGACACTGTTTCCCCATCTATTTCCCATGCAGTGATGGGACAGGATGCCATGATCTTCGTTTTCTGAATGTTGAGCTTTAAGCCAATCTGTCTCCTGTACAATGTCACGAACCTCATTCCATAGTTCATCAGGCACTCTATCTATCAGATCTAGGCCCTTAAATCTATTTCTTACTTCCACTGTATAACCATAAGGGATTTGATTTAGGTCATACCTGAATGGTCTAGTGGTTTTCCCTACTTTCTTCAATTTAAGTCTGAATTTGGCAGTAAGGAGTTCATGATCTGAGCCACAGTCAGCTCCCGGTCTTATTTTTGCTGACTGTATAGAGCTTCTCCATCTTTGGCTGCAAAGAATATAATCAGTCTGATTTCAGTGTTGACCATCTGGTGATGTCCATGTGTAGAGTCTTCTCTTGTGTTGTTGGAAGAAGGTGTTTGCTATGACCAGTGCATTCTCTTCACAAAACTCTATTAGCCTTTGTCCTGCTTCATTCCACATTCCAAGGCCAAATTTGCCTGTTACTCCAGGTGTTTCTTGACTTCCTACTTTAGCATTCCAGTCCCCTATAATGAAAAGGACATCTTTTTGGGATGTTATATCTAAACGGTCTTGTAGGTCTTCATAGAACCATTCAGCTTCAGCTTCTTCAGCATTACTGGTTGGGGCATAGACTTGGATCACTGTGATATTACACAGTATACTTACATATATATTTTTTTCTTGTGAAATTAGATGTAGCTCAAGAGTCTCTTTTTTGTTCACTTCTGGATAATAAACATAACGCGCCTAAGCGATGGCCTCTCTCAGTTGAAAATCCTTGGTACCATGTGAAGAAATTCAAAAATGCTCTCCATCCATCCATCCTAAGTCACTTTAGTCATGTCTAACTCTTTGCGCCCTGTGGTCCATAGCCCACCAGGCTCCTCTGTCCATGGGATTCTCCAGGCAAGAATACTGGAGTGGAGTGCCATTTCCTACTCCACGGGGTCTCACTGACTTAGGGATCAAACCTGTGTCTCTTGCATCTTCCACATTGACAGGTGGATTCTTTACCACTAGTGCCACCTGAGAAGCCCTTATTTGTATGTCAGGCATTTTTTTAGGTGCTTGACATACAACAATGAAGAAAAAATATCTTGAAGCTTAACCTTTCAGTGAAGTAAGATTGATTATTATTATGTTTAGTAAACATAATAAGTTAACTATATAATGTATAAGCTGATGAAGGCTTCAGGCAGAAAAAAAGTTGCCATTTATTAAGCATCTACTATGTCAAGTACCTTGTAAAGTTTTCTATATGCATATTTTTATAATTTTCACAAAAATGCTATGACTAAGGTATGTGTAGAGTCTTCTCTTGTGTTGTTGGAAGAAGGTGTTTGCCTTCTATTGCCTTATTTAGCTCAGCCTATGGCTCATACATAGGTGGTAAGTGTTAGGGCTCTTATTAGAAAATAAGTCGAAACCATAATATGGATATATGTATATATATCATTCTTTACCCTGTGTGAATATTCCATAAATTATAACAGGTTACTTACTTTGAATATAATTGGATCTCTTTGATAACCAATTTTTTTATTTGTGTTATTACAATATATGAAAGCCTTGCTTACTTCCCTGAGTTATTATAATATTGGAAAATCAGATAAGAAAAGTAGTTTAAAGAGAGAATAGAAATCATATCAAAAAGAAATGCTTCTGTTATGGGATTATTTGTTTATTCTATAAACCCAGAAAGTTCTTCTTTGGTTTTTTCTATTTTATTTCCATAGTAACTGTTTTGCACATTTGTAATATTGAAACAGTATCAAATATATCTGTCTTGTGTCTTAGACTTCTGTTCCATCATGTCCTTGCTANGAGCACCGAAGAATTGATGCTTTTGAACTGTGGTGTTGGAGAAGACCCTTGAGAGTCCCTTGGACTGCAAGGAGATCCAACCAGTCCATTCTGAAGGAGATCAGCCCTGGGATTTCTGTCTCTTATACACATCTAATATTGGAAAATCAGATAAGAAAAGTAGTTTAAAGAGAGAATAGAAATCATATCAAAAAGAAATGCTTCTGTTATGGGATTATTTGTTTATTCTATAAACCCAGAAAGTTCTTCTTTGGTTTTTTCTATTTTATTTCCATAGTAACTGTTTTGCACATTTGTAATATTGAAACAGTATCAAATATATCTGTCTTGTGTCTTAGACTTCTGTTCCATCATGTCCTTGCTATGTTATAGCTTTTCCATGTTTGTAATTTCAGTAACTCCTTTTCTTATATTCATCAATCAATCAGTTAGTTAAATAATTATTATTGCAATTGTTATGCAAGAAGTAGACATATCTCTGAGTTCAATGGTATACGAATATTATGGTCATTATTGTGATTGTACATACCACACTTTAGATAGTTGGTAAATATGTGTGGTACAACTGACTGGTATTTACTTATAACAGCTGCAGAAATTCTGAGATTCTAACATCTTTGTTTTTTAAGTAGTTTATAGTCAGAGATAGAAATAAGTAGTAATTATATTCTATATGATAAAGAAGAGCTGAAAATCAGAACTGTTAACACTGCCAAAATATTTTACAGTGTATATTTTGTTCAGTTCCATTTAGGTTCCTTATTTCAGGTGTTGAGTTAAAGTGGTCTTGTGAAACCTGTTACTTAAACAGAATGACAGAAAAGTAGATGTCAATAATGTACAATCATGAAAATAACCTTACATGAGACTTTTTCTTTTTACAATTATGCTTCTTTCCACCATGAGCAAAACATTAAAAAAAAGATTATCTTGCTTTCAATTTTCTGTGATAGTTTCATTTAAAAGACTCATCCACGCTTACGTACTATTTTCCATGGTGTTTGTGCCCTTATACTAAGGTTTAAATTTAATTTGAAAATTAATTATACTACATTATAAAGCAAATGGAAATATTTGAGTGGTTAAGGAATGTGAGCTCTGTAAAATCAAGGCTAACGTTGGTCTTCTTCAGGGTTGTATCCACTGCACTTTAAGACTCTCAATAAATGTTTGTTAAATGAATGATACAAGAATTATATGTCCTTGTTCAATACTTGGCAAATCCTATAAAAGAACAAACAATAAAATACATTAATTCTGGCAGTGTGTGCCTATTTTATTATCATTGTGCAGTGGTACTCAATGTACATCCATAGAAAAATAGTTACTTGAGAAATTAATAGTTGTTATTATATTAAATTTATTATAAAGTACTTATATATTCAAACTAATTTGGGAAAAACATTGGGTTAAACAGATTTTATTTGGTTGCTACTGAATCTAATCACCTAAAAGAACCTTGTATCCTCATATATACATTGTAGATCTCTGTGAAGTCCACCTAATTGTACTAATTCATGAACATATTTGAATATTTAACATTCTCCTTCCTTGTCATTGAGAAACTCTGCCTTCAGAGTTATTTTACTGTAATAATTTTTGATGGGCACCTAATTATACTGAAATGATTTAACATAACAGGTTCTCTTTGGAAAATAGCTCACTTTCAGATAGAAATTTGTTTTCTTTCTAAAATATTCTCTTTCTACTTAATCTATAAAAAATCTGGAGTCATTAAGATTTTGCAGAATTTTGAAACAGTGAAATAAATCACACAGAGGAAAATTACTAACAGTTTCAACTCATAAAAATGAAAAACATCTAAACATCAAAAAGTCATAAAGTAAGTATTTATAAGAAGTGAGTCAAAGGTTTATTAGCCTTAATAGATACAGAGATTGAGCAAATCAATGAGAAAGACAGTAACAATAATAATGTAATTGATAAATAAGTAAAGATATTGAATAGATAATTTGAAAGAATGGCATACAAGTGAGTGTTTTTTGTTGCTTAATATTCAGTTTCACTAATGCAAGTTAAAAAGAAATATGATTATACTGAAGTTGTTTAGCACAGAGATTCCCCAAACTTTCTTGGTTCACAGTGCCCTTGGTGTCTCAGTAAGATTTTCAGTACCTTTAGGCCTAAAATACATATATCTAACAGTTTCATTTATTAAGTAGTCAAGTTCAAAATGACCCAAGTATTTCTGTCCCAACCATTTAATAGCCATTTGAAAAATAGTATACCTAAATTGAGGAAGCTGGGGCTTCCCTGATGGCTCAGACAGTAAAGAATCTACCTGCAATGAAGGAGACCCGTGTTCGGTCCCTAGATAGGGACGATCCCTTGAAGAACAGAATGGCTACCTACTCCAGTATTCTTGCCTAGAGAATCCCATGGACAGAGGAGCCTGGCGATCTATTGTCCATGGGGTTGCAAAGAATCAAGCATGACTGAATGACTAACACTAAACTGAAAGACAAAATGTTTTCATTTCATTCTTCCAACAGTCATGGTTACTAATGGGATTGCACACCTTGTTGGGAACTGCACAACTTCCCCAATTTGGGAATTGGGTTCAATATGATCTCTCTCATTTCCTGTTCCATGCTGATTTTCACAGGGTACTTGCCTTATCTTGCAGCAACTGCTGAAACCTAGCTTCACAAAGATGATGTCAATGAAAGAAATGTAATGTGATGTCATGTTGAAACCGTGAGCAAGTAATTCACATGTCACCTGAGGGGTGTTGAGTATTATTTGTTGTTGTTCAGTCGCTAAGTTGTGTCTGCCTCTTTGGAACCATGAGAGATGAGAACAGCAGTGTGATTGGATAATGTACAAAAATTAAGTCCTCCATGAATGCCTTGTACATATTAATTAAAACTGCATCACCCTTAAAAAAATCCATATGCCTATATTTCTTTTCCATTTTCAGTTCATAATAGCAATAATGAATTGATGCTGGAAATTAATGGCCAGTGGATGTTAATGGTCCTTGGCTGTGCCTTGGACCATCCACTCCTTGTTAGTCATTAATCCATATGAAATGCCCAGCTATTGCATAATTTGCTTTCATTTTCATTATTCAGTTGCTAAGTTGTGTCCGACTCGTTACACCCTATGGACTACAGCACACCAGGCCTCCTTGTCCCTCACTATCCCCTGGAGTTTGCTCAAGTTTGTGTCCATTGAATCAGTGATGCTATCCAATCATCTTGTCTGCTGCCACCCTCTTCTCCTTTTGCCTTCAATCTTTCCCAGCATCAGTGTCTCTTCAAATGAATCAGCTGTTATTATTCCAGTTATTCCAATTATTCCAATCAGTCAGCTGAGTGTTATTATTTTCCCTCAAAATTTAAAATATCCTGTGCCTATCTTGCTTTAAAATATCCTGCCTTAGAATGTGCTTCTAGGTCCCAGGAGTACCTTGCTATAACTCAAGAGTCACAAGCTAGCACATTAGTGGAGAATTTTGTATTTTAAAGAGGGTACTCATTGTTGAGAATATGGTGAAATGGTTCTCTTATATACTACTAGACTGAATGAATTGGTAAAATCTTTTTTGAGGCAGCGTTATAGCAGAAGGGATCAAGAACATTAAAATTGTTTATATTCAAGGTTCATGTAGTAAAACTGACCATTAATTCAGATCAGGTATAACTTGTGTGTGCGTATTAAGTTGCTTCAGTTGTGTCCAACTCTTTGTGACCCTGTGGACTGTAGCCCACTAGGTTCCTCTGTCTGTGGCATTCTCCAGGCAAGAATACTAGAGTGGGTTGTCATGCCCTCCACCAGGCAAGTATAACTTATGGGCACTAAAAACAGAAAAAAAAAAATTAATGATAATTTTGCCATATTTCAGGGCTTATCTTTCTTTAGATTAGTTTATAATTCTGTAAGAAATACTCAGCTTCCCTGGTGGCTCAGATGGTAAAGACTCCGCTTACATTATGGGAGACCTGGGTTCGATCCATGGGGTTGAGAAGATCCCCTGAAGGAGGGCATGGCAACCCATTCCAGTATTGCCTGGAGAATCCCCATGGACAGAGGAGCCTGGTGAGCTGCAGTCCATGGGGTCACAAAGAGTCGGACAGGACTGAGCAACGAAGCACAAGAAATGACCAAGAAAAACATATCAAATTTATTTTGAGCATTTATTTATAGGAAATGGCTATATTTAATTTTATTAAGGGAAAATGAACGTGATCTGTGCATAATGCTCTGTTCCTGATTTTATGTGTTTGATGACAAATGGTAAATATATTTTCTGTATATAGATGTGTTTCTTAGCATGTTTCTGTATGTGTAAACAGACATACATCTATATAAAGAATAAAACATTTACCACTTGAATTAGTGCTATTGTAATTTGTTTTATAGGTTTCACTAGGATTACTCTTGAAGTGACATATTTCAAGAAAATATAAGTGAACAAGACTTGGTTGTGCTATGTAACTTCATAACACCATATGAATTTATGGTAAACATTTCTACTTCACAATTCTTTATGGCTATTTGATTTGCTCTCTCTTTTGCGTAGGTATGTGGGATTCTTAGGAGTATAGGTGCAATATTTCTTATTTCTAGTTTCTCATAATGACAGATGGAGAAAATATTAGCAAATTTTTTTCTAATTGAATAGTCGTCAGAATTGTCAAGTTCTCTCTCGTTGTTATTGTTGTTTAATCACTAAGTCATGTCCAACTCTTGTGACCCCATGGTCTGTAGCCTGGCCAGGCTCCTCTGTCCATGGGATTTCCCAGGCAAGAATACTGGAGTGGGTTATTGTTTCCTTCTCCATGAGTTTTTCCTGACTCAGGGATTGAACCTATGTCTCCCGCCTTGGCAGGTGGATTCTTTACCACTGAGCCACAAGAGAAGCCCCAAGTTCTCTTTACTGCATCTCTCATTTGTAATTCCTTGTTCAGGTCAGTAGTCTGTATATCTCTGACAGATTATAGTGATAATGCTTTCCTTTTTGATTAGTGTAGGATTTTTGTGAGGGACAATATGTCAGTGAAGAGACTACATGTTAACTTTTGAGATGGTTGGAACACTGACTCTGCTCTCTTCTGTGTTTTAGAACACTTGGTTTTATAACATATTCTTAGAATTACATTTATAAGAAACTTTATTTCAGTTATCTGAAGTGTAGTCACGGTAAAACTTACAAAGTTACTGGTATTTAATTTCTTTGTATTTAACCTAATTGCTAATATAAATCTGGAGAAGGAAATGGCAACCCACTCCAGTGTCTTTGCCTGGAAAATCCCATGGACAGAGGAGCCTGGCAGGCCACAGTCCATGGAATCACAAAAGAGTCAGACATGACTTAGCGACTAAACACACCACACGCTAATATAAATTTTGCTTCCAATCATGATAAGGATTAGGGATCAGATTTACCCTCCTGCTTTGAACAACTAGAATACCAGACAAAATATATTATATGACTTTTAGACATTGAAAACAAAGGTGGTGAGGGCTATGATGACCCTGGCTTACTTCCTAGAAGCAGTTTCTAGGCCACAGTGCAGGATCGGCAGACCCAAATAGAGCTAGGCAGTCTCACTGTGAGGAGACAGAGATCAGAGTTCAGGGAGACCTCTGTACTTAGACATCAAGGCAGAGTATCAGATGGGGAAACTGAAAAAAAAAAAAAAAAAGTTTTTCAGAGGGCCTTCTTTTACTCTTTGGTTAAATAGTGATCTACCTATAGGTATTAGGAAACTTCCTGCAGCTGGGGAAAGAAACACTAGAAAACAGAAGGCCAAACAATTCCTGGAGCTCTTGCAGAGCTGAAAAGGAGTTCATTCTCGGCAGCCGGTGTGGAAAGACTTTGTCATGTGCAGGGCATTGTGTTAGGTCCTCAGAAGGATACTGCCTTAATCCTGAGGCTACATTAGCCTAGAGATGAAAGAGTTCTCTAGATCTGCCTTGAAGCATAAAAGCAAATACCGGAAGGATCTAACTGAATCTGAGTAATGTAACTTCATGGCAGAGCAAGTAAACCATACTTTAAAGAAATGCAGCAAAATCTAGAACCTACTAATGTAAAATTTACAATGTCCATTACCCATTAAAAAATGGAGATGCAAAGAAGGTGTAAATTATTACCCACAGTCTGTAGAAAAATCAGTCAGTTGAAAGAGATCAAGAAATGACCACATTGTGGGACTAATAGATTGATAAAACAGCAATAAGAAATATGCTATTTATGTTTAGGAATATAAAGGAAGCGTGAACATGATGAGAATAGAAGTGGTACTTGGAGGAGCACATATAGAATTAAGTCCTTGTGTTAAAAAAGTGGAAAGGTCTTAAACCAATTAAACTTGCTTCTTTAGAGGTTATGAAAGAGGAGTAAAATAAGTCTAGAGTATATTAAGAAAGGAAATAATAATGAAAGCAAGAACAAATAGAGAAAACGATGAAATCAAAGGCTGAATCTGTGAAAAGGTCAATAAAATGAGTAAACTTCTAGCCAAGGTTAACCAGTACAAAGAATGAACATTCAATTTACCATCATCCAAAATGAAAACAGGACATTGATAAAGCTCCTATAGCTGTAGTGAAATATAATGCATATATATTATGAACAAGTTTATAATGAAAATGCTCGGTAATACAGCTGTTTTGAGAAACAGTTAAGCTGTTTCTTAGAAAGTGAATCGGGTACTTGTCTTATGACCCAAGAATCCCACTTTTAGATTTTAACCAAAAGAAATGAAGAGATGAATATACACAAAGACTTGCCTGCAGATATTTGTAGAAACTTTATTCCTAGTAACCATAGACCAGAACGGCAAATAGATGGGGCAACAGTAGAAACAGTGGCTGACTTTATTTTTCTGGGCTCCACAATCACTGCAGATGGTAACTGCAGCCATGAAATTAAAAGACTCTTACTCCTTGGAAGAAAAGTTATGACCAACCTAGACAGTATATTAAAAAGCAGAGATACTACTTTGCCAACAAAGGTCCATCTAGTCAAGGCTATGGTTTTTCCAGTAGTCATATATAGATGTGAGAGTTGGACTATAAAGAAAGCTGAGTGCTGAAGAATTGATGCTTTTGAACTGTGGTGTTGGAGAAGACTCTTGAGAGTCCCTTGGACTGCAAGGAGATCCAACCAGTCCATCCTAAAGGAGATCAGTCCTGGATGTCCATTGGTAGGACTGATGTTGAAGCTGAAACTCCAGTACTTTTGCCACCTGATGCGAAGAGCTGACTCATTGGAAAAGACCTTGATGCTGGGAAAGATTGAGGGCAGGAGGAGCAGGGGACGACAGAGGATGAGATGGTTGGATGATATCACCGACTCAATGGACATGAGTTTGGGTAAACTCCAGCAGTTGGTGATGGACAGGGAGGCCTGGTGTGCTGTGGTTCATGGGGTCACAAAGAGTTGGACACGACTAAGCTACTGAACTGAACTGAATGGTACCCAAACATCTGCATTTTAAGAGCAGTCCAGGTCATTCTAATATAAGGTAGCATGCAGTTCATACTTTGAGAATCAATGCAAGTGATAATGTTTGAATATGGGTAGAGAATCTTGTTTTATAACAGACAGTTAAATAAATAGCAGATTAGATAGAATAGAGGAAGCAGTTTTACATTTCCACACAATCCTTTGTCTTACAAATACGTGATTACTTTTTGGAGGCTAAGCGTTACTATCATGTCATACTTCTATTTATCAAAATAGAGAGTTATGGCACTTTCTTCCAGAGCCATGTGTGTGTGTTAGTTGCTTAGTCATGTCCGACTCTTTGCAACCCCATAGACTGCAGCCCACCGTCCATGGGTTTCTCCAGGCAAGAACACCGGAGCAGGTTGCCATTTCCTTCTCCAACAGGAACTATAGAAAGAAAGAAAGTGAAGTTGCTCAGTCGTGTCCGACTCCCCGCGACCCCATGGACTGCAGCCCACCAGGCTCCTCCATCCATAGAATTTTCCAGGCAAGAGTTCTGGAGTGGGTTGCCATTTCCCTCTCCAGGGCCATAGGATTCCAGAATTAATGGTGATACTGTCTATTGCTTTCTAAACATGATGAAATGAAAAGCTACATCTGTCTTTACTCTTTAAGCTCTACTGAAATCACAGTAGACATTTATTGAGGTATAAACCCAAGATCAAAGACAATGAAAAGGATTGAATAGTAGCCAAGGGGAAGTTGGAAAGAAGACAGAGGGAGTTCCAGAAGCTCTGGAACTTTGGGTGATTATAGAAGGGAATAAAAGATGAGTAGCAAGGCATCTGATGCTTGAGAATCCTGAAAAATCTCTGAACTTTGAAGAAATAGAACTGCTAATGGTAGGGATGAAACTCTGGATTAAATATAAAAGGATTTCAAAATCTGAATACAAAACAGGCCACAGAGCCACTCTCTCTCACTACATTCAACCAACTGTAAGAAAATAGCATTTATTTTTTGGATATATTGAATTGGAAAGTTTCTACCTTAGGGACTCCAGGAAAAGTAGAGAGTAGGGACAAGTTCTTCCCTGGTAGCTCAACTGGTAAAGAATCCACCAGTAATGCAGGAGACCCAAGTTCGATTCTAGGGTCAGGAAGTTCCCCTGGAGAAGGGATAGCTTACCCACTCCAGTATTCTTGGGCTTGCCTGGTGGCTCAGATGGTAAAGAATCCACCTGCAATGCGGGAGACCTGGGTTTGATCCTGGGTTGGGAAGATCCCCTGGAGGAGGGCATGTAACCCACTCCAGTATTTTTGCCTGGAGAATCCCCATGGATGGAGGAGCCTGGTGGGCTATAGTCCATGGGATCACAAAGAGTCGGACACGACTGAGTGACTAAGTACTAAGCACAGGGATAAAGCAAACTTAAAGCAGGGAGATTATGTAAAAGACTGCAGTTGTACATTTAGATTCTTGGCCCCATATCTTGCCTTAGTTCCGAAATACTATTTAGCTTCATATCGCCCCTACTCCTCAACACCCCCTACCCGCACCCCACAGGGGCTGGAAATTGAAGGCATCTTCTCAAAGGGAATTGAAAGGTTCTAAAGAAAAGACATGGATATTTATTTTTAGGGGTCTGACAGTAAAAAGATTGCTTTGTTACTTGGTCACTCTGCGATAGTTCACAAACCTCACCTGTGTCTCCTGGACTTCCAGTTAGCTTTTTTGTGCCTCAGTATTAAATATAAATGGACAATCAACATTCAGGCACAAGACACTTAAGGAAAGCCTCAAATACAGATACCCATATAAAAAGAAAAAAAAGCCAGAGAAAATAAACAATATAAAAAAGAACATTTTTAAAATGAAAATATTTTTCTCAGATAATATTGTTATATCCATGAAGAAAACAATACTTTCTTTAAGAAAAAGGAAAGAGCTCATAGACATTTATGTTAGACAGAAAATACTTCCCAGTAAGAGTCAAAGAAAAAAGGAGGAATTTTTTTTAAGTTAAAATGTTAAAAGGATAGTTAATACAAAGGGAAAAGATATTTCAAGAATCAGTTTAAAAGGTCTAATATCAAATAAATGGAAATTCTAAAGAGAGAAGACAAAGAAATAGATTGTTATTAGATGGGGGTCGGGTGAGAGGAAGACTTATTAAGTGCCTTGTAGAGCCGAAGAATTGATGCTTTTGAACTGTGGTGTTGGAGAAGACTCTTGAGAGTCCCTTGGACTGCAGGGAGATCCAACCAGTCCATTCTGAAGGAGATCAGCCCTGGGATTTCTTTGGAAGGCATGATGCTAAAGCTGAAACTCCAGTACTTTGGCCACCTCATGCGAAGAGTTGACTCATTGGAAAAGAGTCTGATGCTGGGAGGGATTGGGGGCAGGAGGAGAAGGGGACGACAGAGGATGAGATGGCTGGATGGCATCACGGACTCGATGGATGTGAGTCTGAGTCTGAGTGAACTCCGAGAGATGGTGATGAACAGGGAGGCCTGGCGTGCTGCGATTCATGGGGTTGCAAAGAGTCGGACACAACTGAGCAACTGAACTGAACTGAGAGCTACTTTATTTTCTTAAGTATGGGCATAATAACTATGGTAAAAAGGAAAAAAAAATATTAAATAAGAAAAGGACTAAGGATACTAAGGCAAACTAAATCAACATATCATAATTCTAGAATCTGGGGGATAAATTGTTACCTAGTGGGAGAAATAAAAATATTATTTTACAACATGGGGAAATGTTCAAGGTGTATTTTTCAGTTAAATAAATAGATTGTATGATACAATGTATAAAATACCAGTTTCATAATATATCTGTGCATGTTTAAAAATTACAATAGGATAATATAAAAATGTTAAAGATACCTATTTGGAAATTATATAATTATGATTTTTTTCTTGGTAACTTTTAAAATTCTCTATGTGGATGCATTGCTTTTAAAATTAGAAAAAGATGCAGCAAAAACCAGTGAGAGGAAAATATTTAACAAGTTAGGAAGTGATGTCATTCATGAAAACACCACTTACTAGTCCTAGCACTTGAACAAATCATCTTACTAAACTCTTTGAGGTTACAAAGATAGAAGACATTATTTCAGTTTCTCAGGAAACTCAATTCTTAACACAGGGGTTAGGAGAACCAACCCCCCGCCCCCCTTTCAGTGGAAAATCTACCTATAACTTTACATCAGTCCTGCATGTCCAAGGTTCCATATTTGTGGATTCAACCCACTTCAGATTATGTGGTACTGTTGTTGTTGCTTTAGTTGCTCAGTCATATCCGACTCTTTAACAACCAAGACTGTAGCCCACCAGGCTCCTCTGTCCGTGGGATTTTCCAGGGAAGACTGCTGGAATGGGTGCCATTTCCTGCTCCAGGTTGTCATTTCCTTCCTGCTTCCTGACCCAGGGATCAAACCTACATCTCCTGCATTGGTAGGCAGATTCTTTACCACTGACCCACCAGGGAAACCTGTGGAACTATAGTATATATATATCCAGAAAAAAAAAAATCACATATGAGTGGGCCCTTGCAGTACAAACCAGTGTTCATGAGGCAAATGTAACCACAGATAACTCAAGGCAGAATGTTTTAAGTTTCCCAAGTGTGTACAGTTACGGTTCTTTAGTGAGAAAGACTGCTTTTGGACAGAACATGGTTAGGGAGACTGAAAGGATGGGTAGGATTTCAAGAGGTAGAAGTTGTATGAAGCCCTTCCAGAAAGAACTAAGACTCAGAAGTGTAAAGGTACAGGGTAATCTGGGCTGGATCCTGGGGTAGAAGATGGACTGTTTCCTTTGGGACCAGAGTAGGATGCTGATGCCAGGTACAGGGCTGTGGACTTTGTTCAAGAACATTGTTGAGGAGGGGAGTAAAGTAATACACAAGGGAAGAGAACACCTGCTTTGAAGTCTTATTAAGCTCTCTCGGGTTCATGATAATGAAGACTTTTACTCAGATACTGGTTCTGAGAGTGAAAAGGGGGGCGGTAAACTTGAATAATAGTTTGGATGTGAGAAATGAGGTAGGAGGCAGCAGTAATGGTTCCTTGTCATGAGTCCGGTTTATTAAAACAGTGGTAATTCTTGCACAAAAGACTAGTCAGAATAAAGAAGTAATTTCATAGAAGAAGATAATGTTGGGTATGTTGAATCTTAGATTTCAGAGAAATTTGCATGAGGCCATGCTACAAAGGTATTTGGAAGGAAGAATTCAAAATGCAGTTATTCAGCAAATACATACTGAGCACCTCTGATGTTTAATAATACAAGACCTGCTGCTGCTTCTGTGCTCAGTCGTGTGTGTCTCTTTGTGACCCATGGACTGTAGCCCTCCGTACTTCTCTGGCCATGGGATTTTCCAGGCAAGGATACTGGAGTGGGTTTCCGTTTCCTCCTCCAGGGGATCTTCCTGACCCAGGGATTGAACCAGCATCTCCTGCATCAGCAGACAGATTCTTTACCATTGCACCACCACTATAATTCCAAATTGAGTAAAACAACCTCTGTCCTCATGACAGAGCGTGTTGTTTGGATAAGAGAAGCAGAGATCAAATGGATAATTACAGTGCAATTATCAAAAGTAATGTGGACAGAGTGAGTGAGAGCACAGAGGGGAGACTGTGTCCTTGGTCATAGCTTCCCATGACCATGATCACTTTAAAATATTTGTGACAAATAAAAGCTTCTAAACAGGGAGAAGTTATTCAGGACTTGATCTGGATATTTCATAGAAATGAAGGCTTAAGAGGGAAAAGTGGGAGACTACTGTTCTAAGAAAAAACCCATAGGTTCATATATATTTGTCAGACAGAAGGTTGAGAAGCCAGGGAGTGAGGACCCAAAAACTGATGCCAGAAGCTAAAATCAGAAGATTCAAGACTAGTGAAATTTTGAGAGTTCAAGGAATTAGGAAGATTTAGGAATGATTAATGGAGAAGGCAATGGCAACCCACTCCAGTACTCTTGCCTGGAAAATCCCATGGGTGGAGGAGCCTGTCGCGAAGAGTCGGACACGACTGAGCGACTTCACTTTCACATTTCACTTTCATGCATTGGAGAAGGAAATGGCAACCCGCTTCAGTGTTCTTGCCTGGAGAATCCCAGGAACGGAGGAGCCTGGTGGGCTGCCGTCTATGGGGTCACACAGAGTTGGACACGACCGAAGCGACTTAGCAGCAACAGCAGAAATGATTAAAATCTACCAGATTTAGCACATCAGAGACTATGGATGACTTAAAATAAAAAATGTTTCAGTAATACTAAATGAAGCTGTTTCAGATAGTGAGACTGTGTAAATAATAATATTTGTAAAAGGAAAAGTAGCAAGAGTGGCCCATTTCTGTGTATATACCTATGTTATACATTTTAACTCATAGAGTTGATAACTATTATACAGTAAAACTCCCTATATATAAATATATGGGGAGTAAATATAAACCATATTTTCATGACCTTGATTTTTAGGAAATACAGGTGTCCACTAAGCCTATAGTAATCATTTCATGATGTATGTAAGTTGGATCATTCTGCTGTACCCTTTAAACTTACACAGTATTGTCTGTCAATTATATCTCCATAAAACTGAAAGAAAGAAAGAAGAAATATCAAAGAACTGAAAAGAAATGATCTTGTAGGGATAGTAGAGCCATCGGATTTGGCAGGGACTGTTGATAATGTTTGAAACAATTTTCAAAAAAGAATAGCAGGAACACAATCTAGACTTTGAAGGAGCTAAGAACATGAGAGTAAATAGAAAGAGGTGACGGCAGTTCTTGGAAACAGTCTCTCCTCTGCCCTCTGCCCCATCCCCATTATATAACTTCTGTTTTTTCTTCAGCTATCAGCCCAAATGTTCAACCTCAGGCAGACCTTTCCGGCCAATCTTCTCAAACTAAATCAGGGTACCCGTATTATACTAGCTTCCTGTTCTTTAGAGCCATAGAATCTACAATTTGTAATGTATCGCTTGTATATTTCTTTAATGTCTGTCTTCCTCGGTAGACTGTTGTTTTCATGAAGGTAGGCATCATGACAGTTTTCTCTCTGCTTTACATTCCAGCCTCATCCCAGGGTTGGTACAAGGTAGGCTTTCTGTAAAGATGTATCTCCTGAGAGAAGTATATCCAAATTTCTTGAATATAGAATAGTTACACAAGATGTGAAAGTCCAGCCTGAGACCTAATATGTGGATTGCTGGAATGGAATGCAGATGAAGATTTGGGGAAATGGAGAGCAATTTACTCAAACACCTGTTACACTCACAGAGAACAAGGATGGGAAGAGAGTGATGTTTTTACACAAATTGATAACAAAGTAAGAGAAGCTGATGGGATAGAGTTCTACAATGAGAAGGTTAAAATGTATACTGTCTCTTTTTCCTTATCTGGAGAGTTGGGTGTTTATAAAGAGTTGTGAGCCAAGGTGAGTGGACTGGAACTATGTTTTAATTAAGTTAAAAAGGTGTCAAGTTGCTTAGAGAAATAAGAGGAAGAAATTATAGGAGGATATGTTCACAGTAAAACATATGTATCATAGGACACAATACAACAGGACTTACAAAGGGGTAGACGGAGCTGGTGGAACTAGTTTATAGTGGGCTATTAAATACAGTGTATATGCTTACGTATTAATTTCTCAGTAGACTTGTTCAAAGCAAATTCACCAAAGATTTTTGTCATATGTAGCCCCAAGCCACATGTCTTGGAATGCAATTAGCTATAAGTATATTTATATCATTGACACTAATGTTTTTGACTAAAGTATTTTTTGTATTTCCTAATGCTGTCTCTCTCAGTGCCACAACACTTCACGATATACGAAGCTACCTGGTGTTCACTTCCCAGAAATTCTTGGTTCTGATGAATAGAAGTTACTTTGCCTGGTATTTTTAGAAATGACTAATCCTGCCTTAGATAGTTTTGTTTTTTGAGACAGTTTAGAAAAAATTGTGACTGTGAAATAAGTGATATGAGTTTGTATGCCCCTCAAATACAATCTAAAGGTTTGTTTTGTTTCTTAAATCAGTGTAGTGAAATTTTATGTAGCTGTGAATACCTTGTCTTGTTAAAGTATTTCAGTTTGTTTATGACCAGTATGTTTATAATAGCATGGGTTTGTAAAGGACCTGGAATCAGGGATGCTTTCTTGGACCATGAAAAAAGCTATCTGTCTTCTCTGGGCAAAACAAAATGATTCCTAAGGGAGTCAGATGAGAGCAGCTCACCTGAGTCACTGTGTGCCTTACCAAGGGCTCTGCCAACAGACCCCCTGGTGATTTATGGTTTTTCTGCACCCATTCAAAATGAAAAATCAAAGTATTTTGTGATACCCTTGTGAATAGTCATACATTAAAACACACCTCTTTCCCTAAATGTGTCTTTTTTTTCCTTATTAAATTTTTAAAGATTTTTTCTTTAATGTAAAGACTGATGTAATTTACCAGTATCATGAGATATGGCTAATAGAAAATAATTCACTTCCTGAATGTGAAATACATAATTAAGTATCACTATCGTCGTATAACTAAATATGTTAGGGCTTCAGTGGTTACTGTTAATAACCTTAACTTAAAGCACCTACATTCTTGGTAATATAAGAACAGTGCTGCGGTGGGAGAATAAACTGTTGTGCTGCATAGTTTTGCATGTGTGAATAGTTATTACCAAGGTGGAAAGAAAAGAGAAACTCTGCTTTTATCTGTATTTTTTCTCATCCTTTGAGTTCTTTCTAGTCTTCTTGGTACTGGTGAATAACCTTTTCATTAGTCAATGACATTTTGAGTTGTTGCATTTTAGTTTCCCTCAGTGAAACCCTCTACCCTTAACCCGAATAAATAAAAATAATTCTCATCATGTATCTAGGACACTCATGATTTGTCTTTTGAATGAGTCAAAGCGTTGAGAATTGTGTAAATGGTAAGAGTCTGCTACTTTGAAGACTGATCATCAGCCTCTCCTGATGTAGGAGACAGCACGATTTTGATTCAGTATTTCCCCTGTCGCCAAAGGTACACTCTGCCTTTGCTTGCTGTCGCTTAATCTTGGTAGAAGTTTATTATCTTTAATCACCTAAATCGGAGTGTGGAGGAGGAAGAGATTTAAGTCTGAAAAGTATATAACTGCTTCCTCCAGACTACCAAAAGTTAGCTGGTAATTTTGCTCTGGATTGAGACCCGACAGCACACTAACCCCGAGTTCTCTTCACAGTGGGAAAACCTCACAAGTGCAACTACTGTGGACGAAGCTACAAGCAGCGCAGTTCACTGGAGGAGCACAAGGAACGCTGCCACAACTATCTCCAGAATGTCAGCATGGAGGCTGCCGGGCAGGTCATGAGTCACCATGGTGGGTAGCGTGGATTCACCATTTTCACTCTCCCCTGCTGCTCTTGTCGTTTATTAGGGGTTAAAGAGTTCTGTCTACCTTTCAGCATGGAGGTAAAGTTTTACTCTGTTTTAGAGCAAATGTAGATCATACTCACTTTGTATTGAATTTCCTTCTTAAGTGCTTGAAATTAGTTAAGCTTTGGGACACTTTGCAAACAAGCTATATTGAGTTCTTATGATACACCCAGTTTATTTCTGATAGCCTGTGTTTGAATTAATATCATAATGGCAGATGGCCTTGAATATACCAAAGTACAGTACTGTTTGGTCTTTTTCATCCACTGCATCAAATAGTTCAAGATGGTATCATGTAAGTCTATAGGTTTTCTAAAATAAGTAATTGGTTACTTGTTTATTTACATTTCTCTTAGGTAAGTAATCAGTGATATAATTGAAAATGTCTCCAGTTTGTTTTGTGGTTTATCTTGGAAGTTACTGATTTTGCCTTCTACAAGTATGGCAAACAATCTAGACCAAAATTAGGTACCACTGCCCTCCACAAAAATCAAAACCCAAACAAAACATTTGGACCTCCACAATACACAATAACAAGTAGACAAGCAGTCCCTCAGGTTTATTCAACCAATCATTCTCTATTACCATAGACTTCCCTGGTGATCCAGTGATTAGAACTTTGCCTTCCAATACAGGGAATACAGTTTCAATCCCTGGTCGGGGAGCTAAGATCCCAATTTCTCTAGGCCAAACACAAAACAGAAAACAGAAAAATATTGTAACAAGTTCATAAAAAATTTTAAAGTGGCCCACATCAAAAAAAATCTTTAAGAAATTCTCTATAACTAAAAAATAATGTTAGTCAATCAGCCTCACAAAGTGTTATGAATTTTAATTCTTTAGATTTGGAGCATCTGTTTGGTCCTACAAATTATATTTTTAAATGATTGATTTTATTATTCATATAAGCATATACAAAAATGGTAACTTATTGATACATTTATATCTTTCATTTAGGAAAGATTTGGTCAGTATAAATAGTACAGTTGAGAAATCCTGTAGTCACTTTTATATAAGCATCTCTTTTGTATTTACAGACAGCTCAAGGATTATTTACGGGAGATTGTGGAACTGTGGAATTGTGTTTATTGGACAGCTAGTGGTTACTTTTTGATGAATCAGAAATTTTTTCAGTTATTGTTTTGTTACCTTGAATAATTGAAAATTTTCTTTGTATTGAAGGTAGTTTATATTATTAATTCTGTCATTATTGTGAGTGAGTCCTTTTGTTTTTATATTACCGTTAATTAACATTCTTGAAAATCTGTGTTTTAAGTCTTTGTAAACTTGGTATTGTAAGCTTGCATCACTGGGCTTATGATGGCAACGTAGGGTCCAGAGCACTGAGGTTAAAATTGTGGACCTAGGAGTCCTGCAACTCTGGTCTGGCTGTGTGATGTATGTCTGTGTCCTCATAGTCTTGGTGTGAGAATTAAATGTGATTGGATGGGCAATGAAAGCCCAATAAATACTTAATTTTTACTATTTCAGGTAATTAAATATTAAGAAATAAATATTGCACCCCCTATAAAGTTATGTTACTTATGACGTTAATTTAGACCTTTGAGGTTTTGTTTACTGAGCACATTGTTTCTGTTCAAATTGTTGCTTTTA
Source organism: Cephalophus harveyi (assembly GCA_006410635.1). Taxonomy (NCBI): domain Eukaryota; kingdom Metazoa; phylum Chordata; class Mammalia; order Artiodactyla; family Bovidae; genus Cephalophus; species Cephalophus harveyi. Next base: position 623,490 of record SJYT01001616.1, on the reverse strand, counting down.
GAGGTGACTTGAGGCAAGGTAGCTGATGGAGGCTTGGGGCATGCCAGAGTTTTCTAAGACACCTTATGGCATTACTACTGATTTTTCTGTGTAATGTTCTTTCATTGTGATTTTTATATTTGACTGGATTATTAGTTTTATGAACTAATTTTCCATTCACAGTTATTTATGAAACTGTGTTGCAAACACATGTGTATATGAAATAGAATCTCTCCTTAAAGACCATATATTTTTCTAGGGAGGTAAGGTATATATAAGTAATTATAGCCAGCATGTAACTATCTGTTGAGAGATTAATCAGCTGTAGAATAAGTGGTGCCAAAAAATTTTAACAGATGTATTCTGAGGTAAAAAGAGTTCTAAACAATTGCAGCCTCAGCATCAACCTCTATTCCCCAGATGGCTTGGCCTTTGACAGGCAAACGCCTTTACAGATGGTTTGAAATTGGAAGAGTATGGAAAATTGGTAAGACACTCGGGTACTGGGTAGGGCAGGAGATGAAGCAAGATGGAGTGTGTGTGTCTGTGTGGGATGAGCACATAGGTTTTGGTATCATTTATAGATCCAAATATTTGTTCTTCAATAACGGATGGAGTTTTAACCATCCAATATAAACCATGTAAGTTTATATGACTGCTATTTCATGCTGCACTTTTTCTAAAGGTGTTGCAATAATAAGTTGAGATTATCCTTAACCTCTGCTTCCTTTTGTTAACATGTGTAATGTCTGAGGTAGGAGTTGATAATTGCCATAAGAGAGACAGTATAGATAAAAATGCTACTAGAGGTCATCATTAACCTGTCTCATATACATGGCTTGGCATGTGTCTCATTTTGGCCAGAGCCACAGTGTCTAACTATTCTATTACACGGGGTCTATTATTTTGCCTTTTCTTTTAGCTGTAGGTATGGGGGTTGTCATCATTGCGGTCCCCCATTAGCTCTTTGAAATTAATGACTATTCTTTCTTCTTCATAACTGACATTGTTATATTTCCTAGCCTCTCTTTCCCAAAACATGTTCTTCCCCATGTTGGTTTCTTCTAGTGAGGAAGTCTGTCTGAAGTCAAAGAGACTTTCTTTCACTTCAATTCAGGAAAATATCTATCACGGGCTTGCTGTATGCCAAGCTCTATGGAATGTTCTGAGAATATAAAGATACATGGAAATAGTATTGTTCTTATATTTATGGTCTCGTAGGAAATACATAAAAGATAAAATGAAGCAAATGCTCTAATAAAGATGTATAAACACTTCTCCTGAAGCACAGATGCAAAAGTCACCTAACTCTGGAGAAATCAAGGGAAGTTTCTTAAATGAAGTTTTTGCTCCATACATAAGGATGAGAAAAAATTGCAAGGATTAGATTCACAAAAAATATATATCCCAGAATGAGAAGTTATCATAAGCTAAGACTTAGAGGTATAAATGAACATTAACAAGTTTCTGGATACTGAAGGCAGTTGGAGTTCAAGGGATGGTAGGAAATGAGACTAAAATAGTAGGTTGTGATGCAGAGATAGAGTTTTGCATGCTAATCCAGTTTTTAAATTTCACTGGGGTAATCAAATCTGTGTCTTCTAAAAAACAGCATCACCGATGTAGAACGTAGGATAGATGCCTGACTGGAGTGTGAGGAGAGACTAGGAGTGAGACTGCCAAGGAAAAGATAAAGAGGAACAGCAGGAAAAAAGTACATATTTACAAGTTAGGATCAAAAGTTCTCAAGTTTGACAAAAAGGAGGAAATTAATGACTTGCAGTTTTAAAAGTAAAGATAAAAATGAATTGCATTTTATGGCAGATTATCTTATTTAAAAATTATTTTATGCTCATTTTTCAAGTCTTCTCCGCTTGAAGAGAAAGCTTTAACAAGCGAAGTATGTAATTAGCTTTTCCTCCTTGCCTGAAGACAAAAATGAAACTGTGAACCAAAAAGATGGCCAAATTTAAAGCAAGAATGTATATTCTTAGGTTTATGTTTTGAATTATTTGGTAAAGGGAATTTCTTTATTGCAAGGATGGAGGCATAATTGCTAACATATAAACTTCCTAGTAAGCTTCTTTCACTTGTTTATAATGAGTGACAGCACTTCAAAATGTTTATTTTGTAAACATCCATTGATTCTTATTTGTCTCACATCATCTGAAGACAGAGTCAAATAAAATGCAGTCCCTACTTGAGGTTGCTTACCAACTATTAGAAAAAATAGACCAGTCAACCAACAGTTACAGCACTGAGTGATAAGCATTATGGGAGCCCAGAGGACAGGTATCTAAGTCACAGTGGGTGTCCAAGAGGAATTTCTAGGGAAAATTATGTTTGAGTGGAGTTTTGAAAGGCAGAAGAGCAAGCTAAATAAATGGAAAAGGGTGTTTCATGTGGAGAGAATAGCAAGTATAAAGAAATAGAAGTCTAAAAGAGCATGGTGGGTTAAGGACCTCCAAGTACTTACATATAATTAGAGCCTGGTTGGTAAAGGCAAGAAAAATTGGAAGGTGATGAGGCCTGAGAGAGAGAGGCAGTGAAGGACCTATTGTGCTAAGCAAAGAATTTTATGAATTTTATTCTTTATCCTAAAAAATATTATTATGCTTACATGTCATTGCTAGAAAAGTGGGCAGGAGATCAGAAGAGTCAAGATAGGACCATGTAGACCATGGCAACAGTCTCCTGATTGGTTGAGTTGGGCCTAGTAGCCATCAATATTCAGAACACTTAAAACACTGAGAGCAACTATAAATGTAGCATCTAAGACATTTGGTATCTCCATGAGTGTATATCTGAGGAGGGAGGAGGAGACTGGATGGATGGGCAAAAATCTAGGATTTGCCACAAGTCTCTAGTATGGATGACCATGTAGATAGTGCTCTTCACTGAGATGGAAATTAGGAAAATAAGAGAAAGTTTGGGGAGGGAAATAGAGATTTCAGTTTTTGAACACATTATCTTTTATGCACCTGTGAGAGACAGCCAAGCAAAACTGTCTAGAAGGAAGTTGAATATATAGATCTTGAGCTCTTAAGAGAAGACTCAGTAGGCAATAAAGATGTGGGAGCCATCCTTGTATAGGTAGTAATCTAAAGTAACAGGTTTTATAAGGTTATATAGTTAAGTATGGAATGAGACATCTAGAAAGACAAGGACACATTAAGAAGGGGGGGGAAAGAAGTGCAATGAAGCTGAGTGAGACTAGAGGATGGGAAAATGGAAAGAGTAATTTCAAGTATGGGCACTGTCCACTGTTGTCAAGAATATAATTAAGATAAATGAAAAGTTTCTTTTTATGTTCTTCAACATGGAGAACATTTGTGATAAAATAGAAGACATGTGTTGTCTTTATCCATACTTGCCCTTCTTCTCCTGTAGTTAACAAAGCTTCCATTTTCCTTTCGAGAGCTGTCCTCTCCCACTGGGTGAAGGCACAGTGGGACTGTCGGTCTAAGTGCCCAGCCCTCTTCAGGGGGATGTGGACATGTGACCTAATCTAGGTCTCTCAGAGTGTCTTCCTGGAATTTGAAATTTGAGTGGATTGTTTGGCAAAATAGCAATGTTGGAAACACTTGTATGGTTCTATCTTTGTGATTTATCAATATGATGAGATAATGAAATAATGCAAGGATAAATACATTTTATGCTGTTTATAGCTTCAAAAATAATGTCAAGAAAGATATTTGGTTATGAAATTTGTTCTAATAAGTGAAGTTGATATTTTCTTAGCCTAGATGAATGTCACACCATACTATTAATACATTACTAACTAGAGAACTTGTTTTGTGTTTCAAGTAATGTATATCTGGTTTTGATGAGTTACACCCAGATTCATGAAACCAAATAATTGAGAAGATTAGTTACATAATATATAAAATGTATCAGATCTTCTCTCAATGGAAACCTTAAATGTATTTCAAACTTATTTATACAAAGTCAATACTCAAATAGTAGCTAAGAGCCCTGCTCTGGAGTCACACCACTTAGGTTCTACCTAGATATAAACACTGAGAAAATGGTTCAATTAAGTTTTTTTGAAAAAATAAAAACACACTGTAAATCAACTATACTTCAATTTAAAACACAGTGTAAATGAACTGTACTTCAATTCAAAACACATTGTAAATCAACTACAATTTTTTTTTTTTTTTAAGCACAGTGAGAAAATTACATCTTTGGGTCTTTGTTTCCCCATCTGTAAAATGGAAATGGTAATTGCACCTGTCTCAGGGGGTTGTTGAAAGCATTAATTAGATTATTAAATGGAAAGCCTTAAAAAAAGTACTTAGTATAGAGGGTGAGTCTGTTGTTTTCATTATTGCCAGTATGGTAGAACAAGATTATTATTTGACATGTAAAAGTCTGTTGTGAAGTAGAAGTAAGACCAGAGCTCTGCCAAAGTCATTGTTTTCAGTTCACATGAGCTTCATTGAACTTGGGACAAATCACCTGAATTGAGGTGGATGTGGTATGGGACAGTTCCCACACCCAGGTTTCGTTTTGAGTGTTAAATGTGTGCAAATGTGAAAATTCAAGGTGGGACTCGAGCAAAACTGCCAAGTTCTAGACAACTCATTTCAAAACTAATTAGTATATTCAATTTTGGGGCAAACCCTGTTAACCAGTTTTGCTGTTTTTTAGCAAAATTTACAACAACAAACATTTTTTCTTTCCATATTTTATTTCGGATCTTGGTTCGTGACATATTTTCATCTTGGGCCTGTTCATGGCCTGTATTTCAATTAAATAGTTATTTTTTGATGATGTAGTAAGTGACCGTGAATTCAACATCTAAAGCAAAAGTTAAAATTTTGACAATAATCTATATCTAATTATGTGAATACCCACCATATCTTCCTGGACCCCCTTACCTGAATTCCTATGGACATTCATTCTTCGCTTTAAGTTTTTTTTTTTTTTTCCTTATTTAATTGTTCCTAAGAGAGGACATGTTTTAAGTAATGTCTGCTGCTACTGCTAAGTCACTTCAGTCATGTCCAACTCTGTGCGATCCCATAGATGGCAGCCCACCAGGCTCCCCCATCCCTGGGATTCTCCAGGCAAGAACACTGGAGTGGGTTGCCATTTCCTTCTCCAATGCCGGAAAGTGAAAAGTGAAAGTGAAGTCGCTCACTCGTGTCTGACTCTTAGCGACCCCATGGACTGCAGCCTACCAAGCTCCTCTGCCCATGGGATTTTCCAGGCAAGAGTACTGGAGTGGGGTGCCATTGCCTTCTCCGAAGTAATGTCTAGGGACATACTTTTTTCATTTGTATATCATGAATTATAGCAGTATACAAGTGTTTCTTTGTTTCTAAGTTTCATCTTGGAAATTTTTCCAAATTAACATTTAAAAATTATAGGATCCCTTGTCATTAAAATAGAGATTGAAGATTGAATTTTTCTGGCCCATCCACCTGCCTATACTAGGTTAACCCAAAACTTAGATTGAATGTCAATATCTTTAAGCAGGTCTGAATTACAAAAACGTCTTCTGATGCCATTTTTCATTTCTTCAAAATCTATAATCTATATTGGTTATTAAATAGGTCACCTGAATTGTGCACTGGATTTTCTTAACTTTAATCTCTTGCCTTCTTACTTTTAGTGTCTGCCCCTATAAAGGATAATGCATTGCGTTTCACACGGTAAAGCTATCATTCTGTAAATCATTTTACAGTGCATGATGAACAAGATATCCTGATATGAAACCTTTAGATTGCCAAACAGTGCTAACACAAGTTCAATTGTTAAAAAATAACAGTAATCAAGAAATAATAAGTTATGGTCTTTTCTGCAAATGTTGGTTTTAATCCACTGATCAGGCTTCCCAGGTAGTGATAGTGGTAAAGAACTCACTTGCCAATGCGGGAGACATAAGAGACTTAACTTCAGTCCCTGGGTCGGGAAGATCCCCTTGAGGAAGGCATGGCAACCCACTCCAGTATTCTTGCCTGCAGAATCTCATGGACAGAGGAGCCCGGCGGTGCTCTCCAGTCCATACGGTAACAAAGAGTCAGATACGACTGAAATGATTTAGCATGCACGTGCAGTCTGTCTCCAGTGTTACTCTATCTTTAGTTAAATGTCCTTTGAAAGTATTTTTGTTCAAAAATAACTTTAAGTTCTGTGTCTATACCATACATGTCAATATCTCATGTCAGTATCTATAAGCCAATATATTAACCCACAGCCACTTAGACAGATGGGATGAAAAGGGAGCAGCGCAGGAGAGTTTATGTCAGATGAATTAGAACAGTAGTTTAGTGAGCAAATATGCCAGTTTGGAAATGGATTCTTTTATCCTGCTGAAGAGCTCTTTTTAAAATAAATTACAATCATAAAGCTGTCACCGTTTACTGTGCACGGACATGTTCAGAATCGGTCTCCTTCAGGAAGGCTGCTTTGTGCAGGTAGGTAGCCACAGCCAACAGGGCTCACTGCTCTTTCAGCTCATCAGATAGAAAATCTGCTACAAGAAAATACAAGGGTGAAAAATACTGATTAAATATGCTGCTCTTCTGTGTGTCTGTATAAGCTTTCCTCTGAAACAAGTTGACTTGCTTAAATTGTTTTAGAAAAATAAACTCCAAAAGCCTTGAGAATAATGCAGTCTTAAAGTTAGTATTGATTTTAATCAGTGTTAAAAAACACTTTCAGAGGAATAAAATGAGAAAAAGAACATGTTGGCCACCAGTAGTGGCAACAGTGTATGTCATTGATCTGAGAGAGACTTGGATAAAAACAAGTTCTCTGTGTGTGTGTGTGTGTGTAAAATTAACAGTATACTTTAACATTAGAGGTTATTCTAATTGCTTTTACTCTACCATGCTAGTTTTTATGTTTGTATAACACATGTGAGGTGGAAAGTCCAGCTTTGCATCTTTTTAAATGTTGAAGAAATTATCAGATTACATTTTTTGTATGGTTTTATATAGTACCTCCTATGGAAGATTGTAAGGAACAAGAGCCTATTATGGACAACAATATTTCTCTGGTGCCTTTTGAGAGACCTGCTGTCATAGAGAAGCTCACAGGGAATATGGGAAAACGTAAAAGCTCCACTCCACAAAAGTTTGTGGGTAAGCATTACAAAGGGTTTTATTTCTATAAAAGCTAATTTTAATGAGCAAAGGCATGTTCCCATGTATATATGAATACATATGGTATGTTTCAATTCATGAAATAAATGGTCATCTCTTTTCTCCATTATACTACACACAAAATATGTGTGACGTTACACACAGACACACACACACACTACGTACCCTTAGGCATGTGGGCCTAAGAAAAAGGAAAGAATGATAGGACTCCATTGTTATCTCAAATTGAAGCCTTATATAAAGGAAGTGAAAGTCGCTCAGTCATGTCCAGTTCTTTGTGACCCCATGGACTATACAGTCCTTGGAATTCTCCAGGCCAGAATACTGGAGTGGGTAGCCTTTCCCTTCTCCAGGGGATCTTCCAAACCCAGTGATTGAACCCAGGTCTCCTGCATTGCAGGCAGATTCTTTACCAGCTGAGCCGTAAGGGAAGCCCAAGAATACTGCAGTGGGTAGGCTATCCCTTCTCCAGGGGATCTTCCTGACCCAAGAATTGAACCAGGGTCTCCTTCACTGCAGGCGGATTCTTACCAACTCAGCTATCAGGAAAGCCCAAAGTAGCCCTCATGGCCTGTACTTACATAAAGTATAATAACAAATAACAATACTTAAAGAAAATGATGTAGCCTATTAGCCAGGTTTTTAATCCATTTTCCTTCCACAAAATTAATGCTTTTAAAGAATCTGTCTACCAGTGCCAGAGACGCGGGAGATACGGATTTGATCACTGGGTTGGGAGGATTCCCTTGGAGGAGAAAATGGCAACCCACTCCAGTATTCTTGCCTGGGAAGTCCTATGGACAGAGGAGCCTGGAGGGCTAGAGATACAACTGAGCATGCATCCCTCCTCAAGTATTTAATCTAGAATGAAGAGAAATTTTTTTGTTCCATTTTGCATTAAAATAAGTAATTCAACAATCTGCATTCAAAATGTTTCATATTTGGAGCTACAGTTCATATTTTTGTCTTTGTTTTCATGTAGCTTATGTTTTAAACTGAAAAGATTAGGTATAATATATTAGACTTTCATTTCCAAGCCCTCAGATATTCTTTGTTACACTCAGAGTTGGCATCATTCTGCATATTATAATACTATAGTCGTAAATTATCTCTGAGGTTACAGAATTATCTAGCTATTTTCAAAAAGAGCTGAATGAATAACAGATTCAATACAAAGAATTTTCATTATTTATATATATAATATATATTCTTATAGACTTATATAGAGTAAAAATTAGAAGAGATAAAAAACAAGCAGATTCTCACATTCTAGTGTCAAAATACATTGTGGAACATCTTTATGATGGTTGAGTACTAACTGAGAGAAAACCTTTGCTTTGGTTATTTCATAGGGGGAAGGGTGATAAAATTCTCCTATTCCAGTAAACACTTAGAGAAGATTTCTTTTCAGTGTAAAATTGAAGAACTAACAAATCACCAAAATATGAATTTAAGACAAGCTAGAGAAGTTAACTGACAAAGTTCATTGAAAGAAGCTCAAAGATCATAGTTTATGGTAGGTCAGTTTAAAACTAGGGCTTCCCAGGTGGCCCTGGTGGTAAAGAACCCGCCTGCCAATGCAAGAGACTTAAGAGACATGGGTTCGATCCCTGGGTCAGGAAAATTCCCTGGGTGAGGGCATGGCAACCTACTCCAGTATCCTTGCCTAGAGAATCCCATGGACAGAGGAGCCTGGTGGGCTGTGGTCCATAGGGTCTCAAAGAGGCGGATATGAATGAAGTGACTTAGTGGCACACACAGTTTAAAACTAGCCCCTGAGAGTATACTCAGATCTGTTTTGGGCCCTGAGTCACTTTTATTTCTGTCTCTCTTTCTTCCTGCTTATAAGTAACCTTTTTAAAATGCCAGTTCTTCTGTTTTACAAAATTGGTTAATTTGCTGGATGTCTATTAAATGTCTATGTCATTAGAAAAATATGAAATTTATTACTATTCTTTTTTAGTTCTCATCTTTGTAATGTTTTCATGTTTCCTATGACTTAGATGCTACTCTCATTTTGACTTAATTGCATCCCTTAGAAAAGAGGGATACATTAAAAAAAAATTATTCTAAAATAAGAACATTAGTTTTTTATTAGAAATTAATGATATTTTTCTCTTTATTTGGATTCTGTCCTAGTGGTAATACACAGTTGACCCTTGAACAACACAGGGTTTGGGGCAGTGGCCTTAATGCAGTGGAAACTTTGCATATGACTTACAGATGACCCTCTTTACACACAGTTGTCCATATCCACCTTTCTGCATCCATAGATTCAACCAACCATGGATCATGCAGTACTATAGTATTTACTCTTGGAAAAAATCCTCCTATAAATGGACCTGTGCAGTTCTAACCTATGTTTTTCAAGGGTCAACTGTATAACAAACAATTACATAGTGGTTTTTTTATGATGCCTTTTGAAATGAGAAATATCATCATTCCTCACTTACTATAAATTTCTTTTTATCGCTTTCCTCGTTAAATACTCTCCTTTGATTTAATCAAGCTCTCCAGGCCAGTGATCCTTGAACTTGCTGTGTATTTGTTTCCTCCTCTCTTTTCTTATCCAGTTTGGATTCCATGACTCTGTTGTCTTACTGTCCTTCTGTCTTTCAACTAGTAAAATGCCTACCCTCTAATGAAGCCAGCTGAACCCTTTTCCACATCTACATAGCTGCTAGTAATTTTAGAGACAATCCCACAGCCTTGTAAATTGTCATCACTGTAAGCAAATGAGTAACTGATCTCAAATACCAATTGTCCCATCCCTACTATATAGCAGCCTTCCTTTTATCCATCCCTGAACAGTCTTCTCTCATATTCAACACATAGGGCCATTTCAACTTTTCCCTACTCTCCCAAAATATGGCATCTCACACCTTGGTGATATTACATCTAGATGCTTAGGAAATAAAAACAATTGACATGGCTTCAACTCTCACTAATCCTGTAAGATATGTGCACCCACATGAATGCTCTCTTCTTTCATGGATGAAAGCAGCATCCTTTCTAATTCATGCTTCTTCTTGTTCCCTGGAATTCTCCTATCCCAGCCCCTCAAATAACTTGCACTATTATTTTCCTCCTTTCTCACATATATTTTTAACATGTCCGTTCTATTGGCATTTTTCTTTTGGCATTCAATGTGATAAATTCTCATCATTAAAAAAAAAAAAAAATCTAACCTCAAACCCAGGTCTTTTTCCAGCTACTACCTAACTTTCTCCTTCTCTTCAAAGATGTAATTGTTGAAAGAGTTCTCTGTGATTGCTTTCTATAATTTTTTTTTTTTTCTTTCTACTCATTCTCCAGCCTACACAGCCTGGCTTTTGTCCTCATGTACTACTGGAATTATTCTTTATCGTGCCAAGTCCAGAGGACTTTCAGACTGGAGCATATTTTCACTACTGCATAGTTCATACCCTTAGAAACACTCTCTTTCCTTGGTTTCAGTGACACTGATCTCTTGCATTTCTTCCAGCTTCTCTGACTGCTCCTGCTCAGTCTTCTTATTGGATTGCCCCAACAGTTATGCAAATGGTTCTACAGTCCTAATGGAGGACTCAATTCATATGCCTAATTATTTTAATATTATAAATCAGGCTTAAATTTAAAACTATTGTGTTCTAACCTCCTAATCTGGAAGACTGAGTTCAAATAATATAGAATTCACAGATTTCTCAGAGTTCCACACCAGAACTTGAAGGCATGCACAGAACAAACCTCCCTGGTGTGCAGTTAGTCCCCTCTTTTAAACCCACTCCTGATTCTATGCAGCACCAAACAGGGGCCTCATGCATGCATGTGTAGACATTTGATCTACACATCCAAACTCATTTCACATCCCACCCCACTCACAGCCCGTAAAGAGTAGAGCACTGACCATTCTTCAGTCCTTAGAGTGTACCTACCAGCAACAAAGTTGGCACTCAGGGAATGGACACTGTGAAGAGGACTCTGCAACTCTCAGTGCAAGTTCTGGGCCATTTGGACAAAGAATTCTGGCATGCCGGGCACCCAGAGTATAGTCTAGGGTGTAAGCTCCAGATTGGCACATTCTGTTGGCCCTCCACATTCCTTATTCCTTCATAAGGAGTGAGACCCAGGGCTCTCTAAGCATGGGACTCTAATCTCACTTGCCCTAGTCTATGGGCAGGTGTAAAAATCTTGATGTTCTTCCAGGTTCCATTTTTGACCTTCTGTTTTTTTTCACATTTTACCTATGCCTTTGTGATATCATCTATTCCCCTGGCTTCAGAAGCTAATTTCTATTAACCGATGATTCTTATATCTGTATCTCAAGCCCAAATCTCTCTCCTGAACTTGAGACTGTATCACAGTACTTATTAGACATGACTATTACTCATAGTCTTCCCCAATCTGAATTCACCATCTTTTCTATCCCATTGCCATCCACTAAGTTTCCCAGGCCAGAAACATTGGCTTAATACTTAACCTCTTTCTTTTTCTCATTCTGTGTCTAGATAATCAGCAAGTTCTAGCAACATTTTCTAAAATTTTCTCTGTTCCATCTAGTTTTCTCCATTTCCACTGCTACTCTACTAGTTGAAGCCACCCATGATCTCTACATCCCTGTAGCAACAACTTCCTAAATCATCTTGCTGAATAATTATCTAGTTAGTCACTTTCCTGTTTAACCCTTTTAGTTCTTACCTCTCTCAGGATAGATTTCAAATTCCTTAGCTCTTGAATAAGCCCTATATTATCAGATAACAGCTTTCTCATCTGTTTCCATTCTCAGCCATATGCAAAGTGTTAGTAATCCCTAGGATGAGTCATGCTCTCCTGCCTCTGAGCCTTCCTACCAGCTTCTCCAACCCTTACCCTTCCTTTACTTGGCTAATATTTGTCATCACATTCATTCTGTGATGTCACTGTCTTCAGGAAGCTTTCTTTTATTAATACTGTGAGTTTTGTATCCCTTAGTTGACCCCTTACCACATATCACACTGTGTTATAAATAATCCCTAAACTGTTGTCACACCCTCTAAACAGTGCTTCCCTGGTGGCTCAGTCGATAAAGAATCTGCCTGCAATGTGGGAGACCTGGGTTTGATCCCTGGGCTGGGAAGATCCGCTTGAGAAGGGAAAGGCAACCCACTCCAGTATTCTGGCCTAGAGAATCCCCATGGACAGAGGAGACTGGTGGGCTACAGTCCATGGGGTCACAAAGAGTTGGACACGACTGAGCGACTAAACACAGCACAGCTTAACTTTTGAACTCTTGACACTGCAACATCTTAATTGTTTGCTATGAAATAATTACTTATATTCTTTTTCAATTTTCATTACTCTGATCATTACCTTCCTCTCATCTGGGAGACCTTCCTTCAAACCTGAAATAATACTAGCCACATAAAAGTATTTTTCCAGAATACAATTCTATGGATCAGTGTACATGTTAGTCAGAGTAAGCATTAGTAGGAGAACACATTGATTTAATGGAAGAATTTTTAAAAGAGAAAATACTCTGTCCAAAGCTGGCAATATTTGAAGGAGAAAAACCTAAACTACTGTTTTATGCACCAACTCTTTAATTGGTTAAGCTTAGATATTATGTTAATATACAATGTTGAAGTAAAATTAAATTAGTTGAAGTAAATATTAAAAAGTAAAACTACAGATCTCTCTCAGTCAAGAAAATATATAGAAAACTAACAGTGGGTGTTCATATAGTAAAAACATGTGTCTAAATAAGAAAGGGGTGATGCAAAAATGAATGATTATCCATTTCAAGAAGCAAAACAATGAAACAACCATTTTCAAGTTTATAATAAATAAGTGCTTTGGGAAATACCCTATTTTTATATAGCCCTAAATTTCATTCAGTTTATCAATTAAACTGTTAAAAAGTATTTTAATTGTGGCATTTAAAAATTTTCCAGAATGACATATATTTAGTCTATAACATAGCAGCTAAATCAACCAAATTAACCATACACGATAGTGAGACAACACAGGTGTTATAACCATATCACTCTCGTTTTTATGATCTTTGAGGCTTGGTCACTGATGTTTAAAATATGCAAAAACAAGTAAATCTCCGACTATTTTTACCTGGTATTTCTTCTTTCTTCTACAGTTTCTGAGCTCTAGACAAGTGGAAACTTTGATAGAGAATGAAAATAAGATAACACACACTCAATCATACCTTTCAGGAGAGATAAATTTTCATGATGGCATTAGAACAAGTGCAAATGGCTTGTGACATTTTTATTACTAATCCTTTCTGTAGGTTAAGAGTATTTGTGAGTCTCAGCAGAATTAAAGAGCCTAAATACTTGATCTAAAGAATAAGATATACCATATTATGGAAAATGAAAGTGATTAGTATATATTCTTAGTCAAGCTATTCATTGTGTTGTGTTCTTTTTTTTATTTCAACCTTTTTGCTTTTCTCCCCCTCTTCTATTCAGGAGAAAAGATCATGCGATTCAGCTACCCAGACATTCACTTTGATATGAACTTAACATATGAGAAGGAGGCTGAGCTGATGCAGTCTCATATGATGGACCAAGCCATCAACAATGCAATCACCTACCTTGGAGCTGAGGCCCTTCACCCTCTGATGCAGCACCCGCCAAGCACAATCGCTGAGGTGGCCCCGGTTATAAGCTCAGCTTATTCTCAGGTCTATCATCCAAATAGGATAGAAAGACCCATTAGCAGGGAAACCTCCGATAGTCATGAGAACAACATGGATGGCCCTATCTCTCTCATCAGACCAAAGAGTCGACCCCAGGAAAGAGAGGCCTCTCCCAGCAATAGCTGCCTAGATTCTACTGACTCAGAAAGCAGCCATGATGACCACCAGTCTTACCAAGGAAACCCTGCCTTAAATCCCAAGAGGAAACAAAGCCCAGCTTACATGAAGGAGGATGTCAAGGCTTTGGATACCACCAAGACTCCTAAGGGCTCACTGAAGGACATATACAAGGTCTTCAATGGAGAAGGTGAACAGATTAGAGCCTTCAAGTGTGAGCACTGCCGAGTCCTTTTCCTAGACCATGTCATGTACACCATTCACATGGGTTGCCATGGCTACCGGGACCCACTGGAATGCAACATCTGTGGCTACAGAAGCCAGGACCGTTATGAGTTTTCATCACACATTGTTCGAGGGGAGCACACATTCCACTAGGCCTTTTCATTCCAAAGGGGACCCCTATGAAGTAACGAACTGCACATGAAGAAATACTGCACTTACAATCCCACCTTCCTCAGATGTTGACATACCTTTTTTTTTTTTAATATTGTTACTGTCATTAATTCTTATTTTGTGGACGCAGTGTCATTTACTCTGCCTGATTACAATAAGGAAGAAACGGAAGAGAGAAGAGACAGGGGACATTGTTCCTTAACAGCTTGACTTGTTAAGTGTGTGGGAATTTAAGAGCAGTTCATTTCTGCCATGCATAGATATAAGGTATATCATGCTTTGAGAAAAAAAAAATCACTTGATTCATAAAGATTCATCTAAGGATTCTAATTTGCCACTGATGTTCAGGATTGTGCAAAGGCAGGAAAGATTAGCATTTTCTGGGTTGGACTTTCACAGTTTTAAATGAGATAAGTAATTTTATCAGTCAAAGAACAATTTATTTCAAAATGTAAATTGTTTTCCTTTTCCTCTAGAGATCATGGAACCCACACACACATTATTTTCCAGGATAACTCCTTGAATGAGTAGCTGTTGTGGGTTCTATGTTTACTTCCCCTGTGGAATTTATAATACAGTATGTTGTACCCTGTACCATATAGCAAAACTTATAAACTACAGGTAGTTAAGGACAGCTACAATACATCTGAGATCCTATGATCTTATTTTTCTAAACTTAAGCACTGTTTTTCCATAGTTTTGATGACTTGCATTTTATAGACACCCTGGCAGCCTTACTTTGAACACCTTTAACAAATAGTGTTTTTATCTAGTTTTCAGAATAACATATGGTCTAAGAGTGGCTAAGAGGCATTCAGTAGTTTTCAGGAGGGACCTCTACTTTTCTCAAATTTGTTTGGGAAGTTTTCTTTTACAGCTGTAATGTGATGGCAGCATAGTATACGTATTCCTTTCTAAAATGTATGCTTACGATTGTCACTGTATCAGCATTTAATCAGTGTTAACCAGTCAGCAGAAAAATATCGATATAATTAGGCTAACAGTAGGGGGGGAAAACTCACTCAGAAATCCCTTTTCTGGTATTTCTCTTTTCACTGGTTTTATTTTTCAAGCTTTGACCCCCCTCTCCCCTCCGTGTTTTGTCCATAGTCTGTTCATCCTTTATTCTTCTGGTGGAAAGTCTTAAAAATCTTGCTGTAGGCTATTTCTTTCAAAATTTCCTCAGAGCAGTTGCTAATTTGACCCAAGTATGGTAACTTGAACCACATAAGGTTATGGAACTAGGGCTATTTATTCTAGTATTTCTTCAATAATATTTACCACTTTTGGTACAAGGAAAAAGCAACTTCTTTGTAACCAGTGCATTATAGATAAAGCAGACAAAAACAGAAGCTTATTTTTACCCTTCTTGGAGTCTAGAATGCAACCGAACCTCCAAGCTAAAGTGTTCATGTCCACACTTTTCTGACTTGAAAACATGAAACTATCAATATATATAAGCTCTTATGAATCTGAATCCCTGCATACATTGGCATATTCCATGGACAGATTTTAATTTCATTTATATGGGTGTTCTGTTTTTTCTTTGCAGTCTCACAGCATTAGAGGGGAGGAACTGAGTGACACTGATTAAATTCATTTGTGGGGGGCCCACTTGGTGGGAGAATTCGCTGCTTGTGTTTAAGAGAGGACAGGCCTGACCATGACTGGATTGCCTGATAACCATTTCTGAATGTTAAAATTACATTAAGCAGTAAGTGATGACTGCTCTAAAAAAATCATTCAATGGGATGTTGAAACTGTGTTTTTTAGTGCAGAATGATGTGAGAATTAGCAACACTAGAGAGCTATGATGGATAAGCAGGTCTGGCCCCAGTACTGTTCATCACTCATTTTCAGTTTGCCATTCACTTGTGTAAGCAACGTCTAAGCTCTGACACAGCTAGAGCTAGGCAAAAAATGGTTACAACTCAGCTCTCTTTCACTGGCCCTCTGTGGCAATTATTTTTGGAGAAATAATACCCAAACTCTTCCTTTACATCTAAGACAAAGCACCAAATCGGAGATGTGAAATGTTTTAAATAGAATGTTAACGGTCACTTCTTTTCCTGCATGCTCGGGTGCATCACCACATTGTGAACATACAATGTATTATTCATAGGTGAAGCATGTCTTTGAGACTTACCCCATCTATCCCAACCACTCATATGTAATTGGAATTTCATTTTTTTTCCTTTTGGAGGGAGGTAAATAATTTAAGGTTAGTGATTTTGTGTTTTACTATAATTTAAGGAAACATTTGGATGGCAGTCAATATGTTCATAATTTTGGCTATGTGCAAATTTCTGCTGGCATCATCTATGAATTTTTTTCCTGCTTACTAATTTTTTTTCAGTATATGAACAAT
The DNA here is from genome assembly GCA_006410635.1 of Cephalophus harveyi. Lineage (NCBI taxonomy): Eukaryota > Metazoa > Chordata > Mammalia > Artiodactyla > Bovidae > Cephalophus > Cephalophus harveyi. The sequence goes on along the minus strand of SJYT01001616.1, from coordinate 606,845 downwards.
CATGTACCTACCTGCCCAGGGATGTAACTGAATTCAGTGGACCTACAGAATTGTAGAGTTACCCGCTGAGGACAGTACTAATGGCACTCTCCCTTTCTGATTCCATTTTTTTGAAAATCTTTTTTCAAAAACTTTCCACCAGTGTATTACTTGTACTTTCTTAGCTTCATAGGAAAAACAACTAGGGATAAAGATGGCTTAGGGTGTAGCAGGGGCAAATGAGGACAAGGTCAACTCCAATGTGTAGGTTAGATAGAATTTTTGTGGACACAGTGCTTTCTGGGAAACTCTGGATGGCTATATTTGCATGCTTCTTCACTAAAGGAAATATGCAAGATGGTTGCACCTAAAAATAAATATGAGGGTCAGACACCAAATAAATCAAGTTTTACATAATAGTTATATGCTCAGTTTATTTAGGTGAGATTTCACAGTAGAGTATTTGAGGGGCATGTAAATGGGTTAGCCTCTGTATTTTCCAGTTTGGCAAAAATGCATCATGTTGTTTTGCCCTAATTTTGCCCAGAATTTTATATCCAGCTCATGTTAAAAGATATGTATTGCCTCTTTCTAAAAGTGGTCAATCACTTTTTTAAAGCCATTCTAATCTGGAAAATTGGAAGAGATTTCAAGTTGTTGAAACATTCTGTTGTGAATCTTCTGGAGGGACAAAATGGGAGAATGAGAGACTCAGATTCAGATCTGAGTCTACAGGAGGGACTGTATCCCCTCCATACATACAAGCTGCTGTGTGCCTGCACCATAGTATACATACACATTCTTTTAAAGAAAATTCATGAAAAAAAGAAATTAGAGTAATCAGGTGTGTTACAGGAGCCTATAGAGAGTTAAAATTATGATTAATACCTGAGCAACTTAATAGGTTTACTTTATCAGACTATATATAGAAATATTAAAGTTACTAGTCTATCTTTAGGAGTAGTCACAACTATTCAACTTAAACCTTGAGTCTTTACTATGTACTTCCAGAACAAATCAAAACAATGAATCAAAAAAAACTTTTAGGCTGATTTCACGTAACCTCTAAAGTGAATGAAACACAAATTACTCTTATATAGGAAGAGTTTTCAACTTTTACTTGTTGGCAAATGAAGAAAGGCAACAATGTTTTAGTGAGCTCCGTATTGTTATTTATGGGTTTTGTATTTCAGTCTTAGACATCACAAAACCATGAAGTTTTTATGATATTTTATAAATGTTTGACAAAAATTACATCAGTGAAGGCATTTAGGTGAAAATGATGTTTAACTTTGTTATCTTTAAACTGATTCTTTAAGGTGAATGGAAAAAGAACAGAGAAGTCTGCAAAAATAACAAATAAAAAACTCTATGCTCCTGGTTTCAAGACAGAACTTAGATTATAGGAGGT
>SJYT01001616.1:530702-602636 GCA_006410635.1 Cephalophus harveyi | reverse complement strand
TTGATTAAAAAGATAACATTTCTTTGGCATTTTTTTAAAAGGCAGTTACTGCATTTGTACAGTATATGTCTTGGCCATTTTAGAATTTTTTTTTTTTCTTTAACAATACCAAAGGTAATTAGACTACTTTAAAAACTAATTGCTTGACAGTTTCTAGGATATTTTAAGTTTTAGAAGCGAAAAAAAAAAGGTCAAACCAGTAAACCTCATTTTTTTTCAAACTAATAATTTGGGAAAATAAAAACTATTGTTTAAAAAAGATATATATATATATATATAAATATATATGTAAAATTAAAATTCCAGACCTTGTATGTCAGGTTTGCTCAGTGTAATGTAGTTTTTTTAAGGCTCAAATACCATACCTCAGAAAATGAGGTTTACTATGGAAATACTGAAACAGTCTTTGCAGTTGTGTGACAAGTCACCCTGCTATACACCAATTTGGAGACCTCCGCTAACAGTTCTATCACTGCAGACTAAAATGTGGGACTTGTATTTCATTTGTTTTTAATGCACACACATACATGTTCTGTGCATGTATGTGGGTATTGTGTATACGTGTATGAGTGTTGTAATATGCATGTGTGAGTGTGTGTTTGTATGTGAGTACAACTAAAGAAGCTGCAGAAACTTTGTAATACTTTGTGAAAAGGATTATATTATAAAGGTTTGTACTGTCTGAGTGCACAGCTACTGGAATAAATTTAGGGAATCTCAGGAACAAGCATATAATTTGTCCAAGATTTATTTCTTCTCAGAAGTGTAAGTGCAGTTTTTAATTCTGTATATTATTTAATATTTTACCAATAAAATAAACTTCTGACATAAAAAGTTTGCTATAAAAACTTTCTGGTGGAAATTCTGTACACAAGCACATTGTTCAAATACAGAAAACTGTTGAATCATATTAGGCTTTAGTGATCACTGCCATTGTATATATGTGTCACACTGCCTGACCCAGAGATGTGGATGCCTGAAATCAGAAACCTCCATCACTACTGTGTAGTCTACTAGAGCAGAGAACAGAATAGCCTACGGTTTGTTAAGGATGACATCTCTTTTCTCTTCAGGCAGATTTCATATATATCTGATTTTACCCTTAAAACAAATCTTAAAATTAAGTATGTCAGAGCCTATCCCCTATTTATAGAAGGAAAACCCTGAGGGAAGAAAGCTGTGACTTGCTCTGGAGGACAGAGTGAATTGCACAAACATTCCAAGTAATGGTCAATCACCATATTCAAAACCAGCTTTTCTTAGGAGTCAGACCAAAAAATCAAGGATTAAGTCATAAGATTGTTCAGTCACATTGGCAAACATGGGTTTTCTGTTCTGCTTCATGTTTTACCACCATTGCATGAGTCATAATTGCTTCAGATTTTACAAATATGTTTTAACACAAGAAGTTTGTTGTTACAGATGTCCCCATAACTGGAAATATAAAAGAGCACATATGATTATAAGATCGTTTTATTGAGCTTTAGCTATCATTTATCCCCCACACCATGTTAAAGTCTACCATCACATTTGAGATGGCTATTAAGAATTTTCCTTCATAACTATTAGAATTTTATGGATATCACATTCCCCCAAAATTTCACCTGCTACAGAGGAGGACAACTACAAATGAAATATTATTTCATTGACCAACCTTTCATCCAAAATACTAATTTTTAGAAAAATAAAAAAGAACTTAATAAATTACTCCCAGTGTTAAGTTTATGAAGAATTCCTTCAAGATCATCAGGAAATGTTAGATTCTTCTATAGTATTGACAAAAGCAAAATGAAAAATTTTTTAAGCCTGCCATTTGTTTTTGGTTTTTCTATTGCAGTAGCGTCAGAGAAAGGATAAATAATTGAAATCTTGATATGCATGTAAGGCTTTTTATCAACATGCTGAAGCCCAGTGGTGTGAGCCACCTGGTGAAGGAGGTTCATTTTCATCATTTTAGCAACTCTGACTCTTGCTATTAGGGAGTAGTAAGATGCATCCATGAAACATTCAACAAAACCTCATGTTTTGTTAATAGCCCTCCTAACAGTGTCTCATGTGATTTTTTTTTTAACTTCTCTCTGGAGATAACAACAATGATAATAACTGGTAAAAAACTGAATTTTGCTCCCCTTCTGTGGTTTGACACAAAACTTCAGGGAGATGCTTCCATAAACCTGCCTATCAGGCAGAGAGGAGGAACTGACAAACAGGATAATGTGCCCATAATTCCATAATAAAATGGAGAAAGTGAAAGGAGATCCCAGAAAATAGATACATGCCCAGTCTGAGAAAAACAGCCTTTTTCTTTTTGTCTTTACTGCTGCTCTTTCATCCCAAAATATGTCTTAGAGCAGACCAACTGCTTCTAACTTGAAGTTTTGTCAGGCACAGGCAAATCCCTCAAAACAGTAAAAACATTTACTGCCCATATTGGTGTTGAGTTGTTTGTTCTAGAAGCCCTTAAAACAGCTGTATGAGCCTGATCATCTGACCCGTTGGAACATATGCAAAGAAGCAAGATTTTTAAATGCACAGGAAGAACCAAAGATAGCAATGAAGTAAGGTAAGGGTGTATGTTTGGGGCCTTTTTGGTCCTTAGGTAAGCCTATCACTAAAGAAACAATAGTTATGCAGCATAGTCATGGTGCCTGAGCTAATGGAAATTGGGATCAGAATCAGGTTGTCTCCACTGGGAGGGTTTTATGAAATCCCTTGATGGGGAAGGAGGAGAATTTAACCAAGGGGGAATGGGAATAAAGCCCCTATTATCTCAATGGCCTGGCCCATGTATTGGTTCTGGTTTGGTGGATATAAAAGCTGAAGAGATGGCGACCCACACAGCTTTTGCAAATGATATGGGAGAGTTTCTAACTCTAATATTACCCATTCAGAAGTCAGAATGGGGAGACCTGGGCCATTTGGCTGTTAGAGCAGTCAAAGTGGACGTGTTTCATGGAAGAGGAATATCCCAGTGTAGGGAGTTAGTGGCCTTTTTTTTCTGTCCTATTTTTTTCCTTCACTCTCTGTTTTTTCTCATGATGTCACAGTTCATCTACATCTCTTTCCAGCTGCTTTCTCACCTCCCTCATCTGTGTCCACAACCCCCTCCTTACCTGTGTCTACACCAACCTTTTTTCTCTTTCCCTACGTGTCTCAAATAACCTGTTGTACCATTTGATACCTGTTCTTCATCCTGTCACAATTCTAATTAATCTGAACTACAATCACTTTTTAAAATCACTTTTAATATGAGTAATTTAGTGCAAACAGAATATGAGTTTTAACTGTGCCTTTTAAAAAATACTTTAAAAATTAGCACAGTTGTAAATGGCTTTATCTAGTTTACTCTCAAAATTATCATGGAAAGTGTCATCTACCTGATATTTTATTAATAATGAAATAGGTTCAGGTTAGTTGTGATTTTGTTCATAAACACCCCCAATAAGTGAAAAAGCTAAAACTAGTCCAGCTATACTTAGTCCAGGGTTTCATTTCCAAAAGAGCTTTGTTCAGCATTTGATTGATAAGTTCCATTCTTAAACAGGAACAACAAATTTACAGTCTGAATGTTTGTGTCCCCCTAAAATTCGTAAGTTGAAATCCTAATGCCAGTTTGATGGTCTTAGGAGGCGGGGCCTTTGGGAGGTGATTAGGTCATGAGAGTAGAGCCTCATGAAGGATTAATTCCCTTAAAAAAGAGGCCTCCCAGAGCCCCATAGTCCCTTCCACACAGCAAGAAGTCACCAGCTATGAACCAGGAAGAGAGCTTTCACCAGAGTGGGAACAAACTCTTTCCTTAATCTTGGACTTCCAGAATTGTGAGAAATGTCTGTTGTCTGTTGTACTATAAGCTGCCCAGTCTGTGGTATTTTGTTGTATCAGCCCAAATGGACAAGGACGGAAAATATTACAAGGTAGTGATAACAAGAAATAATATTTCAACAGACATACCTTATAAGTAATGTTTTGCTAATTGTGATATTTAAACAGAAAGATTCCAGATAAAACTCCTTGACACAGTCAGGAAGGCTAAGAAACAGCATTAAGTAACAGGGCAATAAATAATCTGGAATTAAAATTTTTCTGCAGAACTTTTAAGGATGGGTCAATTATTCTAAACATGGTCTTCTGAAGACTGCTTTCATACTTGATTTTTCGAAGTGTGGACTTTTGCTTATTTACCAAATTTCCTTCATAATTAATGGCATTCTTTGCCTCTTTCTAAATCACACTATCCATATCCCCATACTCATTTTCTTTTCTTATTGCAGAATGTAATTTCTAGTATTTACACTTTGTTTTCCAACTCTTTTGTATCTTAAAAAAAAGCCTTGAGCTAACTTGTCATGAGTAATAGGAAGATATTTGTACTGAAAGCACTGGCCATGATATCCAAGTGTTTGCAATGAAAAGTTGTCACTTTATGGTATCTTTCAAAACTCAGCGAGTGGCCTGGACATTGTGCTTATTCTTGCCAGGTGCTAAAATCTATCCACTAAGTTATAACGTCATTAATTCTGTAGCATAAGGAAGTTTCCAAGATTCAACTCAGTTTCAACTCTAGAGATCATGAAGTGAGTGATATATTTATGATAAAATCCAACTTCATGTTATGTACCCTCAGGATTGAGACATGTACAACCAGCTGGAATTTCTTGGCTTTGACCTGACAAGTTCCCCAATCTTCAGGGATGGTTGCTGTTGTTACGCCGACCATCATGTTCTCTTGTCAACTATGATGTAAGTAAGTAACCTGATATTTTGGTCTTCAAACAGTCTATTCTTTGTCTCCCCACCCCACCCCACCTCCTTTCTTGTTTTATTTATTTGCATCAGATTGTAACAGGCATATATATTACTATCATTTAATAACACTCAAGGGAAAAAAAATAATTACTGGGACAGTCAATGACTCAGGTTTTCCCAAACTCTTAGCCAAATTACTTTGTAGTCATTCTAACAAATGGTAGAGGTTGGCTATAACCAATGTATAACGCTAATATATTTTCCAAGTTAACAAGTATAAGCCCGGAGTCTTCTGCCTTCTTCTTTAGAGTTCTGACAGGTCTGATTATAGCTAAGAATGTGATCACTTGATCACATAATGAGCAGGAGGAAAATTCTGCTTCAGGCATATGTAAAGGGACAACAACATTTATTTGCCAAGAAGAATTTGAGTAGCTTTCTCAGGCCTTTGAGATATGAAGTGAGCTATTGCTTAATTCTTTTGAATTAGCACTGTTATTAATATATACTTTTTTTTAATTGAAATTCTAAAATGGACACATGCTATTATATAATTAGACTATAGTGTACTGAAAACCATTCTCTGCCTTAATTATAAAACTGTGGTTTGGGCTTTTTAAAAATTATTAAACATCCTGAGATACCTGCCACCATATTAAATATGATATTGTTCATCATTAGTAACATGCTCCTTTGTACTACGTTTTGAACTCCTCTTAATTTATCCTGGTTATAGTTTCTAAACTATAAAAAGCTTAACTTGGAAGAATTTGATATTGTGTGGTGATTTTGAAGCCATGCAAAAATTTGCTAACATATCATTTTATGAATGTAGATTTTCTTCATGGTGTAGGTTTTTAAAGATGAATTATGTTAGGTATGCTTGGAAGAGTTATTTTAAACTCCTGTATGTGACTCGGAAAATATGGTACAATAATCCCAGTTTAAAAAAAAAAAAAAATCCTCCCAAAATACCCAGTTAATGGAGGGTATGTGGCTCATATTGTGCTTCCATGATGGCTCAGATGTTAAAGAATCCACCTGCAATGCAGGAGACCCAGTTTCGATCCCTGGGCCAGGAAGATCCCTTGGAGAAGGGAATGGCTACACATTTTAGTATTCTTACCTGAAGTCAGTATGCCTTGCCAGCCACATTTCCAAAATGTGGATAACCCAACTACAATTATTAGTCACCACATAGAGGTTTATAAGTAGCTTTGGGCAATGCTAGTGTTCCATGGTAACCTGGCATATCTAAGCATTAGGGATGATGATCTCTCAACCTTCTGCTTTTGGATAGCAAATGTCACCTGTAATAATACACCAGCACAGGGGTAAGGTACCAACTAGTAGAGCTTGTTCACTTGTTACATTTTAAGTCTGTAAACTCTGGTTTCTCTTGATCTACTGTTTGTTCTTTATTTCTCTGTAGGCTGGGTTATAAATGACCCTTGTATTTCTCAGAAGCAAAGACCTTTTCAACTTTTGAATTAGCACTGTTAATTCATTTTTAAGTAAGAGTTACTTTCACTATTTCAAACCCATGTAAATTACAGATGCAGTAGTCTAGAATGGGGAAAGAGCTTTAACTTCTAAATTTGTTTTGGTCTGTGAGATCTAAATTCGTCCCATTTGCCCAGCTATTATGGCTGAACTCCATAATAAAACTAATCTGGAGAAACAAGTACAGTGACATCATTGGCCATCTGAATGACCGTAAAAATGAGTGACCTATCCCACTGCATTTATCACTGTACGAAACAGGCCTGATTGATATGTAGTAACACCTAATTCATGACACAGTGAGGCCTTTTGATGTTTTACTACAAGTAAAGTTAGGCTACATATGGGTCTAAGTCCTTGATCATTTTATTAATATTAAACATGGAATATTTAGAAGACATAGTTATGGAGTCATGTACCCCTTTCAAAACCTAGATTTAAACCTGATTCTATCAAAGTGAAGGAAGTAAATTAGTATCATTTGAAGATGTAAGGTTTTTGTTTGTTTGTTTGCTTTTCTTTTGAGAACCCTGAAGAAATTACTTGGTAAATACTTCTAGAAGAACAAAAACAAGTATTAAACAACATATTTTCATATGAACAACATATTTTCATTCTACAATTCTGACTCAGTGAATGTTACTTACTCTGGGATTCCTGGCAATACCACTTGTGTCCTTGGGGAAATTTAAGCAAATGTCTACAGAATTAGCCTTTAGGATGAAGCTTTAAGAAGACAGAATGTGTAGATGCTTTTTTTTTTTAATTAATTCATTTTTTATTGAAGGATAATTGCTTTACAGAATTATGCTGTTTTCTGTAACATTAAAACCTACTTGGAAAGTTTGAGGAGACTATAAGCTCTATCCCTTTCTATACCATCTTTTTCTTTTGTGCATGTATGGTTCCTGTTGCAGTATTCACTAGTAAGATCAACTAAAATTTAAGGGATTAGAATGCCTACTGCAGGCAAGCCACTTTGCTAAGTACTATAGGGAGTTTCTGGTGGCTCAGGGGTAAAGAATCCTCTTGCAAGGCAGGAGCCGCAGGAGATGCAGGTTCAATTCCTGGCTCAGGAAAATCTCCTGGAGGAGGGCATGGCAACCCACTCTAGAATTCTTGCTTGGAGAATCCCCATGGACAACAGGCTGGCAGGCTGCAGTCTATAAGATCACAAAGAGTCAGACATGACTGAAGCGACTTAGCATGCATAGAGATTTCATTCTTTTATTCAATACTTCCAATATGTCAGATTGTGAGCTTAAAGCATAATATTGAATATGACACACACTGTGTACTCAAAGAAATTATCTTAACAGGGAAGAAGAAAACAGGAATAAAACATGATGTGTGTTAGTCGCTCAGTCATGCCCAGTCATTGGTTCTTTGTGACCCCATGGACTGGACTGCAGCCCACCAGGCTTCTCTATCCATAGAATTCTCCAGGCAAGAATATTGGAGTGGGTTGCCACTCCCTTCTCCAGGGGATCTTCCCAACCCAGGGATCAAACTCAGGTCTCCTGCATTGTAGGCAGCTTTTTTTTTTTTTTTTTTTTTAATTGACTGAGCCATCAGGGATAGTTATTACTGTAAATGTAAAAGTAAAATGCTGTGAAAATAAGTAGAAGGGAAACCTAGTTTAGCACTGGAGTAGGAAAAAAATAAAAACAGTCCAGTAGAAGTGACATCTAAGCTGAATCCAAAAGGATAAACAGAAGTAAATTTAATGCATGTGGAAAAGTGAGAGGAAAGGGGACTCTATGCAGAGGGAAGACATTTACAAACTCCTGGAGAGAAGGGTGGAGAGAAACCAACAGACAGATAGACAAGAGGGAGAGGACTAAGGAGAATCAGAGAATAAAAGTGAACAGTAACCTTCAGGCGCGTATTGCCTTACATTTTCAGTAAGTCATCTGATGAAAGAAAGAAAGTGAAAGTTGCTCAGTCGTGTCTGACTCTTTGTAACCCCATGGACTATACAGTCCATGGAATTCTCCAGGCCAGAATCCTGGAAGGGGTAGCCTTTCCCTTCTCCAGGGGATCTTCCAGACAGACCCAGAAATAGAACCAGGGTCTCCTGCATTGCCGGAGGATTCTTTACCAATTGAGCTATCAGGGAAGCCCAGTCCATCCTAAAGGAAATCAGTCCTGAATATTCATTGGAAGGATTGATGCTAAAGCTGAAACTCCAATACTTTGGCCACCTCATGCAAAGGTGACTCATTGGAAAAGACTCTGATGCTGGGAAAGATTGAAGACAGGAGAAGGGGATGACAGAGGATGAAATGGTTGGATGGCATCACCAACTCAATGGACATGAGTTTGAGTAATTTCTGGGAGTTGTTGGTGGACAGGAAGCCTGGCATGTTGCAGTCCATGGGATCACAAAGAGTTGGACATGACTGAGCTACTGAACTGAACTGAATCTTCAGGAAATTGCATGTTCAATATGGCTAGAGTATAGGATGAGAATAGAGACATAGCAAGAGATAAAACTGGAGAGGTGAGCAGAGTCATTTTTTAGGGCTTTTGTTTTTGTTTTAATTCAAGGAATTTGAAATTATACCAAGGGAAATAAGAACTAGTGAAGATTCTATTGGAGAGTGACATGGTTAGATTTGCAAAGTTTCTTGGGCTTTAATATGAGACTAGGTTGGAGGGAGGCCAGGCAGAAAGTAGACGCTGCTCTAGTAAATCCTGGAAAAATGTAATGGTGACTGATGCTAAGGGAGTGGGCTGGAAATGGACAGATGTGCTTAGACTCCAAAGATATCTAACAACTAGAAGTGAGGGACCAGTGATTGGTTGTATGTAGGTGCTGAAGAAGAGGGTTAAATTGAGAATGATAGCCTAGTTTCTGAGTCAGAAAAGTAAGTACCTGGCGGTGACTTTGTTGTTGTTTGGTTGCTAAGTCATGTCCAACTCTTTGCGACCCCATGGACTGCAGCACACCAGGCTTCCCTGTCCTTTACTATCTCCCAGAGTTTGCACAAACTCCTGTTCATTGAGTGTGTGATGCTATCCAACCATCTCATCCTCTATCACCCCTTCCTTTATTAAAGGATTAAAATCACAGTGGGGAGAAACAGATTTTAGGGGCAGAAAGATGAGGAATATATTGAACAAGTTGAGTTTGAAATACCAATGTGACATCCAAGTGGAGATGTCTAGCAGGAAATCAAAGGTACTAGTTAAATATCAGGAGAGAGAGCTAAGCTTAAGTTCATATAAACCCCATTTGATACTTCACATAATATATAAAGTATATGTTATGTATACTATATATATATATATATACACACTCACACACACACACACTCATGCACACATGTGCATACCCACACACCATATATATGGTAACATGAAACCACAGGGTGGATGAGATCATCTAGAGAAAGTGTACAATAAAAAAGCATCCCTGGTGGCTCAGTCAGTAAAGAACCCGTCTGCAGTGCAGGAGACCTGGGTTCAATCCCTGGGCTGGGAAGATCCCCTGGAGAAAGAAATGACAGCCCCTTCCGGTTGTCCCCTGCCGGACTCCTCTGTCCATGGGGTCACAAGAGTTTGATATGACAGCAACTAAATCACCGCCACCACAAAGCCAAACTCAAGAGATTAAAGTGTAGGAAGAGGTTTATCAAGGAATGCATAAAACAATAGAAGGAATGACATGTACAGAAATGACTATAAAGAAAATCTGTGACAAGGAATCAAAATGCAAGTTCCTGGGGAAATGTGTTGGGGCCAGGAATAGCCTCATAGAAAAGGTGGGATTTAAGAGAGGTTTTGAAAATTCTGTTGGGAAGTTCTCAGAAAGATAACTAAAAAGGTTGAAATTGTGCTACAAAAAAATTCTAAGGGAAATATTCCTCAATTTTCAGTTCCTCTGAATTTGAATGTGTCTAGGAGAAACACAGAGCAGAACCAAAGACCTCAAACAGGCACAAACACAGACACCACTTGGCTAGGGAGTGAATCCCCATATACTTCGACTGGGGTGGTCTGTGGCATCCAGTCATGTGTGTCTCCTCTCATGAAGGTTTCAACAGTTTTTTTTTGTTTTTCTTTGTGATGTATGCAATAGACTACCATTTAGTTTTTTTGTTTTTTACTAAATGTGGCATATATGTGTTAAAAAAAAAAAAGGTGTATGTTTGCACTTAGATGATAATACATCTACCATGTATTATCATCTCATTTTGAGCTAGATGTTTCATCTTAATTTACAGAGACAGAAACAGGAGTCCTCACCATGAGGCTTCAGTGAATTTATTTATGTAAGTCTTTTTTCTCCACTACCAGCTAATCACACGACTGGGAACTGGGGTTTCATCACAGTCAGATGATGTTCAAGGTCACACTAAGGCAGGATGTACAGTTATAGCACAACCATATAGCCCAACACAGCTTTTAGATTATCTCTTTTACTTAAATAGGCTTCTCTGGGACCACTTTTTAACCACATTCTATTACTGGTCTTCTGGTAACCTGCCTGCCTTGTAGTAAAATTAACTAAGCTTTCCCATTTATTATCATATAAATCTTTAGCTATGCACACATATATAAATTAACTGGATGCATAAAATATATGATGCCTGATATTAATTTTTTTGCAAGCTATGTAGGAAGACACAAATGTAATATGGAAAAAATTTCCATCATAAAAAATGGACACATTATTTAAAATCTGTTATACTAAGAGAGAACATCTTCTATGATACCTTATAACAGGTCTCAAAATATATTAAATGTGTATATATTATAAAAATTAATAAAGTTAATTATGGGCATCAACATTTTACCTGAAATAGAGAGTTTATGATAGTACTTCTAGGTAAACCTAAACCCATTCAAGACTTGGTGATTCTGATGTATCACATTGCTGTGCAATGGAAACACAATATGTGCCACAAATACAAGTTTCATACGTTGATATAAAATTTTTCTAGTAGCCACATTTAAAATATGCAAGTGAAATTAATCTTAATAGTATTTGTTATTCATTCTAACATACCTAATATTAGCACATGAAAACTTATAAAATATTTTCCCTTCTTTATTTTTCATGGCCTTTGCAATCTAGTTTGTATTTTACATTTATAATCCATCTCAATTTGGACTAGACATGTTTCAATAGCCACATTTCCAAGGACTCAGTAGCAGATATTTGATCTATTCTAATGGATAAACTCAACTATATAAATAATCCTGTGTTGTAATAATGAACGCAGTTACCTTTTATTAAGTTATATAAAAGTCACTGTGGTGATATCCATGCTTTTCTTCTTTCATCCGCAAAACAATCATATGATGCAGATGCTGTTGTCCACCTCATTTTCTAGTTGGAGTGACAAGAAACGTAAAAGAGTTTAATGAATTGCCTAAACCTATGGCAGTGGCACCCCACTCCAGTACTCTTGCCTGGAAAATCCCATGGATGGAGGAGCCTGGTGGGCTGCGGTCCGTGGGGTCGCAAAGAGTCAGACATGACTGAGCGACTTCACTTTCACTTTTCACTTTCATGTACTGGAGAAGGCAATGGCAACCCACTCCAGTATTCTCACCTGGAAAATCCCATGGGTGGAGGAGCCTGGTGGGTTGTGGTCCATGGGGTCGCTAAGAGTCGGACATGACTGAGTGACTTCACTTTCACTTTTCACTTTCATGCAAGTGGCATGAAAGGAAATAGCAACTCACTCCAATGTTCTTGCCTGGAGAATCCCAGGGACGGGGGACCCTGGTGGGCTGCCATGTATGGGGTTGCACAGAGTCGGACACGACTGAAGCAACTTAGCAGCAGCAGCAGCAGCAGCGTGGCATTAACAAGTGATGATCTGGCGATACAAATATGAAGATAAACTATATTGAGATAATATTTATAATTATTTTATTTTTTATGTAATTTTGTATTTTTAATTTTCGTTGAAGATAGCCAATTTCATTTTAGCAGAAGGAAATTTGTGGTAAAGTAATTGAAATAAATTGATAGTTGGAAAGTGAGAGGCCACTGACCACACCCATCTTGCTTGTAGATTAAGAATTTATAAATAATACAGAAAAATAAAAGAGATGATGTTACAGAGATAATGATATTGAAGACATTAACCATAGGATATACATCTTTGCTGAATAAAACTAAAAATGAGTAGCAGTAGAAAAGATAGTAGGATATTCTGGAAGTGTTTTAATCAGATTATGAAAGAATTTGTGGTGAAACACAAAATGTTGTTGAGCTGCTACATTATTAAATATACTGAGAGTAAATCATCTATAAGTGTTTAGAAAGCTGGAGAATTGATTTTATGTCTGAATTTTTATAAAAATATGAAGCTATAGGTTTGACAACTAAGAAATTTTATATTAGCCATGATGTCTGAATAACTAAGTTGAGTATTGGGCACATCTGATTTGGACAAAGTCAAAAGCGAATATAAGAGTCAGTGGTCTGGAGTTGGAGGTCCTTTCTTGCTTGTTTGTGCAGAGCTTCTCTACTGACTACAACATTGCAATGGCACTTTCTTCACTCTATTCATCATCCATGTTTGCCTTTTTTTAATTTGTGCCAGTTCCTTCTATAACACTGACTTTTCAGTGTGCAAATTAGATCTCTTTTTCCAAACCCTAAACTATTTTTTTCCCTATCATCCAAGATACCACTTGAGATCAATCTACTCCAGAAGACTTCCCAAACCACATAGGGGAAATAACAGTATCCCCCATGGAGAGAAACAGTGGAATGGATAATTGATACAAATGTTCTCATTCCATGGGTTAAGTAATGCCATAGGGTAAATCTATATCCCTCGGTCTGATTTGCTCTGTATAATCTTTCCCACCTCAATTTCCCCAGTCCTCTAATTCAGACCACATACTCCACCTTGTTGCTCAAGTTTGTATCATTTTTACTTGGCATTCATCATCTGCACTTCCTCCTTGCTATTCACCTATGCATCTATGAAAGAATTAAGCAAAGAGAATATTAATATTCACAAATAGCTGGCAAGTAACAAAAATTGATTGAGGCCAGGAAATGCTTTACTTCTATTCCTGGAAGAGGTTTGGACTTACTAGGTGGTTAAAGGAGACAGAGCTGAAATAGAAAATGGGCTTTGGGGTCCATGGACCAAGGAGACCCCAAGATTTATTTCCCTTGTAATATTACTTACACTATTTAATCTTTCTGGCTCAGGTTCTTCATCTAAAGTGATGACAAGTATATGTACATGGCAGAGCTATTTATTTATTTTTCTTGGAAATATTATATGTGCCATTTATATACTAAACATGACATAAGAATAATTTCCTGACTACAAGAGGTATGCAATAGATTAAAGGGAAATAGATACAAAATATTAGCAAGAGTATTTAAAAGAGATAGGTTGAAAGTGGATGTCAAGTACGGTGGAGTCAGGAAAAGGGAAGTTATACATTTTACTTTGGAAGATGGAAAGATAAGTCAGGGAAGTCAGTCTGTAAATTAAGATGTTGACACTTGAGCTATATTGGAGGAAATACAGGCTATGAAGAGTAGGTAATCCACCTATTTACGAATAGTCAGTCCTTCAGCAAATATTTATTATGTGGCCAGCACAAGGCGGTGAACACATCATGGTGGAAAAAAAAAAAAGAGGTGGTTTGTTTCTAAGATATGCACGCTTCTCCTGTCCTCACAATGCATACAGTCGATGTAAAGAGAGAAAACTGTGTTAACAGAGCACTCTTAACAGACCTCCACTTAACTGACTTGGCTAACTAATACTACCAATTGCCTTTGCAAAACAAACTGATTAATACTCTGAGTTCAGTGAAAGCTCTCAGCTAGTAGGCTATGCTCCAGTAAGCCTACACGCTTCTCTCACTGGTTGAATTGCATGCTTGCCAAGAATGAGTTGTGTTTATGCCCAAACTATTTATGACAGTTGATTTATTATTGTAACCATGTAATATAATTAAACACTGCTTACATAATTCAGTGAAATAGACTGTAAAATGAAAGAGTTGTTTCTTTGAAGATTTGGTTGAGTATTTTGGAAAGACTCAGTAAAGAGAAATCATAAAAAACATTTCTATCAAAACCAGGATGGAAAGCAGAAAAGACTCAAAGGAAAAAAAAAATCCAGAAAATTTTGCATTCAGACTTGGTTGGCAAAGTCTTAACATTTTACTCTAAGTCATCACTACACTTTGAGTAAGGTGAAACTAGAACTTACACATAGTGCACTGTGGTAAAGAAAATTGATGGCTAACATGCTCATCAGTCAACATACTCATCTTCAAATCAAAAGTCATAGACCTATATCAGAAAACTGGTGAATGATTGTGCATTTAAAGTACTAGGCCAAAAAATTAATGTGTATAGATGGCACTTTATAGTTCCCCAATTTGAATCTAATTATTAGCAGTCATACACAGTGAAAACTTTTAGCAAAGAAATGTGATATAATGATATGGAAAGTACTGGGACACACTGAAACCATACTCACAGAAAACTAGTCAATCTAATCACACTAGGACCACAGCCTTGTCTAACTCAGTGAAACCAAGCCATGCCTGCGGGGCAACCCAAGACGGGCGGGTCATGGTGGAGAGGGCTGACAGAATGTGGTCCACTGGAGAAGGGAATGGCAAGCCACTTCAGTGTTCTTGCCTTGAGAACCCCATGAACAGTATTAAAAGGCAAAATGATAGGATACTAAAAGAGGAACTCCCCAGGTCATTAGGTGCCCAATATGCTACTGGATGGAGATCAGTGGAGAAATAACTCCAGAAAGAATGAAGGGATGAAGTGAAGTGAAGTGAAGTTGCTCAGTCGTGTCTGACTCTTTCCAACCCCATAGACTGGTAGACTGCAGCCTGCCAGGCTCTTCTGTCCATGGGATTTTACAGGCAATAGTCCTGGAGATTGCCATTTCCTTCTCCAGGAGATCTTCCCAACCCAGGGCTCGAACCTGGGTCTAGAGCATTGTAGACAGATGCTTTACCGTCTGAGCCACCAGGGAGGTCCATGAAGCGATGGGGCCAAAGCAAAAACAATACCCAGTTGTGCATGTGACTGGTGATAGAAGCAAGATCCGATGCTGTAAAGAGCAATATTGCATAGGAACCTGGAATGTCAGGTCCATGAATCAAGGCAAATTGGAAGTGGTCAAACAAGAGATGGCAAGGGTGAACGTCGACATTCTAGGAATCAGCGAACTAAAATGGACTGGAATGGGTGAATTTAACTCAGATGACTGGTGTTGGAGAAGACTCTTGAGAGTCCCTTGGACTGCAAGGAGATCCAACCAGTCCATTCTGAAGGAGATCAGCCCTGGGATTTCTTTGGAAGGAATGATGCTAAAGCTGAAACTCCAGTACTTTGGCCACCTCATGCAAAGAGTTGACTCATTGGAAAAGATCCTGATGCTGGGAGGGATTGGGGGCAGGAGGAGAAGAGGACGACTGAGGATGAGATAGCTGGATGGCACCATGGACTCGATGGACGTGAGTCTGAGTGAATTCCAGGAGTTGGTGATGGACAGGGAGGCCTGGCATGCTGCGATTCATGGGGTCTCAAAGAGTCAGACACAACTGAGCGACTGAACTGAACTGAATGATATGTTATTTAATCCAATGGGGGAATTGAAAAGTGTCTTTTAGTATTTAGATGGATATCTTTGAATGTATAAACTGTCTATTTCTCTCCTGTATTATAAACTATAACCAAAGAAAAACTCTTAAGAGATCTTCTAATATCTATCATGGGAACATTCCCAAGAGTATATCCTAAATGTTATTTTGAAAGCTAAAAGAATATACAGCTTCAATTTTCACCTTGTCAAAAATAATTATGATGAAGAGGATAAAGGAAGAGAAAATATTACACAAATTAAAAATTGGAAATGAAGGTTTTAGAAAAACAAAATATGTTTAACATGTATAACATCATAAATGATTAATAGAAAGTGAGAATGTAAAGAATTACAGGGACAAAACCATCAAACTGGTTATAATATTGTAAAGTGAGTCAATGAGAGAACAAAAAATAAAATGCATTTCTAGTTTTTCTTAACTTTTTAAAATATTTGTTTTGAAATATCTCACTACTAGTTAATAACCTACATAAAAACATAAGCTGTGTCTTTTTAAATATTTATTTATTTATTTGGTTGTGCCAGGTCTTAGTTACAGCATGTGGGATCTAGTTTCCTGACCAGGGATTGAACCAAGGCCCCCTGAATTGGGAGCTTGGAATGTTAGCCTTGGACTACCAGGGAAGTCCCCATGAGCTGTATCTTAAGCTTTTTTCCCCTCTGGTACCTAGCATGAGTTCAAGAATTCAGCCTAATAATCACTTAAGGTAAGAATAAATTAACAAATTAATAGATAAATGAATGAATAATATTTGGTTGGACTTCCTTGGTGGCACAGTGATAAAGAATTCATCTAATGCAGGAGACGTGGGTTTCATCCCTGAGTCAGGAAGATCCCCTGGATAAGGAAATGACAAGTCACTCCAGTATTCTTGCCTGGGAAATCTGATGGACAGAGGAGCCTGCTGGACTACAGTCCATGGGGTCACAAATGAGTTGGACATGACTTAGTGACTAAACAACAGCAATTATTTGGTAAGAAGGATATTGAAATATGACATCTAGGTAAATATACTGATAAAAGTAATCTAGATAGAATACATATGTTTAGTTCTTTGGCCCATTTTTTGATTGGGTCGTTTATTTTTC
The DNA here is from genome assembly GCA_006410635.1 of Cephalophus harveyi. Taxonomy (NCBI): domain Eukaryota; kingdom Metazoa; phylum Chordata; class Mammalia; order Artiodactyla; family Bovidae; genus Cephalophus; species Cephalophus harveyi. The sequence goes on along the minus strand of SJYT01001616.1, from coordinate 585,666 downwards.
TGGAGTTGAGCTGCATAAGTTGCTTGTATATTTTTGAGGTTAGTTGTTTGTCCGTTGCTTCATTTGCTACTGTTTTCTTCCATTCAGAAGGCTGTCATTTTACCTTGCTTATAGTTTCCTTTGTTGTGCAGAAGCTTTTAATTTTAATTAGATCCCATTTGTTTATTTTTGCTTTTATTTCCAGTATTCTGGGAGGTGGATCATAGAGGATCCTGCTGTGATTTAGGTCGGAAAGTGTTTTGCCTATGTTCTGCTCTAGGAGTTTTATAGTTTCTGGTCTTACGTTTAGATCTTTAATCCATTTTGAGTTTATTTTTGTGTGTGGTGTTAGAAAGTGATCTAGTTTCATTCTTCTACAAGTGGTTGACCAGTTTTCCCAGCACCACTGTGAAGACACACGGATGGCTAACAAACACATGAAAAGATGCTCAACGTCACACATTATCAGAGAAATGCAAATCAAGACCACAATGAGGTACCATTTCACACCAGTCAAAATGGCTGCAATCCAAAAGTCCACAAGCAATAAATGCTGGAGAGGGTGTGGAGAAAAGGGAACCCTCTTAGACTGTTGGTGGGAATGCAAACTAGTACAGCCACTATGGAGAACAGTGTGGAGATTCCTTAAAAAACTGCAAATAGAACTGCCTTATGACCCAGCAATCCCACTGCTGGGCATACACACCGAGGAAACCAGAATTGAAAGAGACACATGTACCCCAATGTAGATGTGTATAAGAGACAGCTCTAAAACGACATGGAAACAGCCTAGATGTCCATCAGCCGATGAATGGATAAGAAAGCTGTGGTACATATACACAATGGAGTATTACTCAGCCATTTGGTGGGAATGCAAACTAGTACAGCCACTATGGAGAACAGTGTGGAGATTCCTTAAAAAACTGCAAATAGAACTGCCTTATGACCCAGCAATCCCACTGCTGGGCATACACACCAAGGAAACCAGAATTGAAAGAGACATGTGTACCCCAATGTTCATTGCAGCACTGTTTATAAAAGCCAGGACATGGAAGCAACCTAGATGTCCATCAGCAGATGAATGGATAAGAAAGCTGTGGTACATATACACAATGGAGTATTACTCAGCCATTAAAAAGAATTCATTTGAATCAGTTCTAATGAGGTGGATGAAACTGGAGCCGATTATACAGAGTGAAGTAAGCCAGGAAGAAAAACACCAATACAGTATACTAACACATATATATGGAATTTAGAAAGATGGTAATGATAACCTTGTATGCGGGACAGCAAAAGAGACACAGATGTATAGAATGGACTTTTGGACTCTGGGAGAGGGAGAGGGTGGAGTGATTTGGGAGAATGGCATTGAAACCTATATAATATCATGTAAGAAACGAATTGCCAGTCTAGGTTTGATGCAGGATACAAGATGTTTGGGGCTGGTGCACTGGGATGACCCAGAGAGGTGGTATGGGGAGGAAGGTGGGAGGGGGTTGAGGATTGGGAACTCATGTACACCCATGGCGAATTCATGTTGATGTATTGTAAAACTTATACAGTATTGTAAAGTAAAATAAAGTAAAATTAAAAAAAAAAGAGAGAATATAATTATAAAACAAAAGAAAATCGTCAAACCACAAAAGGAAAATGAAAAAGAGGGAAAGGAAGGAAAACCAAATCAAAGGGCAAGCAAGTTTAAAATGGTAACAGATGCATATCTATCAATAATAATATTAAATATCAGTGGACTAAATGTTTCAATGAAAAGCCACCAAGTAGAAGACTGGATTAAAAAGAAAAAAAGCCTACAATATGCTTCCTGCAAGACACCCACTTTAAGGCAAAGACACACAGAGGTTGAAATGAGGGGATAGAAAAAATATTTCATGCCAATGGAAATGACAAGTAAGTGGAGATCAAAATACTCATATCAAACAAAACAGATTTTCAAAGGAAGTCTATAAATAAGAATAAAGAAGCGAAGTCACTCTGTCATGTCTGACTCTTTGTGACACCATGGACTGCAGCCCACCAGGCTCCTCTGTCCGTGGGATTCTCCAGGCAAGAATACTGGAGTGGATTGCCACTTCCTTCTTCAGGGGATCTTCCCAACCCAGGGCTTGAACCAGGGTCTCCTGCATTGTAGGCTGACTTTTCCGTCTGAGCCACCAGGGAAGCTTAAGAATAAAGAAGGACACTATTGAATAATAAAAGTATCAGTACAGGATGATTTAATGCTCATCAACATATATGCACCCAATATAGGAGAATCCAAATACAAAAAACAAATACTGAAAGGCATAAAGGGAGAAATCAAGAGAAATACAGTGATACTAAGAGATCTATCCCATTAATATCAAAAGGCAGATCTTTTAGACAGAGAATAGGTAAAGCAACAGAGATCTTAAATGATACAACAGTTAGAATTAACTGATATTTTCAGAGTATTACATCAAAAAAAAATAGAATACACATTATTTTAAAGTGCCAACAAACCTCAACAAATGTGAGAGTACAGAGGTTATCTCAAGCATCTTTTCTGACCACAATGGCATGAAATTAGAAATTACCCATAGAGGTTTACATGGAGATTAAACAATTACATGGAGACTAAAAAATTAAATGGAAACTAAACAACTACAACTATTAAATGGAAACCAAACAACATGCTACTAAAAAAAAAAAAAAATCAATGGTCAATAATAAAAATGAAATCAAGGAGGAAATTTTAAAATACTATTGTCATTTTAAGAAAAATGACAATGAAAACACAACCATAAAAAAAATCTATGGGATGCAGCAAAAGCAGTTCTTAGAGGGAAGTTTATAGCAATACAGGCCTTCCTCAAAAGAAAAAAAAAAGAAAAGAAAAATCTCACACAATATAACATACCACTTAAAAGAATCAGAAAAAGGAAGAATAAACAAAACCTAAATTCAGAAGAAAGAAGGAAATAATAAAGATCAGAGAGTAAATAAAATAGACACATAAAAATATAGAAAAACAATAGAAAAAAATCAGTAAAACTAGGAGTTGGTTCTTTGAAAGTAGAAACAAGATTGACAAATATCTGGCCAGCCTTACTATGAAAACAGAGAGAAACGAAATAAACAAAATAAAAAAATGAAAAGGGAGACAAAACAATTGATACTGCATAAATACAAAAAAAGAAAAAAAGTGAATACCCAAAATTTTACAACCTAGAAGAAATAAACAAATGTCTAGAAACATGTGTGTGTATGCTTAGTCACTCAGTTGTGTCTGACTCTTTGTGACCCTATGAACTGCAGCCTGCCAGGCATCTCTTACCCTGGGATTTCCCAGGAAAGAATACTAGAGTGGGTTGCCATTTCCTTCTCCAGGAGATACTTCCTGACTCACATATGGCCCACCAAAACTGAATCAGTAAGAGACAGATAATGTGAACAGACCAATTACTGTACATGAAGTAAAATCTGTAATTGAAAAACTCCTTACAATCCAAAGTACAGGACCCATAGATTTCACAGGCAAATTCTACCAAAAAAGAAGAACATATACCAATCCTTCTCAAACTCTTCCAAAAAACTGAAGAGGAGGGAACACTCCCAAAGACATTCTATGAAACCAATATCACCCTGACACCAAAACTAGACAAAGACACCACCAAGAAAGAAAATTACAGTCCAGTATCTCTGATGAATATCTATGCAAAAATTCTCAACAAAATATTAGCAAATAGAATCCAACAATACACAAAAAATTATCATACACCACAGCCATGTAGGATTTATCCCAAGTTCACCAGACTAGTTAAAATATGTAAATCAGTGTGATACACCACATAAACAAAAGTCAAAAACCACATGATCATCTCAGTAGACTCAGAAAATGCATTTGACAAAATTCAATATCCATTCACGATTTTTAAAAAAACTTATCAAAATGGGTTCAGAGAGAACATGTCTCAAATAATAAAAGCTTCTTACAATAAACCCATGGCCACTATAATACTCAACGATGAAAAGCTGAAAGTGTTCCTGATAAAATATGAAATAAGACAAAGACACCCACTCTCACCTTTTCCATTCAACATATACATGGTAGTCCCAACCACAGCAATCAGACAAGAAAAAGAAATAAAAGGTATCCCAATTGGAAGGTAAGATGTAAAACTGTCATTATATGCAGATGATATGATACTATATATAGAAAACCTTAAAGACTCCACATAAAAACTACTAAAACTGATAAGTGAATTTAGCAAGGTAGCAGGATACACATTAACATACAAAAAATCAGCTGCTTTTCTTTGTACAAACAATGAAATATCAGAAAGAGAATGCAGAGAAACAATACCTTTTAAATCTGACCAAGGAGGTGAAAGGCTTATAGCTGAGAACTATAAAACCTCAGTAAAGGAAAATGAAAATTGACTCAAAGAAATGTAAAGCTAGCCCATGCTCTTTGATTAGAAGAATTAATATTGTTAAAATGGCCATACTACCCAAAACAATCGACAGATTTAATGAAGTGAAAAGTGAAAGTTGCTCAGTTGTGTCCAACTCTTTGCGACCCCACGGACTTAGTCCATGGAATTCTCCAGGCCAGAATACTGGAGTGAGTACCCTTTCCCTTCTCTCCAAGGGATCTTCCCAACCCAGGGATTTAACTCAGGTCTCCCACATTGCAGGCAGATTCTTTACCAGCTGAGCCCCAAGGGAAGCCCAAGAATACTGGAGTGGGTAGCCTATCCCTTCTGCAGCAGATCTTCCCAACCCAGGAATCGAACTGGGGTCCCCTGCTTTGCAGGGGGATTCTTGACCAACTGAGCTATGGGAGAAGCACAAATTTAAAGAGACCTCTATCAAATCATTTGATAGAGATGAAAAATGAAAACATTTTTCACTGAATAAAAATAATCTTAAAATTCATATAGAACCATAAAAGACTCAGAATTGTTAAAGAAATCCTGAAGAAAAAGAACAAAGCAGGAGGCATAACCCTCTCAAATTTCAGACAACAATAGAAAGCTACATTCAACAGCTTTTGCATTCCAATCCTCTATGAGGAAAAGGATATCTTTTTCTGGTGTTAGTTCTAGAAGGTCTTGTAGGTCTTCACAGAACTGGTCAACTTCATCTTTTCAGCATCACTGGTTGGGGCATAGTCTTTGATTACTGTGTTGAACAGTTTACCTTGGAAATGAACTGAGATCATTCTGTTGTTTTTGAGATTGCATTGAAGTACTGTGTTTTGGACTCTTTCGATGCTTATGAGAGCTACTCCATTTCTTCTATGGGATTCTTGCCCACAGTAGTAGAAACAGTGGACTTCTGAATTAAATTCTCCCATTCCAGTCAATTTTAGTTCACTGATTCCTAAGATGTCAGTGTTTACTCCTGCCATCATCTGCTTTACCACATCCAATTTAACTTGAACCTGGACCTAACATTCCAGGTTCCTAAGCAATATTGTTCTTTATAAAACTAGATTTTACTTTCACCACTTCACACACTCACAACTGAGCAAAAGAATACTGAAACTATTGGACAGTTGCACTCATTTCCCATGCTAGTAAGGTTATGCTCAAACTCCTTCAAGCTAAGCTTCAGCAGTACTTGAATCAAGAACTTCCAGATTTACAAGCTGGCTTTAGAAAAGGCAGAGGAACCAGAGATCAAATTGCCAACATTTGTTGGATCGTAGAGAAAGCAAGAGAATTCCAGAAAAACATTTACCTCTGCTTCATTGACTATGTGAAAGCCTTTGACTGTGTGGACCACAACAAAGGGTGGAAAATTAGAGAGATGGGAATATCAGACCACTCTACCTGTCTCCTGATAAACCTGTATGCAGGTCAGGAAGCAACAGTTAGAACCTTACATGAAACAACTAACTGGTTCAAAATTGGGAAAGAAAAACAAAAAGGCTGTATATTGTCATACCATTTGTTTACCTTATATGCAGAATACATCATGCAAAATGCCAGGCTGGATGAGTTACAAGCTAGAATCAAGATTGCTGGGAGTGATATCAACAACCTCAGATATGCAGATGATACCATTCTAATGGCAGAAAGCAGAGAGGAACTAAGGAGCCTCTAGATAAGGGAGAAAGGGGAGTGAAAACGTTGTCTTAAAACTCAGTTTTAAAGAAACTAAGATCATGGAAACCAATCCCACCACTTCATGGCAAATAGAAGAGGAAAAACTGGAAGCAGGGACAGATTCTCTCTTCCTGGGCTCCAAAATCACTGCAGATTGCCACTGTAGCCATGAAACAAGACGACACTTACTTCTTGGAATGAAAGCTATTAGCGACCTAGAGAGCATATTAAAAAGGAAAGACATCACTTTGTTGGCAAAGGTCTGTATAGATAAAACTGTGGTCTTTCCAGTAGTCATGTATGGATGTGAGAGTGGAACCATCAAGAAGGATTAACACAGAATTGATGCATTCAAACTGTGGTGCTGGAGAAGACACTTGAGAGTCCCTTGGACAGCAAGGAGATCAAATCAGTCAGTCCTAAAGGAAATCAACCCTGAATATTCACTGGAAGGACGGATGCTGAAGCTGAAGCTCCAGTAATTTGGCCACCTGACATGAAGAGCTGACTCATTGGAAAAGACCCTGATGCTGGGAAAGACTGAATGCAAAAGGAGAAGAGGGTGGCAGAGGATGAGTAGCTTGGATAGCATCACTGACTCAATGGATATGAACTTGGGCAAATCCAGGAAACAGTGGGGACACAGGGGCCTAGCATGCTGCAGTTCGTGGGGTCGCAAAGAGTCAGACACGACTTAGAAACTTAAAAACAACAAAATCACTTATATGTGGAATCTAAAATATGACACAGATGAGCCTATCTATGTAACAGAAGCAGTATCATGGACAGAGAGAACAGGCTGGTGGTTGCCAAGGGGAATAGTATAGGAGGAGCAACGCAGTGGGAGGTTGGGGTAAGCAGATTTAAGCTTTTATATATATACAATGAATAGACAACAGGTCCTGTTGTATAGTACAAAGAACTATATTCAGTATCCCATGATAAACCATGATGAAAAAGAATATTTTTTAAAAAGAATATATATAATGTAGATACTGAATCACTTTTCTGTCTAGCAGAAATTAACACAGTATTATAAATAAATTGTAATTCAATTTAAAAAATGACTGTAAATTGCTAGAGAGTCCCATGCAGATACTGAAGATTCTTTAAATGTCACACAATATATTAATCATCACAATATATGCAATTAAAATACAGAACTTTATCAAGCTAAACTTTTCTTGATTTTTCTGGTTTGAAAATTCACTTTTTATTCTATGAAAACCTCTTAAAATTTCCTCTTCTAAGCCATATATTTTTTTAACATATTCTAATCTTTTGCATTGCTCTTGTTTCAAGGTTCTATTTCTCACTAATTCATCAATTAAGGAGATTTTCTGCACAGATTTAAACTATATACAGAGTATAACCTCCCCTTGTTGCTTTCTTAAAGCGGTCCACACAGTCCCCTAAGATCTTACTTAAATTCTAAGCTCTGTGTCATGATAAACTGTTTCGTGTAAAGCACTCTAAGTCACTCTGACATATGATACACTGTAAGCAATGAAATAGAGAAAATATTAAAATAATCATTTTCCACTTAAGATTTGAATTCTTACCCACCCACATGAAGAGCTTTTCTTTGGAGACATTTTCCTGGGAATAAATACAAAGGGATATATTACAGTAAATCATTGTGATTCATACATCATAGATTTTTAGTCCTGTTACTACTGCCTAGTTCTGAGTCAAATATCTTCATTGGCAGATTCGCTATTATGAATTCTAAGAATGTCTCACTTTTAACACTTCCTTCATAGAGTGCTTTGAATTTCTCATTTATTTCCTTTATTTTCATACTGTATCAGAAGCTCCTCTAAGAGAGTTAAACTTTGATTAAAGACTAAGTCAGACTGTATTCTGTTGCAGCCTTTGTGGTATCTTTCTGTCATTCATTCAACAAATGCATAAATGAACATCTATTGAGACAGTCCCTGTTCTAGATACTGGTATCACAACCAGAGAGAAAATGACACAAATTCCTATCCTCAGAGAGCTTGCTTTTTAGTGGATAAAAAGACAACAACAAAAGACAGCAACAAAGAAGATAACAAACATATATCTAAGAAGGTGATGAATGCGCTGAAGAAAAATAAAGCAAAAGGATGAACAAGAAGTTCAGCATATGTAAACTTGTGATGACGTGGCTAAGTATGACTTCACTCAGATAGTGCCACCTGGGTGAAGATCTGAAGGAAGTGAAGGAGATTTTTAAGTCAATGTCATAGAAAAGAATGTTTTAGACAGAGGCAAGTTCAGCTCAGTTCAGTCGCTCAGTCCTGTCTGACTCTGTGACCCCATGGACTGCAGCACACCAGGCTCCCCTGTTCATCACCAACTCCCAGAGCCTACTCAAACTTGTGAACATTGATTGGTGATGCCATCTAACCATCTCATCCTCTGTTGTCCCCTACTACTTCCACCTTCAGTCTTTCCCAGCATCAGAGTCTTTTCCAGTGAGTCAGTTCTTTGCATCAGGTGGCCAAAGTATTGGAACTTCAGCTTCAGCATCAGTCCTTCCGGTGAATATTCAGGACTGATTTCCTTTAGGATGGACTGGTTGGATCTCCTTGCAGTCCAAGGGACTCTCAAGAGTCTTCTCCAACACCACAGTTTGAAAGCATAAATTCTTTGGTGCTCAGCTTTCTTTATGGTCCATCTCTCACATCCATACACGACTACTGGAAAAACCATACCTTTAATTAGATGGACCTTTTTTGGTAAAGTAATGTCTCTGCTTTTTAATATGCTGTCTAGGTTGGTCATAGCTTTTCTCAAAGGAGCAAGAGTCTTTTAATTTCTTGGTTGCAGTCACCATCTACAGTAATTTTGGAGCCTAAGAAAGTCTCTCACTATTTCCATTGTTTCCCCATCTATTTGTCATGAAGCGATGGGACCAGATGCCATGATCTTAGTTTTTTGAATGTTGAACTTTGAGCCAACTTTTTCACTCTCTTCTTTCACTTTCATCAAGGGGCTCTTTAGTTCATCTTCACTTTCTACCATAAGCGTGGTGTCACCTGCATATCTGAGTTTATTGATATTGCTCCCAGCAATCTTGATTTCAGCTTGTGTTTCATCCAGCCATGCATTTTGCATGATGTACTCTGCATATAAGTGAAATAAGCAGGGTAACAATATACAGCCTTGACGTACTCCTTTTCCTATTTGAACCAGTCTGTTGTTCCATGTCCAGTTCTAAATGTTGCTTCTTGACCTGCATGCAGAATTCTCAGGAGTCAGGTAAGGTGCTCTGGTATTCCCATCTGCTTAAGAATTTTCCACAGTTTGTTGTGATCCACACAGTTAAAGTCTTTGGTGTAGTCAATAAAACAAAGGTAGATGCTTTTCCAGAATTCTCTTGCTTTTTCAATGATCCAGCAGATACTGGCAATTTGATCTATGGTTCCTCTGCCTTTTCTAAATCCAGCTTGAACATCTGGAAGTTCATGGTTCACATACTTTTGAAGCTTGGCTTGGAGAATTTTGAGCATTACTTTGCTAGCATGGAAGATGAGTGCAATGGTGCAGTAGTTTGAACATTCTTTGGCATTGCCTTTCTTTGGGATTGGAATGAAAACCAAGCTTTTCCAGTCCTGTGGCCACTGCTGAGTTTCCAAATTTGCTGGCATACTGAGTACAGCACTTTCACAGCATCATCTTTTAGGATTTGAAATAGTTCAACTGGAATTCCATCATTTCCACTAGCTTTGTTCATAGTGATGCTTCCTAAGGCCCACTTGACTTCACATTCCAGGATATCTTGCTCTAGGTGAGTGATCACAACACTGTGGTTATCTGGGTCACGAAGATCTTTTTTGTATAGTTCTGTGTACTCTTGCCACCTCTTCTTAATATTTTCTGCTTCTGTTAGGTCCATACCATTTCTGTCCTTTATTGTGCTCAGCTTTGCATGAACATGTTCCCTTGGTATGTGGTATTTTCTTGAAGAGATCTCTACTCTTTCCCATTCTGTTATTTTCCTCTATTTCTTTGCACTGATCACTGAGGAAGGCTTTCTTATCTCTCCTTGCTATTCTTTGGAACTCTGCATTCAAATAGGTATATCTTTCCTTTTCCTCTTTGCCTTTAACTTCTCTTCTTTTCTCAGCGATTTGTAAGGCCTCGTCAGACAGCCATTTTGCCTTTTTGCATTTCTCTTTCTTGGGCATGGTCTTGATCCCTGCCTCCTGTACAATGTCACAAACCTCTGTCCATAGTTCTTCAGGCACTCTGTCCATCAGATCTAATCCCTTGAATCTATTTGTTACTTCCATCGTGTAACGGAGTAGATTTAGGTCATACCTGAATGGTCTACTGGTTTTCCCTACTTTCTTCAATTTAAGTCTGAATCTGGTAACAAGCAGTTCATTATTTGAGCCACAGTCAGCCCTCGGTCTTATTTTTGCTGACTGTATAGAGCTTCTCCATCTTTGGCTGCAAAGAATATAATCAGTCTTTCTTTGGTGTTGACCATCTAGTGATGTCCGTATGTAGAGTCTTCTCTTGTGTTGTTGGAAAAGGGTGTTTGTGATGACCAGTGAGCTCCTTTGGCAAAACTCTATTAGCCTTTGACCTGCTTCGTTTTGTACTCCAAGGCCAAATTTGCCTGTTACTGCAGGTGTTTCTTGACTTCCTACTTTTGCATTCCAGTTCCCTATAATGAAGAGGACATCTTTTTGGGGTGTTCATTCAAGGAAACCTTGTAGGTCTTCTTAGAACAGTTCAGCTTCAGCTTGTTCTGCATTACTGGTCGGGGCATAGACTTGGATTACCATGATATTGAATGGTTTGCCTTGGAAATGAACAGAGATCATTCTGTCATTTTTGAGACTGCACTCAAGTACTGCATTTCAGAAGCTTTTGTTGACTATGATGGCTACTCCATTTCTTCTAAGGGATTCTTGCCCACAGTAGTAAATATAATGGTTATCTGAGCTAAATTCACCCATTCCAGTCCATTTTAGTTCACTGATTCCTAAAATGTCAATGTTCACTCTTGCTGTCTCCTGTTTGATGACTTCTAATTTGCCTTGATTCATGGACCTAACATTCTAGGTTCCTATAAAATACTTGTCTTTACATCATCAGACTGTACTTCTATCACCAGTCACATCCATGACTGGGTGTTATTTTTGCTTTGGCTCTGTTTCTTCATTCTTTCTGGAGTTATTTCTCCACTGATCTCTTGTAGCATATTGGGCATCTACTGACCTGGGCAGTTCATCTTTCAGTGTTCTATCTTTTTGCCTTTTCATACTGTTCATGGGGTTCTCAAGGCAATAATACTGAAGTGATTTGCCATTCCCTTCTCCAGTGGACCAGGTTTTGTCAGAACTCTCCACCATGACCCGTCCATCTTGGGTGGCCCCACAAGGTATGGCTCATAGTTTCATTGAGTTAGACAAGGCTGTGGTCCATGTGATCAGTTTGGTTAGATTTCTGTGACTTTAGTTTTCATTCTGTCTGCCCTCTGATGGTTAGGGATAAGAGGTTTATGGGAGCTTCCTGATGGGAGAGACTGACTTGAGGGGGAAATTGGGTCTTGTTCTGATGGGCAGGGCCATGTTCAGTAAATCTTTAATCCAGTTTTCTGTTGATGGGCTGGGTTCCCTCCCTGTTGCTTGACCTGAGGCCAAACTATGGTGGAAATAATGAATATAATGGTGACCTCCTCAAAAGGTCCCATGCACACACTGCTGCACTCAGCGCCTCCAACCCTGCAGCAGGCCACTGCCGATCCAAGCCTCCGCTGGAGACTTCTGGACACTCATCAGCAAGTCTGAGTCAGTTTCTTGTGGGGTCACTGCTCCTTTCTCCTGCGTCGTGGTGCACACAAGGGTTTATTTTTGTGTGTATGTGTGTGCCCTCCAAGAGTCTATTTCCTCAGTCCTGTGTAAATTCTGGTGGTTCTATGGTGGGTTGATGGCGACCTCCTCCAAGAGGGCTTATGCCATACCCAAGTCTGCTGCACCCAGATCCCCTGCCTCAGGCCACTGCTGACGAGTAATCTCTCAGGAGACACTCAGACATGGTTCTGGCTCAGTCTCTGTGGGTTGAGCATGTGTTTTGTGTCCTTCCCAGGTCTGAGCATTTGGGCGACCAGTTGCTTGGCAAGCACACTGTCCCAGGTGGACTGTGCATCTTAGTCATCTCCCCAGTCCTGGCCTTTCAGTTTCCTGGGTGCATCATGAGAGCATCATTGCAGGTGTGCCATGTCTCCTCCAGAGGGCTGACCTCAGGCTGCGGCCCTCCTGGCGGATATCAACCATCCAGGATCTCAGGAAGACATGGTTAGCAGCTGGGATCCTGCTCACAGTTTGGTGGAAGATGCCATCTCTGGGGCTGAGATTGTAGCAGTCCCTTGCCTTCTGGCTCTGGCTGTCTTCCTCTGGGCGGGGAGGGGCTGGTAGGTCATAAGAGACAAGTAGGGACTGGTAGGTAGCCAGCTAGCTTGTAAAAGACAAAAAGAGAGTCAAAAGAGTTGGGGACACAGACCTGTCCTGGGGAGGGAGTCATGAAGAAGAAAGAAGTTTCCACACAGTAGGAACCCCTCTCACAGGTGGGTCTGTGGGGAGTTTTGGAATCTCAGAAGGCCTAACCTAACAACCTAACGCACAGTCTGGCCCACTCACAGAACAAAGACAGAGGCAAGGACAAGCACAAAGGCCTTGAGTATTTACTCTGCTTATATGAGCGAGGAATAGTAATGAGGCTGGTATAGGTAGTGAGAAGTAAGCAACAGAGAGGGAAATGTCAAAGAGCACTGTGGAGCAGAGAGGAAATACATAGTGTGGAGTCTTCTAGGTGATTAGCGGGGATATTAGTTTTTAGTGTCATGATGTGGGAAGCCATTGCTGTATTTAACTGACATGATCTTATGTGATAGTATCTAACCTACTTTTAAACTACATTACTGCTGTGGCTCTGTTAGAAATAGACCCAAAGGAGAAAGCAATAAGGCCAGCTGGATGCTACTGCAATAAGATAGCTAGGAGAAGATGGAATAGTAGCTTGGAACAACACTTTAGCAGCGGAAGTTGGAAGACATAATGAGATATGAGATATGTTTTGAGAATCAAGCAAAAGATTTTTAGTGACAGAATATGGGATATGACAAACTTAGAAGAATAAAATATGCCTCCAAAGGTTTTATTCAAAGCAATGAGTTCAAATAAGAATAGGCAGTGTCAAAAGAATAGAAAACCAGATGTTGGAGCACCCTTTTAAAAATTTACAAATATTTTTTTCTCTTACTATGCAGACAGATAAATTGAGTTATGGCTAGAATGAGAAAGAAGTGATATAGTTTCAGTATGCTTTGACTTTGTTTTTTAAATGAGACATAGAGCATTTTTTATTTACTGATGGAAAAGTTATTCCAGAAGTGGGAAAAAATGACAGTGCAAGACAGAGGAGGGGGAATTCCTGAAACAATGTCCTTGAGTTGATGAGCAAAAATGTGACACAGTAGGGGAAGTTAGCATAAGAATGTCTTTATGTGACCAGGAGAAAAGGTTAAGCATCCACTGGTGATGATGGGAACTGGTAAAAGTTCATTTCTAATTGCTTCAATTTCTTCTCTCAAATAGACAGTTAAATGTAAAGATGGAGGAAAGGTGCTGGGTGGGGGAGGAGTTGGTCCATGTGATTAGACCATCTGAGTTTTCTAATTGGTGCTTATCAATGTTAAGCTCCTACCCTCCTACAGAGAATGGAAGACAAGGGCCTTATATTTCTTGATGATTACATTTCAAAAGGATGGTGCCCCAATCATTGAGAAAGACATTCCTGGGTTTCAAAACTGGCAAGAGGCTAAGAGATTTACATCTCATAGGATCAGAGAAAGATTCTATAATTGGAAGTTTTCTAAAATAAGGTCAGGGACTTACTATCAGGAAGAAACTTTTCTAAGGTTAGATCAATCTGAGCAAAACATTAAGGCTGTCTTGATCATACTAAAGGCCAACATGGGTTGAAAGTAAGATCCACCTGTCTAATTATATATTTTTCTCTTACCACATTTCTATGGAACGTCAGAGATTGATTTACCTAGAACTTCTGAGTGAATATAATGAAGCAATAGAAGGACAAAGAAGATAAGGGGATATGCAAAGAAGTAATTAAAATGAAAGGCCATGAAATTTCAGTTCAGTTCAGTTGCTCAGTCGTGTCTGACTCTTTGCCACCCCAGGGACTACACGGAATTTCATCCCCCAGGGACTACATACTGAAGTGGCTAGCATTTTCCTTCTCCAGGGGATCTTTTCAACGCAGGGATTGAACCCAGGTCTCTCACATTGCAAGCAGATTCTTTACCAGCCGAGCCATAAGGGAAGCCCAGCGGGAAAAGGAGAACATGAAAAGATAAAAGGAACAGTGAAAAAGTAGTAAGCTCATTGGCTTAAAGATTCTGATAGGGTTAAAGGATTATTTAGATTGGATGTGAATGCAAAAAATAGTGGAGAAGGAAATGGCAGCCCACTCCAATATTCTTGCCTGGAAAATCCCATGGACCACGGAAAAAGATAGAAGGTGGTGGTCAGAGGTGTGGTGCTTGAAATGGACAAGATCTAGAGAGTAACCAGAGGACAGAGTGGTTGATGGAGAGCAGGACAAGATCAATGGAAGAGAGGAAGTTTGAACAGACAAAACATGAATATTCCATCACCACGACAGGAGTGGTACTGGAGAAAAGGAAAGTAAACAAGAAGTTAAAATCTTTAAGGAGTAAGAAACAGTGACCCAGGGGTAGATTATAAGTTATACTTAAATTAGGGCTTAATTATGTTTGTCTATTGCCTGACTGTTCACCAGACAATGGAATGACTGGCACTGGAATGCAAAATCTTCATTCCTTCAAATACATTCATTGAACAAAAAATTTTAAGAAAATATATTTAAATGTTTATTTCTTTGGAGAAAAAGATTGAATAGTTTGAATTTTCTTATTTGTTTCTTTCTCTTTTGTTCTCATTTGTACCACAAATGGGAATGGAATCCATTTTTAATCAAGAAATAAGTAATGTAAGAAGTACAATAATCAAACTTCTAATATGCTATTGTGTCTAAATTAAATTACCTTGTAATCACAAAGAGTAAATTGTTCCTTTACTTAAAGTAGAACAAAATGTTCAATACCAGTTTCCTTTCCTAAGTATTTTCATTCATTACTTCTCATGAGTTTGAGGGGGAAATTAAACAGCAAACTATAGAGCAGTGGCTAGCATGCTGTTTCTTTTCTGCAAGTCTTATTTAAAATACTTCTGTTTGAGCCAAACTGAAACAATTCCTCTCTTCAATTGGCCAATATTAAAAAAAAAAAAAACTATGGGAACCATATGCTCTTTCAATTTCCAGGAAACTTTAATGACAACATGCTTAATTTCCACGAATTCACGTCACAGGACCCCAGCTTTTCTGCCTGACCTACATTTCTGGTTTTTGCAGTTAAACCTCAAGCCAATGGCTAAATGCTGTTTTTGAGAGAAATCCATAGTCTGGCATTCTAAAACCATCCTCCTGCAACTTTATTTAGTAAGTTTCTTTAGGCAAATTACTTACAGTTTATCTTACAGTTGTGGCTCATAACTACGAGTTCAAAAAATAAACAGCTGGAGGGCTTTTAAAATTTCTTTGAATCTGATAACATACTATAGTCATTCTTTTAAAAAGTGATGTAACAATGGTCCTCTTCACCTCTCTTCCTTTAAAAATATCAGAGATTCCCAATCAAGTTAACTAAATGTTTACATGAACACTGAGTGCCAAATTGTCTTTAGCATTTTAACTAAAGTGAGCATTACAAAATCCCAATGCATTCAACTTAAACCTGGCAGTATAACACTAACAAGTATTTTATATGAAAGACTTCCAGGTTAGCAAGCAACTCAGCCTCACTGGCACAAATTCCAAAATGAGTTAACTCTGACACTGCCTCCCCTCTCAGCAAAGTCATCTTGTTTAGGATACTTTCTATTTCATCTCTTTGAATTAGATAGAGTTCTTCAAAAAAAAATTTGCAAGCAATCACCCCATACACTGGCAAAGTTTCTTTCAGGCCAAAGATGGAAGTGAGACTTGAGTATCAAAATTTTAGATCTGAAATATTCCTGATTTTACGTCCCAACGTTAAATCAATGGAATGTAAAAATCAGCAAGATGTCTTCCTTACTTATGAATTCTGCTCAAAATCATGTTCTCTGACAGTAATTTCTCATCTGCTGATTGGTATTACTCTGCAAATGCTTACTTCTCCTTAATACGCTCAGTTGCATCTCACTCTTTGTGGCCCCCTAGACTGTAGCCCACCAGGTTCTTCTGTCCATGGGATTCTCCAGGCAAGAATACTGGAGTGGGTTGCCATTTCCTATTCCAGGGAATCTTCCCGACTGAGGGATCAGACCCCTAAGTCTCTTGCATCTCCTGCATTGGGAAGCAGATTCTTTACCACCAGCGTCACCTGGGAAACCCACTTCTCCTTAATAACAACCTCTAAATTATTAAGACTCTGAAGCTAACCTAAAAATTCAGATTTTATAACAGAACTTTGCTAAAATTAACTAGACGACTCTGGATTATATACATTTTAAGGTTTTATAGTAGCATGATTTTAGACATTGCCAAGTTGGCATAATTTTCTTAGATTAATTGAAACTTGAAACAATACACTGTTAGTGTCCCCTAGAATACCTTGGGAGCATATTCCTCATTCATGATATTCAAATAAAGAATATAAAGTATAAAAGAGCTATGTCAAATAGTAATTAACTTTAAATCCTATCTTAAGCCATAATTACATCTAGTAGAGAGACATCAGTTTTCTCTTTTCAGTAGGGAAGGATCAAGGACATAGGTTAAAAACAAGGAAATCATGTAATTCTAGAACTTTCAGCATCACTTTTCTCTTTGCAAGAGGTGAAGACTCTTGCAATAAAGGACCTGAATTGTCCTTTATTTGGGAAAAATGAAATCACTTTCATTTTTAATGAAAGAGCTGGTCGAAATGTAAGCAGATCTACAACAATCTGGACCATGTATCCTTAAAATATTACTGAATTGTTTTTCCTCCCTGGATCTGTACATTACTGGTTCTTTTAAGGGAGTTATACATATATATCCTTGAATAAGAAGTTACTTAAAGGGAATCAGGAGCAGAGACACAAAAGACCACAGAAAAGGTCTGCTAGCCTGATCTCCATTCCAGACTGTGTTGTTCTGCATTAGTGCTACTTCACATGGCTGTACTTAAGTTCAGTTGCTCAGTCGTGTCCAACTCTTTGTGACCCCATGAATCGCAGCACAGCAGGCCTCCCTGTCCATCACCAACTCCCGGAGTTCACTCAAACTTAAGTCCATCGAGTTAGTGATGCCATCCAGGCATCTCATCCTCGGTCGCCCCCTTCTCCTCCTGCCCCCAAACCCTCCCAGCATCAGAGTCTTTTCCAATGAGTCAACTCTTCTCATGAGGTGGCCAAAGTACTGGAGTTTCAGCTTTAGCATCATTCCCTCTAAAGAAATCCCAGGGTTGATCCCCTTCAGAATGGACTGGTTGGATCTCCTTGCAGTCCAAGGGACTCTCAAGAGTCTTCTCCAACACCACAGTTCAAAAGCATCAATTCTTCGGCGCTCAGCCTTCTTCACAGTCCAACTCTCACATCCATACATGACCACAGGAAAAACCATAGCCTTGACTAGACGGACCTTTGTTGGCAAAGTAATGTCTCTGCTTTCTAATATGCTGTCTAGGTTGGTCATAACCTTCCTTCCAAGAAGTAAGTGTCTTTTAATTTCATGGCTACAATCACCATCTACAGTGATTTTGGAGCCCCCCAAAATAAAGTCTGACACTGCTTCCACTGTTTCCCCATCTATTTGCCATGAAGTGATGGGACCAGATGCCATGATCTTCGTTTTCTGAATGTTGAGCTTTAAGCCAACTTTTTCACTCTCCTCTTTCACTTTCATCAAGAGGCTTTTTAGCTCCTCTTCACTTTCTGCCATAAGGGTGGTGTAATCTGCATATCTGAGGTTATTGATATTTCTCCCGGCTTGATTCCAGCTTGTGCTTCTTCCAGCTGATTGCAAAAAGTAATGGGGCTTATTTAGCAATGGATAAACAGACCCTTAAGTTTATACAAAAATACAAGAGGCCCTGAATAGCCAAAAAATTCTGAAAAGAATAGAGGTGGAAGACTCTATTTCCTGATTTCAAAACTTACCACAAAGCTATAGAAATCAAAACAGGGTGATATATAGTCATAAGGATAGTCACATAAACCAATGAAATAGTCCAGAAATAAACCCACATGTATATACCCAATTGCTTTTTGACAAAATTGTTAGGTCTAATCAGTGAGGAAAGAATAGTCTCTTCAACAGTGCTAGGAGAACAGGATTTCCACATGCAAAAAAATTAAGTTGAATTCCTCACCTCACATCATATGCAAAAACGGACTCAAAATGGATCGAAGACCACTACAATATAAGAGCTAAAAGCATAAAAGTCTTATAAGAAAGCATAGGGTAATTCTTCTTTAACTTGGATTTGGCAATGGATTCTTACATGTAAAACACTAACAGCAAAATAACAAAAGATAAAATTGGTAATTTGGACTCCATCAAAATTTAAAACAAAAACATTTGTGCAAAGAAATTATGAAAGTGAAAAGACAACCTACAGAATGGAAGAAAAGATTTGCAAATTATATATTTGATAGGGTTTGCTGCTGCTGCTGCTGCTAAGTCGCTTCAGTCGTGTCCGACTCTGTGCGACCCCATAGACGACAGCCCAACAGGCTCCCCCGTCCCTGGGACTCTCCAGGCAAGAACACTGGAGTGGGTTGCCATTGCCTTCTCCATTGTGTGAAAGCGAAAAGTGAAAGTGAAGTCGCTCACTCGCGACTGACTCCTAGCGACCCCATGGACTGCAGCCTACCAGGCTCCTCCGTCCATGGGATTTTCCAGGCAAGAGTACTGGAGTGGCTTGCTATTGCCTTCTCCGTTGATAGGGTTTAGCATTTAGTATATATACAATTCCCACAACTCAAGAACAAAAAGACAACTCAAATAAAAAATGGGCTAAGAAACTGCATAGACATTTCTCCAAAGAAGATATGCAAATGGCCAATAAGACCATGAAAAAATACACAACATAATTAGTCATTTGAGAAACGCAAATGAAAATCATGAGCTACCACATCACATCTACTGGGATGGATACAATTCAAAAAAAATAGGAAAAAGGAAAATAAATATTGGCAAGAATGTGGAGAAACCGGAACTCTTATATTGATATATTTCTGGTGGGAATATAAAATGATGGAACTGCTAGTAGAAAAGAGTTTGGCAGCTCCTCAAGAAGCTCAACATATATGACCCAGCGTTCCACTCCTAGTTATATACCCCAAAGAATTGAAAACAGGGACTCAAACAGATGTGTACACATTAATATTCATTGCTCATTATTCACAATAGCTAAAGGGTAAAAATAACCCGTGTCTATCAACAGATAAATGAATTAAGAAAATGTGGTATATCTAGACAATGAACTATCATTCAGTCATAAGGAGGAATGAAGTTATGATATGTGCTACAACATGAACGAATTTTGAAAACATTAGGCTAAGTGAAATAAACCAGACACAAAAGGACAAATATATGATTCCACTTACATGAAATATATAGAATGACCAAATTCATAGAAATAGAAAATAGATTAGAGGTTACCAGAGTCTGGCAGAAGGGAAGAGTGGGGAGTTAGTGCTTAATGTTTATAGAGTTTCTGTTTGGTGTGATGAAAAAGCTTTGTAACTGAGAGTGATGGTTGTGCAATACTGGTAATGTAATTAACACCACTGAATTGTATACTTAAAAGGAGTTAAAATGGCAAATTATGTTATATGTATTTTACCACAATTTTTTTGAATGGGCAAATGAATACCATGGCATAGTATAAAGTCTTACAAATAACCAGATTTCAATTCCCAGTTTTCCTACTTAACAACAGAGTAATCCTCTTGACTTTTGAAGAATAACTATGGCAAAGCATAGATCTAGAACTTGTATTAGCTAATTTATTCTTTATAACAAGTCTATGGAAATAAGAACTATAATCTCATTTTACAGAAGGGAAACTGAATCACAGGGTGGTTAAGTAACTTGCCCAAAGTCACACAGCTAGTTATTGCCAGCTGTGTAAAAGCTATACCTAGGTGCCAGAGCAATGGTTTTGAATATTCCTAAAAATGTGTGTGTGCTCAATCGCTAAGTCATCTCTGACTCTTTGTGACTCCATGGACTGTAACCTGCCCGGCTCCTTTGTCCATGGGATTTTCCAGGCAAGAATACTGGAGTGGGTTCCCATTTTCTTCTCCAGGTGATCTTCCTGACCTGGGCATATAACCTGTATCTCCTGCATTGCAGGCAGATTCTTTACCACCTAGCCACCTCTTGGGACTATGAAATCTACCTACCTCACAGGGTTGTTTTAGCAATGAAATGCAATGAATTTAACCAAGCTCTGTCTCTATCTTAGGTCCTGAGTTTTGAGAACATAAGAGCTAAATTATAAACTTCTGAATCCTTAAACCCAGCTGCTGCTGCTAAGTCGCTTCAGTCGTGTCTGACTCTGTGCGACCCCATAGACGGAAGCCCACCAGGCTCCCCCGTCCCCGGAATTCTCCGGGCAAGAACACTGGAGTGGGTTGCCATTTCCTTCTCCAATGCATGAACGTGAAAAGTGAAAGGGAAGTCGCTCAGTCATGTCCAACTCCCAGAGACCCCATGGACTGCAGCCTACCAGGCTCCTCCATCCATGGGATTTTCCAGGCAAGAGTACTGGAGTGGGGTGCCATTGCCTTCTCCGTTAAACCCAGCTAATTCCCCCCAAACTTCACATCT
Source organism: Cephalophus harveyi (assembly GCA_006410635.1). Taxonomy (NCBI): domain Eukaryota; kingdom Metazoa; phylum Chordata; class Mammalia; order Artiodactyla; family Bovidae; genus Cephalophus; species Cephalophus harveyi. Next base: position 564,691 of record SJYT01001616.1, on the reverse strand, counting down.
CTATTATTTTTATTTCTACCCAAAAGTATAGGCCTCTGTATTCCTGTAACTTTCCTGAAGTCTCACCCATACATTGCTTTCTGTTCCTCTGACTTAACTAATCATCACCCCTGTATCTCCCAATCATTTTATGACAGCTGCTGAAACACGCAATCCCTTGTGGACAAACTGTGCTGAGAATGCTCCCTCTACCACTTTTTAAAGGGATAGCTGGCTCTTCCCTGAAGATGCCTCTCTACAGCTTACCTCAGTATTATCAGCATGCTCCCCACTTCTTATCACTGCTTCCAAGTAGCAGTATCCTAGGCTCCCCTTTGGGCTTCCCTGGTGGCTCAGATGATAAAGAATCTGCCTGCAATGTGGGAGACTCAGGTTTGATTCCTAGGTCGGGAAGATTCCCTGGAGAAAATAATGGCTACCCCACTCCTGTATTCCTGCCTGGAGAATTCCATGGACAGAGAAGCCTGGTGGCTACATTCCATGGGATCACAAAGAGCTGGATACAACTGAGCAACTAACACACGCTCCCATTCAGCCCTCTGTGGCTGTACAACACCCCCATCACTAAAACTGTTGGAACCTGGCTCAGACTAGCTCTTTACTTTAAGCTTTCCTACAAGTCTAAAAGAGGTCCAAGTAGACAAACTGATATTAGTAGAGAGACTAGGAAATCCATTCTATATTTTGAAGTGAATATAGCATTTATATATATAGAACTTCCTTAAGTCTTTTTCAATGTAAAAATTCAAACAAGCTTTATTATTAAGTGCATCACACATAGAGAAGACAAGAGAAGAGTATATAAAATGAATACAAACAGTTGAAAGAGAATTAATAAAGTAAATAGCTCCATCTTTCATGTTAGGGAACAGACTGTTACCAGAACCTTGACTAATCCTCTGTGTGCCCTTACCCACAAACCACTTGCTCTACCCTCTACCCTTCTACCCACTCCTCATAACCACTAGCCTCACTTAGGTATGTCTTCTCTGCTTTTCACTGTGGGCTTACTCCTTACGTATGTACTCCTAAACTTAAATCTTAAATAAAGAAATGAAATTCACAAGGATTGAAAGATATAAAGTATAAATAAATATAAGCAAATTTAAAAAACAGAAAAGACTTCATTGTACTCATTTCTTGCATGCGAACACATTCTTCAGAAGCTTTTATTCATATGAAGGATGTGTATACTTACATGCCCACTTTTGCTAGTTCAATTCAGTTCAGTAGCTAAGTCCTGGCCAACTCTTTGCGACCCCATGAATTGCAGCACGCCAGGCCTCCCTGTCCATCACCAGCTCCCGGAGTTCACTCAGACTCACGTCCATCGAGTCATAGTGTCTTCTCTTGTGTTGTTGGAAGAAAGTGTTTGTTATGACCAGTGCATTCTCTTGGCAAAACTCTGTTAGCTTTGGCCCTTCATTCTGTACTCCAAGGCCAAATTTGCCTGTGACTCCAGGTGTTTCTTGACTTCCTACTTTTGCATTCCAGTCCCCTATAATGAAAAGGACATCTTTTTTGGGTGTTAGTTCTAAAAGGTCTTGTAGGTCTTCATAGAAGACCAGCATTACTGGTTGGGGCATAGGCTTGGATTACCATGATATTGAACGGTTTGCCTTGGAAACGAACAGAGATCAGGGAACTCTAGGGGCGGGGCCCAGTGGTCTGTGTTATAAGAAGCTCCCAGGTAATTCCAAGGCAGCAAAAGGTGAAAATTACTGTTCTAGGGAAATGAGGCAAAAGCAAGCTGAGGACCTGACTATTCAGCTCTGTTTCCCGAGCACAGTCAGAACCTCCCAAATTGTTGTTAAAGAGGATAAAGTTCTCAAATCTCTTCTGAGTAGATAGAGAAGACAGGATATAAAAAGAAATAAGAAAGGAAAGAGTTTTCTCAGCAGGAAAAACAGGTATCTGATTTTCCTGGATCCTCTATTGCTTCTCAAGAGACCACCCATGCCTTCCAACAAAAATCTCTTGGTATAAGCTTCTGCAGGTGCCATCCAAAGGGACACAGGTAGCAAGGGAGCAGTGGCAGCATTGAAGAACTTAAAAGTTTATGAAACCTTGGGAGGAATCTCAGAGCTCAGCCACCCAATTCTTCATCTGATGCTTGAGTTTCTATCAGCCTCTGAAGGTAACTCACTCCCATTCAAAAGCCTAGAGTTCTAACAAAGTTCTTTCACTGGATACCAGAACAGGGCTGTGCCTTCTTGCTCACTCTGATATTCTTACTCCCCCTGCTCCCACAGGGCTCAGTAAGTACTAGCTGAATGAATGGATGGATGAATGAACTAGTGAGCAGACATTCTGCCCAGTTTATGTGGTTAGAAGCACAGTCTTCCTACGAAGGAGGGTGGCAGCAGTGTGCCTGGGACACTGCTTCTGTGACCCACCTTGCTGAGGGTAGGAGCCCTTTGAACTTGAGAAGGATGGGAGAGTTCCAGACTAAGAGGTCCCTGGCGCAGGGAGACGACACTTTCAAGTGTTCTGAGTGTCAGGGCCCAGTGGCAGCTTTCCCTCCATTGGCAATGACTTATTACATTCCTGAATAAGTGAAGGGAAATTCAATCCATATGTTCTGGAGTTATTTGCACAATACTCAGCAAGATGCTGCCGTTGTGTAAGAGCCATTTGACGTCTGTGGCATGACTTTCTTCTTTCTGTTCTGAGAAGAGTCCCTGAAGAAAAGCCAGTTCTACTGTCCCCGAAGAGGGAGGGGCAGGAGCACAGGGGGCAAGTCATCTAGGGCCATCCTGCAGGCAACTCAGCGCTTGAGGAGACTGGCAAGTTTCAGCGAGGAGGCCGAGGAGAGGGAGACTCCTGCCCAGCTGCACGCCTACGTGGGCTCAGCCAGCTGCTGCCAGAACAGCCTCAGTGGAGGGTGGGGTGGAAACAGCTTAAGGAGTTGCTGAAGAACAGGGAGGAAAAGTCCATGTTTTGGAAAGATGGGGGCATCAGGAAGAGCACCTGGGTTGCATTCTGGTGTAACTTTAGGTAAGTTACTTCCTCCCTTCCAGCCTCAGTTTCCCTTTTTGCAAAGTGTGATGCTATACTCATGTTCCACCATCCTTACGCATCCCAATAGACTATTCTAGGACCCTTTTTTTGTGTCTTACTATGAATATTATCTGGAAATGCCTGGATAATATTTTTACCACAATCCTTATTAAGAAATACATTTCCCAGAGTAACTTAGTATACATAACTGAAGCAAAGTTTTCACAAATCAGTGCTTACCCTTCCTGAAAGCACTGACATGTTGATCAATGGAAAGCAGAGAGAATCCAGAAATAAACCTACACATTTATGGTCAAGTGATTTCCAACCAAGGTGCCAAGGCAATTCAATGAATAAGAACAGCTTTTTTAGGTGGTGGTGGCACAATTGGCTATCCATATTCAAAAATACATACATACATATATGCATATGTATTTATGCATATGTACTTCACATGATGCACACAAGTGAATTAAAAATGGATCCTAGATTGAAATATTAAGGGTTAAAAGTAAGGAGTGAACTATGCGTATATGTTAACCGCAAGGATGAACCCTCATGAACATTATGTGAAGTGAAAGAAGACAAACATGAAAACTAAATACTTTGTGTTTCCACTTACATGACATTTCTAGAAAAGGCAAAACCTTAGAGACGGAAAGCAGATCATAGGTTTTCTTGGGCTGTAGGGCTGTGTGTGGGAACTTTGTGGAGTGACAGCAGGATTCTAAAACTGTGATGAATGTTATTCAGCCCTGTAAATGAGCTAAAACTCATCCAATTGTACATTGAAATGGGTGGACTTTACAATATGTACATTATAACTCAAAGAGATATGACAACTAATAAAATTAAGCCCAGAGGATAAAGATGATACATGATTTATTCAATTGTGTTGTTTTTCGGGCGTGATGAGTTAGTTCTGGACCACCTCGCACTGCCTTATTAGTCTCTCTTCATATCATCCACAGCATCATTGCACATAAATATACTACTCATGAATACTAGTCGTTTGAAAAGATTAGATATAGAGTGATTAGGTTTATATTGAACACTAAAACTTTTTAAAGGAGTTTATAAGCCTGAGCAAGTCCTCTAACATTATGCTACACCAACAAATGCCATTCAGTTCAGCCGCTCAGTGGTGTCTGACTCTCTGTGACCCTATGGACTGTAGCACGACAGGCTTCCCTGTCTATCACCAACCCCCGGAGCTTGCTCAAACTCACGTCCATCGAGTTGGGATGCCATCCAGCCATCTCATCCTCTGTTGTCCCCTTCTCCTCCTGCCTTCAATCTTTCCCAGCATCAGGGTTTTATCCAAAGAATCAGTTTTTTGCATCAGGTGGCCAAAGTATTGGAGCTTCAGTTTCAGCATCTGTCCTTCCAAAGAACATTCAGGATTGATTTCCTTTAGGATTGACTAGATTTGATGTAGACCATACTTAGCCATAGTTTCAGGTATGTAATTTGTCATACTCCCCAAAGGCATAATCTGATAGCTCTGAATACTTGCAAAACACAAGGAAAAAATTCTGTTTCTCCTTAGTAGCTTAGTGTGGCAACCAGACACCTCCAAACATTTCCTAATCAGTTCAGTGGCTTCCAAACCTAACGGATCATGAGAATGATTCATGGAGAGCCTCCCATATCACTCCCAAGACCCAGGCCATCAGAACATCTGAGCGGTGGAGATTTAGGATTCTTTACCCACTCCAGTGTTCTTGCCTGGAGAATCCCAGGGATGGCGGAGCCTGGTTGGCTGCCGTCTATGGGGTCACACAGAGTCGGACACGACTGAAGTGACTTAGCAGCAGCAGCAGCAGCCTTAGAAGTACTTCCTGGGTGATCAGGGAGATTTGTGAGTTTCATTTGGTAAGATCGGTGTGATTAGATTTGAGATAGGACACAACGAACTAGTTTCCAGTTACAGTTAAAAGATAAAAGTTTGCAAATGAATGACTTAAATATAAAGCAGAGTATAGATTAAGTTGTCTCAACAATCACACTACCCACTCTTTCTCACTTTCATTCCTTTAGAAAGGGATGGAGTAACAGTCTTAAGCTAGAATTCTGCAAATTCCTGGATCCTACATTGATAATCTCAAATTATTAGCTTTTAAAAGCTTCATAATCCTTTTCAGTTAAATGGAGAATATCATCAATTATTAGTTTTTAAAAATAGTTGGCTGCCATTAGGTTAAGTTGCCTTTTTGTATTTTCAGAAGCTAAATTTTAAACCAAGCACAGAATTTACATTTGCATGGTTAAAGTCAGTTTTTAGGTCTTCATTTGAGATTCAACATTTTTTTAACTCTTAATACAGTTATTTAATGAACTCTCTATTTCTCCCAGATTTATTTATCAACTCAAATTTTGACAAGGTAAGTTTACATATTTACACTATTTGTTTTCTTTTGTCCCTTACTTTAGTCAACCTGCAAACCTATTTGCATTCACGCTTTTCCTCTTACCATCTGCCTCAGGAAAGGAGGGTCCGGTCTCTGGGGGCTCAGGACGGCTCCCCAATCCTGCCTGCCCTCTGGGAGCCTCACCTCTCTCTTCTGGACCCTCTGCTCTAATGTCAGCCCATGCGTCCTCCAGCGCATGGAAAAATATTCCAGTCTTTCCCATCTAAAACCAAAATGCTTCCACACCATCAGTCCCTTCCCACCCAGCCTCCATTTCCCTTCTCATTTTCTTGCCTAGTCAAGCTTCTAGAAGGAAAATCCCCTGAGTATTGGTGCTTCTCTCCTGCAAGGTCTTCCTGCCCTCTGTTGTCTGGTTTTTGTCCCCGCTGTTCAATAAACCACTGCTGGATAGAGTCAGGAATGACTGTGTAGTTGTCCAAATCCCATCAACCCATTGTCTATTCACACCTAATTTAACTTTCATGCTGAGTTTGTTTTGAGGAATAGTCTCTACTTTTTTTCTTTTTTTTGTATGTGTGACTGGTCCTTATTTTATTTTTTTAATTAATTTTTTAATTGGAGGAAAATTGCTTTACAATGTTGTGTTGGCTTCTGCCATACAACAGTGCAAATCAGCCATAACTATACATGTATCACCTCCCTCTTATGCCCCCCTCCCTTCCCCTCATTCCTTCCCTCTAGGTCATCATAGAGCACCAGGTTGGGCTGCTTTACACATGGCATGGGGATGCCACTTTCTTCATTTGTTCCACTCTTTCCTCCCCCTACCGTGTCGACAAGTCTCTTGCCTGTATTTGGGAAGGAATAGTCTCTCCTCCGTAAAGCAGTCTTCCTTCCGTTTCTCAGGCGCTGCTTCTCCCTTCCACTTCCTGTTACCAAATTGTTTTCCCTCCACCACCAGCTTCACTGCCCATCCCCTGCGTGTTGCCTGCTGTCCTCTGCTCTCTCCTCTTCTCATTCTCCTCTGTGATATCTCAAGTGTGCCCTCAAGTCATATGTATCAGAAACACTCAAAGGGTTTGCTGCTTGCTGAAAGTGCAAATGCAAAGACCTGCTGAATCAGAATCTCTGCAGGGGACCTGGGAATCTGCATTCAAGCTGGCTCTCCTGGGAATTCGAACGCATGATGAAGTGTGAGAACAACCAGCTCTATGGACTTCCACTGGGCCACACTTTTAATCCAGTGTTTCCTGACTCATCGACCCCATTGCTGTCCAGTCCCCATCTCATTGTTCTCCTTAAAGTCTTGCGTGGCCTTCTCTCCCCTGGAAACTGAGGCTAAGCTCCCAGACCCTGGCATTAAGGCCTTTGTCGTTTGGCCCTGGTGCAGTTCTTGGGTTAGGCTTCTTCTCCCCACAACTCTCGAGAGTTCTCCATACCCTAGATGTACCCTTAACACGCCTGCCTGTTCCACCTCTGGGCCTGGTTGTTCTGCTGCTCTCCACCAAGGTTCTCCTGAATTCACCTTCAAGTCCCAGAAACTTCCCTGAACATTCTTCACCAAAACTACCCTGAGCCTGACAGCCGTACCACATTCTCTTTTAGCCCTTCGGGCACCCAGGTGTAAGCAGCCCCCAACGCAGTATTGTCCTGGCTGGGGCTCCTACCCCCTGGAGCTCTTCACAAGGGGACCCACACCTGCTCTCTCCAGGACCCCAGAGGCATGGGGTTCCATAGCAGAGAACAGGAAGACCGTGGCTGTGGTGGGAGGTGTGGTGAAGATGCTCCTGGTTCAGACACAGACTGTGCTGCCCACCTGGTGAGCAAGGTGACAGGCGGCTCCTCTCCTCAGTTTCTATCTGCTGGGCTCTAGGCTGTGAACCGTCTCTGCTCTCACGGGTTTCTTATTGAGTGAAGGACACGACGGGAAAGTCGATGGAGAGACCCTGGGTAGAGAGAGAATCTGTTATAGAGGGAAGCGCGGGGAGCTGTGGGAGTGTGGAGGGGTGCAACCAGACCGGACCTTGTTTCCAGATGGAAAGTGCCTGTCCTAGGAAAAGGGCAAAAAGATAGGGAAGATTAAACACAAAGCACGGCACAGGGTGAGAAAGAGCTCCTGAGGACGGCAAGAAGGCTTAAGCCTCAGTCTGGGCTCTGCCACTGATAAGATGTGTGGCACGTGCTTGTACAGTTCCTGAGCTGCACCTTCATGCAAGTAAAGGCAGGAGTTTATCCTGGGTTCAGTTCTGAAACCCTTGAAAAGATCTGAGGCTGAACTTAATACAAATACATGTTGTAAAAAGGTGCATAATTAGCGTTAGCCACCAGATGGCAGGAGAGGATCTCTTTTTTCCACAAACTTGGGTCTTGCCTCCACTGAAATCTTGTTTGGGGACAGTCCATTAGAATTGGGCCTGATGGACGCCACCAGCTCCAGATGTGGCTTCCATGTAAGAGGCTCTTCTGAGATATATGAGCAGCATATAAATGCCTCACTTTGGGGGAACTTGTCATTCGGTTCAGTTCAGTCGCTCAGGCGTGTCCGACTCTTTTGCGACCCCATGAATCGCAGCACGCCAGGCCTCCCTGTTCATCACCATCTCTCGGAGTTCACTCAGACTCACGTCCATCGAGTCAGTGATGCCATCCAGCCATCTCATCCTCGGTCGTCCCCTTCTCCTGCTGCCCCCAATCCCTCCCAGCATCAGAGTCTTTTCCAATGAGTCAACTCTTCGCATGAGGTGGCCAAAGTACTGGAGTTTCAGCTTTAGCAGGACATAACACTTTTGAAAAGCAGCCCCTGATACTTGCTGAAGGTCATCCTAGCATTGCTGTTGAAGCTCTGGTTCTGACAACATGGGCTAGACACTGGAGGGAGATGTTTTGTTCAGGTCCTAGTGGGACAATCAGCCCACACCTCAGTCTCTGTGGGGCCAGGTATTGATCATCTGGCAATGAAAAGTGCCAAGAAATGGTTGGGATAGCTTGCTAGGGACCTATGTCCCATCCCTGGGCCTTTGAGCAAAGCTGGGAAGTCGGGGAGATAACTCCAGATTCTCAGTGGCTGGATTGAACTCAGAGACCTCTGTGAGGATGCTGTCCTCCAGAACACTTATGCTGCTGCTGCTGCTAAGTTGCTTCAGTCGTGTCCAACTCTGTGCGACCCCATAAGACGGCAGCCCACCAGGCTCCCCTGTCCCTGGAGTTCTCCAGGCAAGAACACTGGAGTGGGTTGCCATTGCCTTCTCCGAGAACACTCATGACAAACATGTTATTTCAGCAGCTTCTCAGACCTCGTTTCTAGGGACCCAGGCTGTGAACCACTCAGAATTCTCAGCCTTAAGAACCTAAGGTCATGTATTCACTCTCAGTGGTCAGCTATGCTGGGTTGCCCATTGGCTCAGTGGCAACGAATCTGCCTGACAATGCAGGCGATGCGGGAGACACGAGTTTGATCCCTGAGTTGAGATGATCCCTGAAGGAGGAAATGGCAACCCATTTCAGTATTCTTGCCTGGAAAATCCCATGGACAGAAAAGCCTGGCTGTCTCCAGTCCATGGGGTTACAAAGAGTCGGACACAACTTACCAACTGAGCATGGGCAGCTATGCACATTGCTTTCTGATTTGTGGTTAGACTAAACTCTTGGTTATTTTCCCTAGAGAAGACATAGAAGGAGTGATGAATCCTGAGCCTTACTATGGCTAATAGCTAAAACCTAAATAGTGGACCATGAAGCATCAGTTAGATATAACTATGGTGCGTTTGGATGTGGATTTCCTATGAGCACTTGAGCCCTGCAGAAAGGCTGTATTCTGGAGCTCTGCTCCAGGGGATGCTAAAGAGCTGCACATGTTTCCAGCCAGTGTCTGCCTGCTGGAACACACTTTGTTCTGCACAGGGAGGGCATGGAGCTTTTTGTCAGCTATATGCCCACATCTCTGTCCTGAATTTTCTTTGAATATCTTTCTCTGTGCTGGAAACCCTTTGCTGCCTGTTCTGTGCACTGGATGGCTATTACACATACTCATGGCTTTAGGGTCCTTTGCTTCCTTAGACTAGCGACCTAGAAGCATCAAGGGACCAAATGACTAGCAAGGACCTTAGGTTAGGAGGCTCTGCTTGGTCCTGGCTCTGCCATTTATTAACTGCGAGTCTCTAGGCCTTAAATCTGGAATGGGGATAATGATTCCCTTTTGTGGTCCCACAGGGTTCATTTATTGGACAAATATGCACTGACAGGCTATTGTGCGCCACTCCCTGCTCCAAACACCATGGATACACTGAATGAAACAGACATGGTTCTCTGTCCTGATGAAGCTGACAGTCCAGGCTAGTTTGAGAATCAACATCTGAATACCTTCTGTTAACTACGAAGTGCTCTGCTGACACGCAATCTTTCCACTGGTTTTGTTTGAATGGTTTTGCAGGCTGTTGTGGCAGGAGACAGGGTTCCAAACAGACACAGACTCAAGGCTCCAAATAACACAAATATGAGGAACTTACCTCCTAGCTGAGTTGATGGACTCAGTCCTGCTAGGTGGGAAATTGTAACTGGTCTGACCAAGCCCATCCTCTTTTCTTTTTTTGAAATCTTTCTTCTGGAAGATAAGAGCATGGGACTGGTGATACCAAGCAGGACCCTCTGGGGTTCCTGGGAAAAAAGCCTTTCTGTGTCCTTCATTTCTTTGATAACAGGAAATAGGCTTCATTCACCCTGGCGCTAGCGGTAAAGAATCCATCTGCCGATGCAGGAGACATAGAGATGCAGGTTTGATCCCTGGGTGGGAAGATCCCCCTGGAGAAGGAAATGACAACCCACTCCAGTATTCTTGCCTGAAGAATCCCACGGACAGAGGAGCCTGGCGGGCTGCAGTCTATGGGGTCACAAAGAGTTGGACACGACTGAAGCAACTTAGCATGCACACACCCTCCATGATCTTCTTAGAGTTTCAACAGGCAGATTCAAGCAGTTGTTAATTAGGGAAGGGAGGGGATGTGAAACCAGGGAGAAACAAACAGTCAAGAGAAACAGTAGAGCATCCCTGGGGCAAGGTCCTGGTTCCCCATTAAGGGATACATACAACAATATCTGTGAGATATTTTGCAGATACTGAAACACCAACCAGGCGGGAGAAGTTAACAGTCAGTGCCAGGATGCTGACCGTAAACCTGTAGACCCCAGACCAGCTGGAACCAGAAGGTCGATGATGTTGATTGACTTCCATTTACCTCATCACCAACCAATCAGAATAACGCCCATGAGCTGATCGTGCCCTCTTTGAACCATACCTAGAAAGCTTCACTGCTCTCTCCAAGGGGGACACAATTTTGAGGGCATTGGCCCACTGTGGCCCCCTTTGCTTGGTGAAGCAATAAAGCTATTCTTTTCTGTTTCACCCAAAACTCTGTCCCTGAGATTTAATTCAGTGTTGAAGTACAAAGGCTGGATTCAGTTTTACTGGGTACTTCACTATTCAAACAAAACACAAAGTTCTCCCCTGAGATTTGGGCAGACATACAAGACCTATGTGCTGCTGGCCAGGGAAGCACCCCAGGACACCTCCCAGTCTCCTTAACCCTGTGTTCTTCCTCACGGTGTCCTGAGCCTCCCAGGCCATCCTAAGGCAACCAGTTGTAGGTTTCTGTCTGGTCTTACTGCTTCATGTGATCCCAAATTTTCAAATCATAGGCTACCTACACAAAGTAATCTAATGTTAGTAATGGGGAGTTGGGAGACCCTTGGTCCTCTTCTCCACTCTTTTCCCCTTTTTGTCTCCAACAAGGCCCATCCTCTGGGTCAGGCTCTGTCTGGGTGAGACACTGTCATTGAACAGACTGACACTGTGTAGCTGCAGAAATCCAACAGCTCAGAGGACACTGGACCAAAAAATGAGGCTGGTCCCTACCCCAAGTGCTTAGAAATGTAAAATACAGCCCTTCCCCCACCCTATACTCCTCTCAGTCATTTGAGTACTCACCCCTCTCAGTGGGTGGGCTTTAAATCAACACTGACTTAACACCATACAGAAAAATAAACTCAAAATGTATTAAAGACTTAAATGTAAAGCCAGAAACTATAAAGCTTTTAGCAGTACATAGGCAGTACACTCCTTGACATAAGTCACAGTAAGATACCTCCTCTTTGAGCAACAGAAATAAAAACAAACAAACAGAAAAAAACAAATGGGACCTAATTAAATTTAAAAGCTTTTGCACAGCAAAGGAAACTATAAGCAAGGTGAAAAAACAACCCTCAGAATGAGAGAAAATAATAGCAAATGAAACAACTGACAAAGGATTAATCTCCCAAAATACACAAGCAGCTCAAGCAGCTCAATACCAGAAAAACAAGCAACCCAATCAAAAAGTGGGCAGAAGACCTAAATAGACATTTTTCCAGAAGACATACAGTTGGCTAAGAACATGAAAAGATGCTCAACATTGCTCATTATTAGAGAAGTGCAAATCAAAATTATAATGAGGTATCACCTCACACCAGTCAGAATGGCCATCATCAAAAACATTTACAATCAATAAATGCTGGAGAGGGTGTGGAGAAAAGGGAACCTTCCTGCATTGTTGGTGGGAATGTAAGTTGATACTATATGGAGAATAGTATGGAGATTCTTTTAAAAACTAAAACTACCTTATGATGGTGACTGCAGCCATGAAATTAGAAGACGCTTACTCCTTGGAAGAAAAGTTATGTCCAACCTAGATAGCATTTTCAAAAGCAGAGACATTACTTTGCCGACTAAGGTCTGTTTAGTCAAGGCTATGGTTTTTCCTGTGGTCATGTATGGATGTGAGAGTTGGACTGTGAAGAAGGAGAAACTCCAGTACTTTGGCCACCTCATGCGAAGAGTTGACTCATTGGAAAAGACTCTGATGCTGGGAGGGATTGGGGGCAGGAGGAGAAGGGGACGACCGAGGATGAGATGGCTGGATGGCATCACTGACTCGATGGACGTGAGTCTGAGTGAACTCCGAGAGATGGTGATGAACAGGGAGGCCTGGCGTGCTGCGATTCATGGGGTCGCAAAGAGTCGGACACGACTGAGCGACTGAACTGAACTGAACTGAACCTTATGACCCAATAATCCCTATACCAGGCGTATACCCTGAGGAAACCAGAATTGAAAAAGACACATGTACCCTAATGTTCATTGCAGTACTATTTACAATAGCTAGGAAATGAAAGAAACCTAGATGCCCATCAACAGATAAATGGATAAAGAAGTTGTAGCAAATATATACGATGGAGTACTACTCAGCCATTGAAAGGAATGCATTTGAGTCAGTTCTAATGAGGTAGATGAACCCAGAGCTTACTAGACTGAATGGGTTAACTCAGAAAGAGAATATTGTGTATTAACACATAGAAATGGAGTCTAGAAAGGTGGTGCTGGTGAGCCTGTTTGCAGGGCAGCAATGGAATGCAGACACAGAGAACAGACTTGTAGAAACAGTGAGGGACGGAGAGGGCGGCGAATAGAGAGAGGAGCATTGGAACATGTACATTGCCATATGCAAAGTAGGATAACCCAACAGACGAGAACTTGCTGTGTGATGCAGGAGCCTTAAGCTCGGTGTTCTGTGACTACCTAGAGGGGTGGGATGGGCTGGGAGGTGGGAGGGAGGTTCAAGAGGGAGGGGACATATGTATGCCTATGATTGATTCATGTTGATATATGGCAGAAACCAACACAAAATTGTAAAGCAACTATCCTCCAATTAAAAATAAATAAATTGACGCAAAGTTTTCAGACAAAACCTGCATGTTGAGGGTTTGAGTTCCCTCAGGAAGCACTTTGAGTGTGTGGACATCTTTAAAGTTGCATTTTAATTAAACAATATGTTTAATTAAACAATATGTTAATTAATAGACTTAAGCTATTCTATTATGTGCAAATTATTCAGAAAATGAGTTTTCCTGGACAGAGTATAAAAAGGAAGCAAGGAAAGCAGGAATTAATTATTAGGAATTCTGAGGACAAACCCTTCTCTCTCAAAAACTCTTCTCTGCTTTATAGAAGACATATGTGCAATGTTTGTGTACAAAACAGTTTTATTTAATACAACTCTTCCTCTGTCCTGCCCTCACATACATCTTCTCAAAACCAAGAGTGTCCTGTGGATCATGTGAGGTGTTGTGAGGGCTCCCACTCTCTGGGGCTCAGCCTTAAAACCATGCTGTCTTTGTGACCCCCTCTTCCTCTTATGCCACAGATCCAACCAGTCAGGAAATCCTATTGACTATTTTCAAAGCGTATCCGGAATCCAACCATATCTTACTTCTCTTACTGTGATCTGAGATTTCAGTAGGATTAGTGCAATAGCCTCCTAATTGTTTTCCCTACTTCCCCCATACACTCTATTTAAAAAATTATACCCAGGGTGATCCTGTAAAACCTAAGTCACATTAAATCAGTTCCCTTGCAAACCCTTCTTTCAAAATAAAGTTACAAACCATTTGCATGCTCTACTGATCATGGGAATGTCTGACAGGCTCAACAGAATCTATGTGTCCTTTGTGCAGTAGTATTAACTACTACCAGCTCTTGGGTCTGGACCTAATTCCCCTAAAGTCTCTTAAAGACTGAAAACTCCTGGAAATGAGGTAACAGCATAGATAGGCTGAGATTTCTTTGAGGTTATTAATTTTTACTTCTCTCTAGCTAAATTGGGCCTGAAGTTCTCCTGAAGAGCACAGAGCAGTGATTCAAGCAGAGCCCTGCCAGGGTAGGTCCAAGGGACCCATCCAAGTCTGGCACAAGGGAGCAGTCAGAGGAGAACCGAAAGAGCCCATGCAAAGTCATTTGGAAATAAACGAGTCTTGGATAAGCATCTATAACTGGCAGATTTCCTCCCTTTACCCAGGATCTTTCTTTCAAGGGGAAATCTGCCAGCCCTAGATCTTCCTGCCACAAAATCTGATTTGAATAAGGATGATGCATAATATTATTAAGCATGTATTTTGTGCCACACAGTATTCTAGATACTTTATGTTCATCCATTCATTTATTCACTCATTCAACAAATATTTACTGGATATTTAATAAATTTACATATAAATCAGAAAAATATCCCCCACCCCTATCTTCCAGAACCTACATCCTAGTACTGCTGCTGCTGCTGCTAAGTCGTTTCAGTCGTGTCCGACTCTGTGCGACCCCAGAGACGGCAGCCCACCAGGCTCCCCCATCCCTGGGATTCTCCAGGCAAGAACACTGGAGTGGGTTGCCATTTCCTTCTCCAACATCCTAGTACAGGGAGACAGAATTTATATGATAACCATAAAGTAAAAGTGAAAGTGAAGTCGCTCAGTTGTTTCCGACTCTTTGCAACCCCATGGACTGTAGCCTACCAGGCTCCTCCCTCCATGGGATTCTCCAGGCAAGAGTACTGGAGTGGGTTGCTGTTTTCCTTCTCCAGGGGAAGGGAAAGGGAACATCTGAGAACAAATCACAATTTTATTGCTGGTCCAGGTAGGTTTCACTGAGGAAGTGACATTTGAGAGAAGATGGAGATGGTAATGAAGTTATCCGTGGGGTTGCCTGGGGGACCCGTGTTCCAGTGCAAAGACCCTGCAGGGAGAGCAACCTGGATGCTCTGGGACCACCAAGCACTCCGGTGGCTGGAGTGGAGGGAAAGGGGATGAAGTCAGAGGCTGTGAAAGGACCAAGAAGCCACTAGAAGTGCCATGCTGATAAAGTTCCATGGAGGACTTCACTTGCTGACCTGTGCCTTCCAGGAGCTGACCGCTGTGCTGAGACTAGAGAGTAGGATGCAAGGGGAGTAGGGAACCAGTTAGGTGGCTGGTGCAATAATCTTGGTGAGAGATGATGGTGGTAGCTTAGCAGAGGGAATGAGAAAGATTTAGATTCCAGATATGATATAAATGTAGAGTTCATAGGACTCCTTGGATCTATGGCAGAAGTGAAAGTGAGATGGTAAAAATGAATACCAGATTTTGGCCTAAGCACCTGGAAGAATGGAGTTGCCCTCAGTCAAGGTGGAGAAGAAAGTAGGAGAAGAGGCTTTTGGAGGAAGACTGGGAGTTCAGTTTGGAATATGCTACACGCGTGTGTCTGCTGGAGTGGGCAGTTGGCTATGCGAGCCTGGAGTACAGGGGAGTGCCTTGGCTGGAAGTGTGCATGTAGGTGTCTTTGGCACGTGGATGGTAATTAACTCTAAAGCTTGAATGCACGCACTGAGGGGATATATGTTGCGTGTAGGTAGAGAGGAGGGCCAAGGACATGACCGTGGGGTGGCCCACACCTTGAGTCTGGGAGAAGATGAGGGACTACCCAGGGAGAATGATCAGGTGTAGTCAGAAAGGGAGGACAAAGTCAGCAGCATGTCGTCCCAGAAGCTAAGGGAAGAAGCTCCTCGAGAGCACAGTAGTGACCTGCTGTGTCAAAGGTCACTGGTGGTTTAGACAGGGGTAGGACTGAGCCGGCCGGTAGACTCAGCAACGCGGAAGCCGTCAGTGACCTCGACTAGAGCTTTTTATGTGAAGTGAAGACCGTGACAGCATCAAACTCAGGAGAGAGCTTGGGTATGTTTAAGGGCAAGCCGGGGAGGAACTGCAGACAACGAGTGTATCAACAGAAGAAACGTTGCTGCCCAGTGCGGTAGATAGAGAAGAGGCAGAAGGCAAGGCAATGAGTGTCGAGGGAAGTTAAAGTCAACATCTTTTTGAGAAGGGACAAATAACAGCCTGTGCGGAGCTGATGAGAACGATACAATAGACAGAAAAAATTAATACTTGGGGGAACGTGCTGCTGGAGCCCGTGTCTCTGGGTCTTCTAAAGGGGGTAGAATCTAGTCCCTTAAATGACTGAAGGTCAGCTTTTTGGTAGTTTTATGGAGCTGCCAAGGCAAAGGACCATAAGCCAAGTGGCTTGAACAATGGAAATTAATTTTCTCGTAGTCCTGTAGGCTAGAAGTCCCAGGTTAGGGTGTTGGCAGTGTTGGCTCCTTCTGAGTCTCTAAGGGAGGATCTATGTGTAGCCTCTCCCTTGGCTTCTCGTGGTCTGCGGGAAATCTTTGTCATTTCCTGGCTTGTAGGCACATCACCCTGGTCTTTCCTCCCTTTTCATTTGGCATTCTTCCTGTGTGTGTCTGCGAACAAATTTCCCCTTTGTATGAGGACACCAGTGGTATCGAATCAGAGGCTCGCCCTACCCCAGGGTGACCTCATCTTAATTAATTATCTCTGCAATGTCCCTCTTTCTAAATAAGGTCACATTCCGAGGTACTGAGGGTCAAGATTTCAATATAAGGTTTTGAAGGGCATAGTTTCACCATAATAGCTTTCCAGAGGAGGTGGACAATTTATCCTTAGTAACAGAATGGAAGGTAGAACACTTGTTTGAAAATGTTGGCAGGTTTATAGATAGATTTGTGGGAGAAGGCAATGGCAGCCCACTCTAATACTCTTGCCTGGAAAATCCCATGGATGGAGGAGCCTGGAAGACTGCAGTCCATGGGGTCTCTGAGTCAGACACGACTGAGCGACTTCACTTTCACTTTTCACTTTCATGCATTGGAGAAGGAAATGGCAACCCACTCCAGTGTTCTTGCCTGGAGAATCCCAGGGACAGGGGAGCCTGGTGGGCTGCCGTCTGTGGGGTCGCACAGAGTCAGACACGACTGAAGCGACTTAGCAATAGCAGTAGCAGTATGGAAATGCTCTTTTGATGGCTTCCATTTTCTCAGTGATGTGAAAAGCAAGGCCATTAGCCAAGAGTGCGGGCAAAGGCAAATTGAGGAGGAGGATTCTGTGAAGTTGTTTCTAACAGGGTGGGAGAGTGATTGGTCTAAGGGGATAAGATAGGGAAGCTGAAGAGTCTTAAGTGTACACCTGTGGTCCTTGGTCCTGCATCTAAAGCAGTCAGTGTGGTCCTGAGCTTTTTTCAAGCTCCACTCAGCTGCAGGAGGGCAGGCAGAGAGCTTGGGGAGACTTACAATTCATTAGGGTGTGATCTTGCAAAGCGAGTACAGAACAGGGAGGGGAAAGAGCAGCAAGGGAGTTGAGAATAAGTATTGATACAAGCAAGTTGTCATGAGAGACTGTGGAAATAAAATCGGATAACAGGGAAGAGAGGATCCTATGTGAGGATCCTATGGTTACTCTGATTTCTCAGATGGAGAAAGTGATATATAGAGAAGGGAAGTACTTCTGGGAGTTCAGTCAGTGGCACAATCAGAACCCAAGTCCAGAGAGTGTGGCTCAGAGCCTGTGTTCTTAGAGACAAGACCAGAAAGGGGGGAGGAAGGAGGCAGGAAGGATGAGGCATCGGTAGTTATGAGGCTGTTCTCTCTACCGGCTCCACATAACTATAAGCAAGACATTCCTCTTCTGTAACACAATACTCCACAATTCCAGTACCTTCCTCTTCTGTGGAGAACAATTTTTTCTCTTTTGTTCTGACAGTTATTCTCTTTTATTTAAGACAGATATATGTATGCATAGTAACCTGCCATTCTTCCTTCCACTCCTCCCTTAAATATATACACTGTTTCATTGTTTACAAGATACCTTTCTATTCATTTTCACATTTTGTATCCACAGCCACCTTGCTCAGGCAGTTATCTTCAAGATAAGAAATGGAGCTTAAAATAGTAAAGAGATGGACACAACAGACAGTTCATAGTAGATACAGGCCTCAAATCTAAACCTTTAATTTAAAATTCAATTCTCTTTTCAGCTCTTAGATTACTTTTTTTGAAAATGGTGATGTTCTGATTTTGAAAGAGGGTGAATTGGAGGGCAGGTGTATCCCTGACACTGGAGAAGTTC
Organism: Cephalophus harveyi; assembly: GCA_006410635.1. Taxonomy (NCBI): domain Eukaryota; kingdom Metazoa; phylum Chordata; class Mammalia; order Artiodactyla; family Bovidae; genus Cephalophus; species Cephalophus harveyi. Next base: position 546,509 of record SJYT01001616.1, on the reverse strand, counting down.
GGGAATGCAGATTAGCAGTCTTCTGAGATGCTGAAGAGTAAATGTGCTATTTATTCAAGAAACAAATGTGCTGTTAGAGTACATGCCACTCATATTTTCCACCTTTGGCTACAGGGTAAGTCAGGGAATATATGTCCATGTTAATAGAATGAAAGCTAGTTAAATGTTTTAGTCACGGTTCAGTTCAGTTCAGTCGCTAAGTCGTGTCTGACTCTTTGCGACCGCATGAATCGCAGCATGCCAGGCCTCCCTGCCCTTCACCATCTCCCGGAGTTCACTCAGACTCATGTCCATCGAGTAGGTGATGCCAGACAGCCATCTCATCCTCTGTTGTTGCCTTTTCCTCCTGCCCCCAATCCCTCCCAGCATCAGAGTCTTTTCCAATGAGTCAACTCTTCGCATGAGGTGGCCAAAGTACTGGAGTTTCAGCTTTAGCATCATTCCTTCCAAAGAACACCCAGGAATGATCTCCTTCAGAATGGACTGGTTGGATCTCCTTACAGTCTTCTCCAACACCACAGTTCAAAAGCATCAATTCTTCGGCGCTCTGCTTTCTTCACAGTCCAACTCTCACATCCAAACATGACCACTGGAAAAACCATAGCCTTGACTAGACAGGCCTTTGTTGTCAAAGTAATGTCTCTGCTTTTGAATATGCTGTCTAGGTTGGTCATAACTTTCCTTCCAAGGAGTAAGTGTCTTTTAATTTCATGGCTGCAGTCACTATCTGCAGTGATTTTGGAGCCCCAAAAAATAAAGTCTGACACTATTTCCACTGTTTCCCATCTATTTCCCATGAAGTGATGGGACCAGATGCCATGATCTTCATTTTCTGAATGTTGAGCTTTAAGCCAACTTTTTCACTCTCCTCTTTCACTTTCATTAAGAGGCTTTTTAGATCCTCTTCATTTTCTGCCATAAGAGTGGTGTCATCTACATATCTGAGGTTATTGATATTTCTCCCGGCAATCTTGATTCCAGCTTGTGTTTCTTCCAGTCCAGCATTTCTCAGGATGTACTCTGCATAGAAGTTAAATAAGCAGGGTGACAATATACAGCCTGACGTACTCCTTTTCGTATTTGGAACCGTCTGTTGTTCCATGTCAAGCCCCCCAAAATAAAGCCTGACACTGTTTCCACTGTTTCCCCATCTATTTCCCATGAAGTGATGGGACCAGATGCCATGATCTTCATTTTCTGAATGTTGAGCTTTAAGCCAACTTTTTCACTCTCCTCTTTCACTTTCATCAAGAGGCTTTTTAGCTCCTCTTCACTTTCTGCCATAAGGGTGGTGTCATCTGCATATCTGAGGTTATTGATATTTCTCCCGGCAATCTTGATTCCAGCTTGTGTTTCTTCCAGTCCAGCATTTCTCAGGATGTACTCTGCATAGAAGTTAAATAAGCAGGGTGACAATATACAGCCTGACGTACTCCTTTTCGTATTTGGAACCGTCTGTTGTTCCATGTCCAGTTCTAACTGTTGCTTCCTGACCTGCATTCAGATTTCTCAAGAGGCAGGTTAGGTGGTCTGCTATTCCCATCTTTTTCAGAATTTTCCACATTTTCCATGTCAAAGGCTTTGGCATGGTCAATAAAGCAGAAATAGATGGTTTTCTGGAACTCTCTTGCTTTTTCCATGATCCAGCAGATGCTGGCAATTTGATCTCTGGTTCCTCTGCCTTTTCTAAAACCAGCTTGATATGGTACACTACTATTAATATCGTGTTGAATATGGTAGGTGAGACTGTTATTGGGGCATTCTTTGTATATTAACAAAAATGCTTCTAAAATATTTGGTCAAATTCCTCAATGAAGTTTATTCACTCGAACATTCAATCATTCATTCATTAAACTTTCATCGAGCCCTTGCTATGAGACTGAAATTGTGCTAGCCATTGAATCCTTGACTTTAGGAAATTAATAATCCATGAAGTGATACAGACCTATGAATAAACACATACCCTATAAACATTGTTAGGAGAAATGAACTAACTGCTAAGGAGCACAGGGCTAGGCCTGACCAATTGCCTGGGCAGATGAAGGAGGACTTCAAGTTGGAGGTGACATTAACACTTCTTAGAGGAGTTTTCCAGGTAGTGCAGGGGAATGACGGCACAGCCCGCCATAGTTCTCGCCATCCCTATACCCCAGACTACTCTTAGCCGGACCTCCACCCCTGTAATGACAAAATGCACACCCTCACTAATAGTTTGAGACAAGCAAAAAGCAGAAGGTTTCTTCAGATCCAAGAAGCCATGGGATTCAAGACACAGACATTGCTGTGACCAACGTGATTATGGGGAAGAAAGGGCATGAGTAGGCAGAACTGAGGATCCATCTGGGCTTCTTGTATGAGACAGAAACTCCACCCACGCTTTGTCAGTCATGTGTTCCTCTAACAACAGAATAAAGCAACGTCTTCTATATCAGAGAGAAGGACAGAGGACTGGTATGGAGAAGACTCAGTCAATGACTTGTTGACTGATAGATTGTCAGCTGACCATTTCCTCTTCCTCTTGACTACAGTTCATACAGTATGAAACTGATATTGCCAATTGTGATGGAGTTACAGATAAAAGCCTTTTCTTTAAATTATTTTTACATTTTCTGTATTTTCCATATTTTCTGCAATGAGAATGTTTTAATTGACCTTAAAATGTTAACGTATTTATTAACCTTTAAAAAAGTAAAAATGAAGAGATTGCAGTAAATGACTTCTGAGACCCACTCCAACTCAAAATCTGATTTTAAAGAAACAGTAGAAATAGAGAAAATAAGCAGAGAGTATTGACTTTTGGTGGCAGTAACACATTATGCTGATGATGCTTCTTTATAGCAGCTCTCATTTACTGAGTGCCACGTCTTATGTAAATCACTTTATATACATATTCAAATATATATCTAGAAATATGTAGTGTATATATATACCTATTTATATATCTGTAGACATGGCATATATCTGTATATAGATATTCACATAGATATCTATATATATGTCATATATCTCTAGATAGATACCTATAAATAGATGTAGATATATTCTTGGGATAAGAAGAAGCAAAATAGTTAAGTGCCTGGGGTCCTTTGGACTTGGAGTTAAGTTCTGGCTGGGTCTACAGTCTTCATCTGTCTCTGATCCCAGTTCTAATAAAATTCAAAGACAGAACATTTCCTTTTTATGCGAGCATCAGCAGTATACTCTTCCCCAGGTCCAGACTGTCTCAAGACCCACTACTGGTACTATCAGTCCCTATCTCCTCGCTTCAGTGAGACGGCTGCAAGCTGCATGAGTGAATGCCTTTAGATCAGGACACCTCTGAGTGCTGGGGCTGCAAAGAAGGGCTGGGCCTATGATATTCAGGAGCAACTGGGAGCTCCCACATCCAGAAGTCTGGCTACAGGTGCAGCTCATTGCCTATAGAACATCCCCACCCTCCACTACAGGGCTAGAGTCAGATTTTGGTAAAGAAAAAGCATTCTCAGGTGGCCTTAAAGGCAACCTCTAGTAAAAACTGAGCATGTTACTAAGAATTGCTAAAGATTTAAGGAAAACAAACTATATAAGAAAGGAACAAAACTCCACAGACAGAAATACTGGCACCCTAGGAAAGAGAAATTCGACTAGATGAAATGAAAAAAATGTAATTAATACTTACATTTATGAAACATGAATATTATGAAAAATACAAATTAGGGATTTCAAAAATGGTAAAAAATGCATGTTGAAAAGAAAAGGTGAATAAATGAGGTGCAGAGCACATTAGACATAACTGAACAGAAATTAGTGTGTTATAATACGGAGCTGAACTAACTGCCTCTTTTTATTTAATTTATTTACTTATATTTTTAATTAGAAGATAATTGCTTTACAATGGTGTGTTGGTTTCTTCCACACAACAACTCAAATCAGTCATGAGTATACATATGTCCCCTCTGTGTTAAGCCTCCCTCCCCACTCCCATTCAACCCCTCTAGGTCATCACAGAGTGCCAGGTTGGGCTCCCTGTGTTATATAGCAGTTTTTCACTAGCTGTCTATTTTACACACGATTGTGTATTATGTGCCAATGCTACTTTCTCAACTTGTCCCATCCTCTCCTTCCCCCACTGTGCCCACAAGTCCATTCTCTAGGTCTGCATCTAGATTCCTTTCCTGCAATAGGCTCATCAAGACTATGTTTATAGATTCTTCTATATGCGTTAATATACAACATTTGTTTTTCTCTTTCTGCCTTATTTCACTCTGTGTAACAGGCTCTACGTTCATCCATTTCACTTCAACTGACACAGATTTGTTCTTTCTTTATGGTTGATTAATATTCCATTGTATATATGTATCTACAGCTTTTAAAACAGAAGGACCAAGAGCCAAAACATACAGAGAAAGTGAAGATATGTGGAGCACAGAGTCAAAAGTCCAATATATAGATAATAAGAGTTGACGGTGGAGATAAAAGACAAAACAAAAGACAGAAAAATCAAAGATACAATAGGAAAAAATATCCCAGTGCTGGAGAAATATGTTCTAGATGGAAAGAATCACACCTTGCTTCTGAGTAGAATGAACAAAACAGAACAAAAATTCAACCTTAGATACATCCTGATAAAACTTTGGACATTGAACGGGAAAAAGCAATCTAAAAGCCTCAGAAAAAAGTACCTACAAAGAAGGAAGAATCAGATAAACAACAAGCTTCTGATTATCAATAATGCTATAAGGGATAATGGAATAATATCTTCAATGTTAGGAGAGGAAATAAATCTGAACCTAGAATTCTATAATTATCCAAATGATTGTTAATCATCAATTAATTATAATTCTATAATAACCCAAAATATAAAGCCAAAATAAAAGGATTTTAGAATACAAAGTTTGTACTACTCTTATTGTAAGAATTTCTGAAAGCTATGGTCCAGCAAAATAAAAAATGAATAAAAGAGAAATTATTGCAGAGAGACAATTTTAAATTAAATCTTAACAACTGTTGGCTATAAAAAAATAAATCAAAATTATGTTAGATCCAAATACAAAATGACTCACATGTATGCTATGGGGAAGAGGAAGCTACCATTTTTATTGTTACAAAAATGGGAAAGTATAGGTACGGTTTAGTTTTAGATTACAGAAAAATATGTTTATTGTGTTGTTTGGACTGCAGCAATAAGTGTGGATTGTTTCCAGAGACTGAAAGGAGAATCAATAATATATGTATAAAAGAAGAAAAAAGAGACTAGCATTGAAATGCATTAAATGGGACCAGCATTCTTAGCTAACATCTCAGTTACTGAACCGGAGAAGGCAATGGCACCCTACTCCAGTACTCTTGCCTGGAAAATCCCATGGGCCAAGGAACCTGGTAGGCTGTAGTCCATGGGGTCGCTAAGAGTTGAACACAACTGAGCGACTTCACTTTCACTTTTCACTTTCATGCATTGGAGAAGGAAATGGCAACCTACTTCAGTGTTCTTGTCTGGAGAATCCCAGGGAAGGGGGAGCCTGATGGGCTGCCATTTATGGGGTTGCACGGAGTTGGATACAGCTGAAGTGACTTAGCAGCAACAGCAGCAATTACTAAACAGCTCATTTTCTTCTAACATCTATTGGCTGACTGTTTAAAAGTGAGAATGGAGCTTTGCTCAAGCTTTGCTGTTTGTTAGAATCACCTGGAGAGTGTTTATAACTCTCATCACCCAAAAAGTGAATGAAGTTGCTCAGTCGTGTTTGATTCTTTGCAACCCCATGGACTGTAGCCTGCCAGGTTCCTCCATCCATGGGATTTTCCAGGCAAGAATTCTGGAGTGGGTTGCCACTTCCTTCTCCAAAAAGTGAAAGTTGTTCCGTCCTGTCCAATTCTTTGGGACCCTGTGGACTATACAGTCCATGGAATTCTCCAGGCCAGAATACTGGAGTGGGTAGCCTTTCCCTTCTCCAGGGGATCTTCCTAACCCAGGGATTGAACCTAGGTCTCCTGCATTGCAGGTGGATTCTTTAGCAGCTGACCCACGAGGGAAGCCCAAGAATATCAGGGTGGGTAGCCTATATCTTCTCCAGTGGATATTCCCAACCCAGGAATCAAAGTGGCATCTCCTGCATTGCAGGCGGTTTCTTTACCCACTGAGCTATGAGAAAAGCCCCTCAACACCCAGGGCCAACATTAATTAACTCCACATTAATTATGTTAGGATCTCTGGGAGTGGGACCCAGGCATAAATGTGTAATTTGTAAAACTTTACGGGATATTCCAGTGTGTATTTGAGTTTGCTAACCAGTGGGTAGAGGAGGGAATCTCTACGGAAAAGGTCACACTTCAGGTGGGATGAGATAGCTGAGACTCTGATGGACAGGTCCTTGCTCACTCAGATACTCTGTGAGTGGTCAGAGTTGCCAAGCAGGAGCTCTATGTGCCCTGCGTGAGCCAAGGAACTCTGATTCTATAAGACCAGTCTCAAAAAGAAGAGAATTTCCGTTTACTCCCTTCTAAACTCTCCCACCTGGGACCCATCTGTGTATAGAGCTCACCTCTGCCTGGTCATCAGAGCTGACATCCACACAGTTGCTCTGTTTGCACTGGACTCTGTTTGCATTAGGAGCTTGCCCACAACTATCAGTACAAAAAAAAAAAGGCCCATCAAGACCTTCTCAGTCTATGACAGCGGCTAGTAGTCTTGCTGAGAACTGCTGCTGGACCCAGTGGCAAGCCTTGCCCAGCCTGAAATACCTTCTCTCTCTTCCCTGCCTATTTAGGGTATGCTCCATTTCTCTAGTAAGATATGGCTTCTTTCTCTCAACTCCTAGTAAATACTTAGGAGTATTGTCTTAGCCCCTGAATAGATGTCAACCTCCTACTTGGCTTAAAAAAAAAAAAAAAAAAAAAATCCTCCAAATGCTTGATCCTAATTCCAATGCAGTTAAGAGGCATTTAAGCCTGCAGTGCCTGAATGCATTCCCACCATAATCCACCAATGTGTAGGTCAGTCTCCTGAATCTGTTTTTCCCCTTTGACATGATGAAATTCAATTGCCTTTGCGTGCCATTCACACCCTTCACGACCTAGCACTCATCAGCCTTGTAGAACATCATTCTCTCTCTGCCTTCCAGTTAAGCTCACTCTCCAGCCATCTCTTCAAGGCTCTGAAGCATCACTGCTGTGAGAACATGATAGTCACACAAGTGCTCCATCAATGTTCTCTGTGAACTGTTCCTGGGCTTCCCATTCAGAGCTGAGTTCACTTGCCTCTATGCGCCTATACTACTGTCTTCCTTTCTCTGTGACAGCAGTCATCACTGTATTATAATCACATTTCTAATGTGTAGCTTTTCTAGCTAGATCAGAAGGAACTAGAAAACAGAGTCCTGGTTTCTGTCTTCACCCATGGCTAGCACAGTGTTTAACTGTTAATAAATATTTACCAGATTGGAGAAGGAAATGGAAACCCACTCCAGTATTCTTGTGGATGGAGGAGCCTGGTGGGCTGCTGTCCATAGGTTGCACAGAATCGGACACGACTGCAGTGACTTAACATGCATGCATGCATTAGAGAAGGAAATGGCAACCCACTCCGGTATTCTTGCCTGGAGAATCCCAGGGATGGAGGGGCCTGGTGGGCTGCCGTCTTATGGGGTCACACAGAGTCGGACATGACTGAAGTGACTTACCAGGAGCAGCAGCATTTACCAGATAAATGAACAAATCAGTGAATGATTTAAGACCCTAACTGATCTAGCAGAAGGGAAAAAAAAAGCCCTTTGTCTTGGTTAAAATCAGAATTAACATGAAAATTTGTTAAAATGCTTATTCCTAAACTTCAGTCCAAAATGATTTTGATGTAGTTGGACCAAGGTAAGACCTGGCAATGTGTATTTTCAAAATCCCCTCTCCCCAGCAGTTGAGTCTGATTTGTAAGATCTGGGAACCTACCTTGGCTTTGGGAATTCTTCCTCAATGTACTTCTGCCCTTGTCCCAGTGCTCAGATCCAGGACAATGAGACTGCTCATGGGCTTGTTTGTCTCGTTCCTCTCCAGGAGCTCCAAGGAGGTCAGTTACCCCTCCAATACATTTATCCTGCATAAAGAAGAGTCTTTACAGCTTAAAACTTTCCGAGAGCTATGCCCTGAGCAAGGCAGAACTGTGCCCACACAGACGTGTGGGGTCATGGAGCCCAACATGACAAGAGATTTGCATTTTGGCTAACTTCTAAATCTGAGGGGATGTGAGGAAAACAGAGCAACATTTTGCTGTTGGGGTCCTGTCATCCTGTTATTTTCTTATGTGATTGACAACCCTAGTATGAACAGTCTGCTTTTTAGCCTCCATCTTCCTCTAAATGAATATTGATGCTGTGTTTACCTTTAATTAATATTCATTGCGATAAAGGAATTACACTCATTCACTTTTAATTATAGCCTTCTTGCATAAACAGGCTTTTAATAACAGAGTTTCCAGAGCAGAAAAAAACAAGCTCTCTGCCCCCAGCCTTGTCTGATGCCAGGAAAGCCGCCTCTGCAGTTGATAAAGGGAATTTCAGTTTGTAAATTGGTGCAGTGGGAAGAACCGTGGTAGAAAGTTAACTCTTCTAAGTTTTAGCTCCATCCAGCTATGCCACAGCTACCGTGCATTCTTGGGCCAATTCTTTGCCCTCCTGTCCTTTACCTTCGTATCTGAAAAAATGGTGATAGAAGCCAATGAATCGTTTTCATTCATGACTGAATATGAGGATCACCTGAGGGAATGAGTGAGTGAAGTCGCTCAGTCGTGTCTGACTCTTTGCGACCCCATGGATTGTAGCCCACTAGGCTCCTCCATCCATGGAATTTTCCAGGCAAGAATACTAGAATGGGTTGCCATTTCCTTCTCTAGGGGAATCTTCCCGACCCAGGGATTGAACCCGGGTCTCCCACATTGCAGGCAGACGCTTTACCATCTGAGCCAGGGAATAATTGAGGGAATAATTGAACAATACCAAAGCCCAGACTATAGTCCAGATGAATCAAGACAAAGTCTCTCTGGGTTAGGTGTAGGCACAGGTATTTTTTTTTTTTAAGATCCCCAGGTGGGATTCTTTTGATGTTGAGAATTATGGCTATCATTCTCATCAGACTTCTAGTTGCTTCTAGTTGCTTGTGGCTCCAGCCAGGGTGAAAGACTGCACATGGCCCAGGAGGAAGGCCAGCACTGTCCTCAAGCACTAGCTCAGCCCTGCCCTGATGCTCCCCTGTGCTGGCCGGCGGCTCACACCCTGGGACAGGTTTAGTAGTATTTTCTAAGAGCAGGAAGGAAGGATAATGTTCACTGAGCACCTGCTCTGTGACAGACACATCCAATGTCTCATCTGTCAGTCATTAGACCCATCTCCTGTTTTCTGTGTCAGGCATGAGGGGCTTAATGTTGGTGAGAAAGGCAGTTCTGGCCCTCGCAAAACTTATGCTCTTGTAGGAGGGAGAGACTTTAAGCTGGTAATTAACAGTTACACGAATTTCTGGAGTTGAAAAAGAAAAGCACAGGTTGCAATCAGAGGACATAACAGTAGAGGGGAAGTGATGGCAATGGAGACCTGCTTTATGAAGCAGTGTCTAAAGTCTAAGGCCTGAGGATGAGCAGGACTTCGTTCATTTGAGGGGCATTTGCATAAGAGATAGTGCTTCTACAAGGCAGATGTTGGCACTCTTGTTTTACAGGTGAGCAAACCCAGTCCCAGAGAGACCAGGTCCAGAGCGACCTCCTTGGTTCTGACTTTTTAGCTGGAAGGAGTATCTGAACCCACTGAAATCACATGATGGGACAGAGCTCATTAAAATGTCTATGGCTGTAGCTGGACAGAGCAGAAATCAGTTTGAAGTAGGAAAGGAAGAAAGTCACAGGCTTAAGGGAGTCTATAGGCAGAAAATGCCACCTGCTTGGTAGGGTCATGGGCCACAGGCAGTCCTAGTAAGGAAGCTACATCGCAGTGTCCAGCATGAATCTTGGATGGGAATGGGGTTCTCTGGGAGGCAGACCAAGACTTGTGTGACTGGATACTGGAGGGGTCCAACAGAAAGGGATATTTTGATGATCCTACCAGGTACTCCAGAGCAAGGCAGTCTTTCAGCCAATAGAAGGTCTCCTCTCATTACCCTGGGGTTGGGGGATGACCGCAGACTCTGAGAAAACTAAGGCAATTCCTGCCAATCAGAGCTGGACAAGCTCAGCAATGCAGCTCCTTCAGGGAACAAAGAGAAACCACACCTCCACAGCTGGCTGGGGCTCAGGGGTGAGACTAAAACAGGCAGTTAGAGTTAGTTCAGTACCCGGGGGGCTTGATGCTGAGATCCAGAGCCCGAGTACAGTATCAGAACTGGAGTTTGGGTTGAGGGGCTTTCCTAAGGGTGGAAATCAAGTCTTTCCAGGTGAGGTGGACCAGGTAGGCAGAGATGAGGGGCAAGCAGGGCCTGACTGCCCATTCCAATTGTTCTTAGTGGGCATGAGATTCTAACATCTTCTGAGAATCTACTTCAACATATCAGGACAGGGTGTGGGTACTTTCATTTTTAAGAAGCTCTTGAGAGCCCCTTGGGCTGCAAGAGAATCAAACCAGCTAATCCTAAAAGAAATCAACCCTGAATATTCATTGGAAGGACTGATGCTGAAGCTGAAGCTCCAATACTTTGGCCACCTGATGGGAAGAGCTGACTCACTGGAAAAGACCCTGATGCTGAGAAAGACTGAGGACATGAGGAGAAGGGAGTGACAGAGGATGAGAAGGTTGGATGGCATCACCAACTCAATGGACATGAGTTTGAGAAAACTCGGGGAGATAGTGAAGGACAGAGAAGCCTGGCGTGCTGTAGTCCATGGGGTCTCAAAGAGTCAAACACGGCTTAAGATTGAACAACAACCACAGGCAATTCTGGTGTATATTTTTGGTTAAGAATCACTGAGATGAACCATTCCCTTCAGTTTTCTGATGAAAAAATTGAGACTTAGAAGAAGTGACTTGCTCAAGGTCCTACAGCACACTAGGAGAAATAGGACTAAGACCTTGGTTTCTTCCTCCCAGTCTACCACCTATATATTCAGGTTAGTGATTTACATTCACAGCAGTAGCATCAGCTCTTGACATGCATGCACCCATGCCTCTGATATCACCCGATCTTCTTAGTTAGGGATTATCAATGCCCCAGGTTACAGATAAGCAAACAGAGGCTGTGTGAAGTGAAATGATTTGCTCACTCAAGACCATGGAGCTGGCTGGGACAGGAATGTATTCTTCTTTCCTAATCTTGAGATCTTTCTCCTGCTTCAGGCACCATATTATGAAGCTTGAGTTCAGGCGTCTCTCCCAGGAGGTAAGACCTGACCTTTCTCAACGTGGATGATCTAATGGCCTCTAATCCATTTCCTGTGCATGTGGCCAGCAAGCTCCCTAATGGAGTGTGGCTAGAAGGCTAAAGGGGAGCCCAGTAATTAGAGACCTAGAGGTATAAGTGACATTTGGACAACTGGCCAGCTGGCTGCAGGGCATTTGGCACCCCAAGGGCTCCAGAAACCAGAGCCAGAGTGCCAAGCGTGTCAAACTCATGTCACCAAGGTCTGTGCTCAGCTGCTCCCCTAGCATTTGCAAAATGTCCTGCCCACACTCTTCCCCTTGCATCCTCCCTTGGTCATTTGCAGAAGCAGATGAGTCGAGGTTACGTGCAGCTGATCCCAGACCTGCTGGTTAATTATCTTGGCCTGTAATTAGTGTTTCCTATTTCTCACTCCTTTCCAGCTCTCATGGTTAATGTCTCATTTCTCTCTCTGCAGAGACTCCTTTGGGAGCGCGCCGCGGCCCTGGAATGAATGTTCCTGGTAGTGGCAGCCTTTGGGAGGTGTTCCGTCTGCTGCCTGTCCCACCACCCCTTGGCATCATCCCTGACCCCTCCCACCTCAGTGTCTACATTCATCACCAACCGCTCAGTTCTCTCCTGAACAGTTCTTAAATGTGTCTCTCTTTTTTTTTTTTCAGCTTTGTGCCTCTGATTTGATCAGACCTCATCATCTCTCATTTGGACTCCTACAGTATTTTCTTAATGGGCCTTCCTGTCTTGGTCCTGCAAATGTCTCCTCTGCAATATAGGAAGAATAATCTACCTAAATTGCCAATGAGACTGTATGACTCTCCTATCTGAAAGCCCAACCTTTTTAGTTTGGTACATAAACTGGACATGGCGGTCTGCCCATCTTTCTACTTCCTCTTTCACAAGGTTTTTACATGGTTTTAAATTCAGAACTTCTGTTATTTTCTCCTCTCCTCCTTCCCTTACATGTCCCTATACATATGTATATTTGTGTATGTGCACACACACACACACTCCATCCATTCATGACCAGGATAACAGGACAGGAAGGGGATCTGATTGACTTGGGCAGGAACTCTAAGAACCATCATGAGGAAATCCAGAAGAGACTTATTCTATTTGGCTTTGGAAAATAGGATTAGAAACTATTAAGCTCATTTTAATATTCAGAGTAGATATTTAACTGACAGGAACAGAATAAAGGGACAAAGTAGATGATTAAATAGTTAATCTCTCTAGGGGATTGTAAACAGAGAAAAAAGGTATGGGAGACTCCTGTTAGCTAATGATTTCAAGAAAGCAGGCTTGCCTAACAACAAACCAATGCAACAGAAGCATGAGGCTTGCCCCTCAAACAGTAAAATGATAGTGGAATGAGATCTACTTTCTTCCCAGTGAAGCCAGTAAATTAATGATTCCTAGGACAGAACCCACTCCAGTGTTCTTGCCTGGAGAATCCCAGTGATGGCGGAGCCCAATGGGCTGCCATCTGTGGGGTCGCACAGAGTCGGACACGACTGAAGCGACTTAGCAGCAGACCTAGCAGGACAGACTTCTCTGTGCATATTAAAAACAAAAATACAGGGAAAACGTGACATTATACTGAAACCTGAGATGATCTGCCATATTTTAGTATATTACCACCTTTTGGCCCATTTCCATTGTACCACAACAGTCCTAGTTTGATGACGTAAAAAGAAGGAAACTCCCCTGCCCAATGTGGAGGAGGAGTTGATGATGGAAGTTCGATGTCTATTCCAAAATGAGGAAGAAGTTGGCCTTTCCCCCTCTCTGCTTTTCCTTTGATTATAAAGCTGTTGCCCACTAAGCTCTTCAGGCGGCACTCCCTTGCCTGTTCTCTTGTTTTTCTCACAAAAGTCCTGTACTAATAAACTCTTTCCTTGTCACTCCGCCTCTCACTGAATTCTTTCTGCCCTGGGACAGAAGAAGCTATGCTCTACTGAGTCTCAAAATGTGTTCTGCAATTTCGTAACCATCGAAGTTATTTGAGTACATAGTGCGCTCCCCCAGGAAACAGTGAGTGTACCACCTGGAGGATTCGGGCAGGGGCTGTCAGTTAAGGGGTCACAGGCACAGTTCCTGCACTGGGCATGATCTTGGAGTCTTTGGCCCCCAGATAACTTTCTAATTCCAAGATTCTGTAAATCTCTGATACAAAGTCACATCAAGTTTTGCTATTTCCACTGAGACTTTCCTGTTTGGGAAAATCTCTCACCTCTGAGCATTTATGTCCAAATCCCCTCCACGCACACACACACACCCCCCACACACATATCTCTGACATGGAAATCTCTATTACACAGAGAACTTTATAACACACTGAATCAAGTTACTTCAAATATCTGGTGGAGACACATCTTACACTCATTCAAGTATAAAAGCTGGAGGTGGAAGTAGAGTGGGAAAATAATTGGAATATGTGAGGATGTCTCCTGGCTTTCCACTCAATAAGCAGAGGCCCCAGGCCACACTGGGGTGTGAATGGGGGTGGTGAGAGCCCACCGTTTCCTCATTCTCTGTGTGCTGCTCAGAGTTGTGAGGCGTCTTGAATAATACAGCTGCTGAACCCAAGCCAGCTACTGCAGCTGAGGCATCACCAAAAAGCAGAAATCAGTTCCAGCCTCAAATGACCAACTGGCGATGTTGGACTCAATGAGAGTTTGGATCAGTGTCTGTTGTGGGGGCCTTCCAGAATTTTTAAATTTTTAATTTTAAAGGGGCTTTGGGTGCTGCTTGATTTTCCCTCACATGCTAACTTTAGAGGGTACTGAAGTCCGAATCCCCTGTATAAGGTCTATCACCACGCCTGGTGTGGACCAGGCAATGGGAAGGCCCCAGACCTCCTGCTCCTCTCTTCCCCTATGGAACTCTGAGACAGCATGGTGCTGGGCATATAGTTACTTAGTGATTATTTAGAAGTTGCTTTAGTCTTTTAGGACTGGTGTGGTAGAAGAAGCAGGAGTTTAATGGTTAGTGACCCAATCACAGTCCAGGCCAATTCTGTGATTTTAGGTAAATCTCTTCCCCTGTGTGGGGCTCAGCCTCTTTATCTGTGGCTATGGTGGGAAGGGGAGGAAAGTGGATTAAATGATCTTCTATCCAATATGAATGTGCTATGTTCTGATTTTTCTGTTTTAGAGGTTGGCAAAATTTTCCTGTAGAGGGCCAGGTATTTTAGGGTCTGCACACCACAGTCTCTGTAGCAGCTACTCAGCACTGGCATTATCGCCTGAAGGTAACTATGCATGAATGAATGGGTGATTTGTCTCAATAAGACATTATTTACAAAAACAGGTATCAAGTTGAATATCGTTTGCAGACCCCAAGTTTGTGGACTTCTGTTCTAGTCTAGTCTATCTGTTCTTCACATAGTGGGACTTTCTCATTCAGTCTGAACTGAGTGGTGGGACTTCATGGTACACTACTCAGTTACCTATTTCATGAAGAGACTCTTATCAAAGTTCCTTACTCTTTCTCTGCCGAAGCCAAGTGGTTCCAGCCTACAGTAGCTTTTCCTTAGTTTGTCTCAGAGTTCTGCTGAATGTAAAGCTAAGAACCATGTAGTGAAAAAAGTAATAGTTGACTATTTTCACTCTGTCAAAGAAGTCTAACTCTTCGAGATTTCCCAAATCACTGTGATGAGTGGAAAATTTGGTCAATAACTTGCGTTGAATCTTTTCAATAACAAAATCTGGGATGAATATATCAAGAGCTGCACATCGGTCTCCTAAGCCCGGCATTCAATATCCTCTTGTTCTATTATCAGTGACTTTTACATACTCTCCTGTAACCTGCACCCAGACGTTGAATCAATTCTATCACCTCTAAGCTGTGTGAATTCAAAGAAGCTCTCTGCTTCAGTTTTCTCAGTCTAATGAAATTATTTGTTTTAAAGAGCTTGGCATGGCGCAGGAGAGCCTAGAGGAGCTATCCCACGTTGAAGGTCAGGAACGGCAGCGGTAAGGAGATACACCTTGTCCAAGGTAAGGAGCAGCGGCTGTGCTTTGCTGAAGCAGCTGTGAAGAGATACCCCACGCCCAAGGTAAGAGAAACCCAAGTAAGATGGTAGGTGTTGCAAGAGGGCATCAGAGGGCAGACACACTGAAACCATACTCACAGAAAACTAGTCAATCTAATCACACTAGGACCACAGCCTTGTCTAACTCAATGAAACCAAGCCATGCCTGCAGGGCAACCCAAGACGGGCGGGTCATGGTGGAGAGGGCTGACAGAACGTGGTCCACTGGAGAAGGGAATGGCAAACCACTTCAGTATTCTTGCCTTGAGAACCCCATGAACAGTATGAACAGGCAAAATGATATGATACCAAAAGAGGAACTCCCCAGGTCATTAGGTGCCCAATATGCTACTGGAGATCAGTGGAGCAATAAGTCCAGAAAGAATGAAGGGATGGAGCCAAAGCGAAAACAATACCCAGTTGTGCATGTGACTGGTGATAGAAGCAAGATC